>JAUIMM010000258.1:0-342500 GCA_031769625.1 Taudactylus pleione
GACAGGTGTTATTTTCAAGAGTTTTTTTAATACACATTCCAAATAGCCTATTACACCTTGAAGCTGATGGTCCAAAAAAAATAACGTGAGGCAATGTACGTATACAAATACACTTTTTGGGAAGCATTCGCTATGCTTTGCATCAATTTCAGTGTTACCTGAAGCATTCAGAAGTGTTAACACTGGGTAAAATGGAATGCAGTCTGTGGCGTAAAATGCACCATGGAAGAAAGGAGAATTATCTTCTGCAGATTGCAGGACAGGATGATCTCAAGATTCATCCTGGTCTGCAAGAGTTGCATGGGCACCAGTTTTACGCCAGGCAAAATTATTGGTATATGCACCAGGTTGATGCCAGGAGATGTGGCTTGACAATGTAGTAGTAAGTGTAACTATGCAATTTGTACACAGGCTCAGTCTGAACAGGCTTGTTAATACTATTTCACATATACATAGAAAATACAGTTAAATATAGAAGCACAAATAAAGTAAAAGTACTAATTAAGTTCAATTGAATCCAATCAAATGGATATCTGCATTGTGTTGTGCACTGCTTAAAAACACTTCAATTATATGAATAGATGTCCGCTGCAACACTGATAAGAGCAATAGTTTCAGTAAGAGGGATCAAGCCAAGCTCCGCCAATCAGAAGTGACTGCCTATCGTCAGTGCAAATTTTGCATTAAAGATCAAGCGTTCACAAGTTATCCAACTCCTGTCACGCGCATATGCGACTTTGTTGTAGTTTACATCCGATTCATTTGCGTGAGCATGCTCTTACTGCTAATGCTTACATGCCCTTTCAATTCTCCATTTGTGGCCCTCTAACCTTCAAGGAGGTGTAAGCATTGCTGCAGAATTGACATTGAAGCAAAGATGGCCGCCATAGTACTGGAAGAGATAATTATGGGTTTGCAGTGGATAGTTGCTTGAAGTGTGATACATAGGGAGTTTACAAATGCAATTAAACATGTTTGAACTGTAAAACGGGGGGTGGGGGGGCGTTTAGAACATCCACTAGCCAAGTTGAGTATAGCGAGTGTATATATCATTATCAAATAAAAAAAAAAAAAAATTTAAATAAAAAGGCACAACGGCATTATAAATTAATGTGTTCATTTAACAATGTATATATAAAATGAAATGTAATTAACTAATACCGGTATAACATACAACAAATAACAAAAGACTTAGACAAGACTGTGTGTGTGAAAAAAAAAAATATATATATATATATATATATATATATATAATATTTCCTTTGTAAATGGAAGTCCTAATAGAGTGATACGCTAATTTGCGTTTTACGCATATCCGTTTATGAGAACAAAAATACCGAAGGTAAACCTGTACATACAGGACCCATCACCTCGTCCATAGAGGGCAAACTTGTCAGCAAGAAAACCTGTACTTACAGGATTCGCCAGCACGCCTATAACTGACATTGGATACAATACAGTAATTTACACAGGACATATACCCGGCCTACCATACATCCGGAGGCAGGGCCGGCCCCAGCTCTACTAGCACCCTGTGCGAGAATTTGTGGAGCGCCTCCTTCCCCACACAGAGTGAAACTACCCCCCCCCCCCTCCCACACACACTCCCCAGTAACAAAAAACATATTGGGCCCCCGCAGGAATTGATGAGCAAAAATAGACGGCAGTCTTGAACAGTTGCAGTAAACAAAGGGTGTTTATTGTGCAAGTCAGCAACATTTCAATCACAATTGGCCCTTTCCCAAGCTGTTACCGCTTGAGAAAGGTTCAATTGTGCCTGAAACGATGCTGACTTGCACAATAAACACGCTTTGTTTACTGCAACTGTTCTAGACTGCCGTCTATTATTTGCTCTCTCTATATTACATTGGGCTTGACACCAGGACCTTCATTTTTATGATTTATTTTGAATGCCTATATCAAACAAGTTGCAATTTAGTATATACATCCAAATAGTTGTCATTACATGATTGTTACCCCTAATCAGGTAAAGCATATAATATGACTACAAAGCAAAATACATACAATAACTCACGTAGGGTTGCGATCCGTGCTGAATCAGGCCCACTCTTCCCTGATGATGGGGGTGCATTGGTTATACTAATTATGCATTGGGTATACTAACCCTAGGAGAACACCACAGTAAGCTACATTGCTAATGAAGGAGAGTACCGGGCTATATGATTTGTGTGTAATATACAGTGTGTGTATATACTGGAAAAAATTCAAAGCACAAAAGAATGTCAGTAGTGTTATGTCAAGAAAGATGTTAATTCAGGTTGAGTCTCCCATATCCAAATATTCCGAAATACGGAATATTCCGAAATACAGAATATTTTTAGCATGACTGAGATATTGAAACCTTTGCTTTTTGATGGATCAATGTACACAAACTGTGTTTAAGGCACAAAATTATAAAAACTATTGTATAAAGTTACCTTCAGGCTGTGTATATAAGGTATATGTGAAACATAAATGAATTTCATGTATGTACACAAAATTTCTTTGAGCCACAAAATTATTGAAAACATTGTATAAAATGACCTGCAGACTGTGGACCTGATTCAGACCCAGACGCTGTTTGCGTCCGCTTGCTGGCTAAAAGGGGTCGGCTATTTAAATCATGTGCTCGCACTGCGTCGCGTAAAGCCGCCCACTAAGTAATAGCGAGTGGCCGCACTATGCGCTCACAACTGTATAAAGACGCCCCTTTGCCACTCGCAACACACGTCATCTCCGGCAGTTGTAGGATTAATCGGAAACATCGAGAGCCATCGGAGCTGCTCGCAGTGCTTGTGGTAGCCTTTTCCCACCACAACATTGCGAGCAGTTCTGGTTAAAATACAACCCAGTCACGTGTGTAATGACGCTACTTTGCTAATTATGCACACCCACTAAACGCCGTTCTAACGGTCGGGCAAACCTGCGTTCGCACATCTACACCCCGTTTACAAGCACCTTCCCCTGTTACCACCCACAAACGGCACTATCTGTCACTCAAAATAGCGGCCCGACTGCGGGCTACGGGCGAGCACTTTCCCATCACAATGAGTGGTTCGCGCACGTGCATTGCGACTCATACGCATGCGCTGATTGCGAAAAATCGCTCAATGCGAGTGCAGCATAGCATCCGGGTCTGAATCAGGCCCTGTGTGTATAAGGTGTATATAATACATAAATACATTCTATGTGTATATTGGGGTCCCATTCCCAAGATATTTCATTATAATATGCAAATATTCCAAAATACGGAATATTCCGTTATCCAAAATACCCCTGGTCCCAAGCATTTTGGATAATGGAGACTCAACCTGTAACATCAATTGCAGCACCTCACTTTTCCCTTCCTCAAGGGCAGCAAATGGATAATCTCAAACAAAAAGGATAGGGGGCGCAGATAGTGTCGTCTTTTTTAAAACATTTAAAGATTTACTTTATCAATTGCAGGTACTGTACATCAGACATAATAAAAGCTAACATATTAGGCCTGTATGAAATCAGCACCAAACACTCAGTTTCCTGAACCGAGTCCCCCGTGGCAACCTCCATTAGGAGTTTGCAGACTAGTGATGTCATCGACCAGGGAAGGCACTTCAAGCGCACTTAAAGGATCTGTAAAGCTGGCACTCTGGGCCTGATTCAGACCCGGTCGCAAGCGCTGTGCGCTCGCAACTGGGTCGATGGTGGCCCAGAGTGCATGCGCACGATGTAGCCGGCTCCGTTGTGCGCATGCGCGAGACCCGGATAGCGACGGGCACTCCGTCGCTCCGGGTCTCGCACCAAAGGGGGCGTGCTGTCAATGTTGAGTGACAGCTAGCCCCCTTTGGTGGACCGGGGGGCCGGGGGGGGGTGGCTGCCCAGACAGAGGCGTTCCCATGAGAACGCCTACTGTCTGGGGGCGGCCCCACTGACATCACAAGTGATGTCAGTGGGAGAGCTTTCGGCTCTGTTAGAGCCGAAAACTCTCTGGGGCTTGTGGCCACGAGACCCTACCACAAGGGTCTCGTCGCAAGCCCGATGGTCAAGACCATCGCGACCATCATCATGGCCACTCGCTATAGCTGTGGGTGGTCACCCACAGCTATGTGAGCGGCCAGGAGGCCGTTCTTAAAAAAAAAAAAAAAAAAAAAAAAAAAAAAAAGGACCGGCCCTGATTCAGAGCGAGCACTCTGACAGAGCATCCGGCTCTGAATCAGGGCCTCTGTTCAGGAAGTGGGGGCATTGGCACCGACTTTATACTGACTTGTTTTCCTGATATGCTAGCTTCTATTATCTCTGATGTACCTGAAAATGATAAAGTAAATCATTCATCATTTCAAAAATACTACACTAAGGCGCTTGTTAATATTTCCCTACATCAGCTGCTACGTGGCATTACTACACCACCACATACACAACACCCCCTCACCCCAAGCTATAATTAATATGCATCCTATAACTTAATACACCCCCATACCACATAACGTCAATCCACTCAGGTGACATTAATACACCACACCCCTCAAATAACATTAATAAAACACCCTCACATAATTCACCCCACCCTCAGATAACATCAATACACCCCAAACCACATAATAAACCCAGCACTCCTCAAACAACATTAATAAACTCCCACCCACCCCACATAATATAATACACCCCCCACATATAATAATACACTCCAAGCTGAATGCCACCCCACACCACCGTCCATTGCGTCCCCCCCTCCTCAGTTACATACACATTCTCTAAAAGACTGTTGACACTTCCTGGCTGGCCCTTCTCCAGCCACTTAGGTGTCAGTCAGAAGTTGACTAGTAGCAGTCAGACACTGCAGCTTGGCTGAGGCTAGTACTACTCACCGGAGATGGTCGGTCTGTCTGTTCTCTAACCACAGTCCTGCGCTGGCCCCGACGCCGTGGGCCGCACTTTGCCGCTGCTATCAAATGTAGTAAGCGCTCCTGCCATAGCCCGAGTGGAGTCAGACGGCATTGTCAGGGATGGTGTGTGATGTCACACGCTGTCTCTTAAGGGGTCACGACACGCTCGGCACGCCCAGCGCTGCTCAATCCTGGCTTGCTGGCTGACAGTAGGTGGTGTGTGCATAAGCCTGAAAGCGGGGCACCCAGCGGGGGCAGGTGGAGCCGGCCAGCGGGGATTGAGACAGACAGTGACAGTTAAATCTTTAAAGGGCCAGTCAGAGAGGGAAAATGGTAGCAGGAGATCAGCGCGCCCACTCTGGCTGGCGCCGTTGCGCGGCCGCTCAGGTGGAACATGCCTAGAGCTGGCCCTGTCCAGAGGGTTAAAAATCCCATTGGTATTCTATTTTTGTTCTCATAAACGGATGTGAGTAAAACGCAAATACTTTAAACCTGTCCAATTACTAGGCCAAGAGTAACCTTATTTTACTGTCTTGTTTGCAATCATGTGTGTTTCTTAGATGAGTAAAAACACCAGAAACAGTTTGGTAGTTGTAAATAGTTTTTTAGATGTGTTTTGATTGTCAGAATGAGACCGGCTAACTAAAGTGCTGTGCCTGTTATATTTCATGGTGCAGCTTGTAGGTGGGTTGTATCATTCATCGCATATTTCATATGTGCGTATGCATGAATAGAAATGTAAGAGCTGTCCTTTGCGTTATGAGTACTTCTGGGTTTATGACCTGGGAGTCCTACTGCACATGCCCGGCCGTCGAACTGCGCATGTGCAAGCTGCTGGGGGATGAGGGGGGACACTTTGAGTTAAGGCTTCCCAAAAGGCAACGCCAGCACATTGCAGCCCCATAGATGTTAAGGAACTGCAGTGGCAGTTATACGTTTATTCTCTTGGTAAAGAATAATAGATATTTGTCTATTATGTGCGCCATTTATTCCATGAATACTTTCTAATTTTCCAGTTCTTACCACCGAAAAGCATCTCCGTAACATGATGCTACCACCTGGTGTACAGTGCTTGATTTACACCTTCGCATTCAGGCTATAAAGTTTCACGTCCGTCTTTTCAGAGCAGACTTTCTTCCCAACGTGGGAAAGGACAGGGCCAGACTGGCAGTTTTGGCAAATGCCAGAAGGGCCGAGGTTCTGATGGGCTTTATATTGTTTTACTTTATATTTGTATTATAAGAGTATAGACTAAGAAGTAGGAAGAGTCAGCAATAGAATGGACAGTAGTCTATATTAATTGTTAAAACGCCCCTCCAAATTAAAAAGTCTAGATCCTCCCCAGGTCAACAGTTAGAGGCTGAGCCATTCGGAGTCCTAGTCGTGTAGCTCCGCCTACTAGCGCTGCTCAAAGGAATGGATGTAAGGCACGATGTGACATTATGTCATTATGTTGCGCATACTAGGTGAGTAGCCAAGAGGAGGATCTCCGGAGCCAGACTCTGAGGTGTGCCTGTGTGCTTTAAATGTCACGGACAATTTTTAGCCCCAATCTGGCCTTGGGCAAGGAGATGGATTTTAATTCAGCCAGGTCTTCTTCCTTGAGAGCTTTTTACAAAACTCCTTTTGGGGAATGACTTCAAAACTGTTGACATATGTACATTACTGTGTCTTGCATCATTACCCTGTCTTCCGTAGCTTGCTCAGTGTTACAGTAATACCTCTTTCACACAGAAAATACAAAAAGCCCCATCTTTTACCCGACATTTGAAGCACAGGTCTTTTTGCCGGTCCCACTCTGTACCCCCTTTTACACAGAAAAGCATATTCCCAGATCAAACATTTGGACCCGATAATTTGTGGATCAGCCCGGGTATTTGTTCTGTGTGAAATGGTCAACCCAGGTCGCAATTCCTGGGACTTCAACCCGGGTTGACCCTTTCACACAGAAAGAGGACCCATGTTGATCCGCAAATTACCAGGTCCAAATGCTTGACCCAGGAATTTGCTGTTCTGTGTGAAATGGGTATTAGTCAGTCAGATACATTTAGTGGCAATGTGAATACATTTTTATACTACTTCCACTTCTGGACCTTTACTGTGCTCTGAGGAATGTAGGATAGTCTTTCCTTTGCACAATAGTCTTATACTCTTCCCAGGATTTGACATAGCACTCAATATTTTGTGACTTTTTGTGAATTTGCAGCAACAAAATCCATTTGCAATATACTTATCTGTCTGCTTCTTTTCTTTCCGTTAGGCTGTATCAAAGATGGTCTGGCAGAGTGTGCGGTTTGGATATCTAATTTTACAATGAGGACACATACACGGGGAGCTCCCACCGTGTTTTTCATATACCTCCTTTGTTGCATTGTCGTTCATGGCACAGGAGAGAGTACCAAAGCACAAATCCCATTCCTCAATGCAAAATATGACGGCTATCCTATGCTATACTTCTCAAAAGGCGAGGTGGAGGAGCTGCGTGCACAAGCAGAGGGCAGCCATCGACATATTGCATCACACATTAATGAGGCAGTTCACATTATGCTGACCAACCCCACGGAGTACCTTCCACCCTGGGATCCAAAGGATTTTTCAGCCAGATGGAATGAAATTTATGGCAACAACTTGGGAGCACTGGCAATGTTCTGTGTCTTGAATCCTGACCACACTGAAGCACTTGGCTTGGCAAGAGAGTATATGGAAAGAATGGCAGCTCAGCCTAGTTGGTATATTTTTTTTTTTTTAATTTATATTTTAATTCACTTTATAGTTTTAGTTGTTGTACAAAAACAAGCAATTGTCCATATTTTGATATAATATTAGTAGTGAGGTCACTGACTAAAGGTGCCTACACACCAGACGAACCTCGGGTCAGCCGTTCTATCTTCAGATCTTGCCTACAGCAGGTAAGATCTGTCAATCTCGTACGCAATCCATGGTTTATGCCTGAACAATATGTCGTAAGGACCCGCACTATGCCGACGTCATTTTTGACACAGATGCATTAACGGATCAATGAGGTCCATGCATCTGTGTTTAAGGTAAAAAAATATATATTTTTATTTTAAATGACGTGGCACTAAAGCACAACCAGTCCCGGGGTTATCAGAGCCGGTCCTGGCTGTGAAAATACAGGGTAAAAAAGACTTAGGGGTCCCCTGTATTTAGCACAACCAGCACTAGGCTCAGCTAAGCAGGTCCTGGTTTTGGAAATACAGGGGACAAAAACAGTAGGGGTCCCCTGTATTTTCCAGAACCAGTACCGGGTTCTTTCTAGCGGGGGGAGTAATGCCATAGTCAGGAGAACCCTTTCGCCGGATCCCCCGGCCAATGCATTACCCCAAACCTCTGGTCAGCCCAGGCCGGTGATCCCTGGGGAGGTGGGGACCCCCCCCAAAAGGGGTCCCCCTCTCCAGGGCACCCCTGGGCTGATGGACCAGGGCTATACCCGGCACCCTGGAGCGTTGGGTGCCGGGTTGATAGTGCAAATAAAAGAAGTAAAAATATTGACTTTTGCAGTAGAACTACAGGTCCCAGCAAGCCTCCCCCACATGCTGGTACCTGGAGAACCACAAGTACCAGCATGCAGGGCATTACGGGCCTGCTGGTACCTGTAGTACACCTGCAAAAGAAATGTAACAAAAGACAGTACACACACCATGAATGTACAGTTTTATTAACACATACATGCACACTGACATTCACACTTACTGTCACACCTACTCTCCTAGTCTCCCTGTAGCCATTCACGTCCACTGATACCTGTAAATAAAAAAAATAATCCATACTCGCCTTTTTCTCGCATGGATCACGTCCTCTTCTATCCATGATCTACGCAATATAAAAAACAAACAAATTGACCCGGACCAACTAACAGGTACTGTCCTCCAAGGACAGTACTTACTGAATGACTGCTCAGCCGCTGGATTTCACTTTAGAAATCCCGGTGCTGAGAGGCAAGCCTTACGCCTCTTAGCCAACGAGCGGTTCCCACCATTGAAGTCAATGGTGAGAACCACTAAGAAAACTTTAGCGGTTCTCACCATTGACTTCAATGGTGGGAACCGCTAAGAGGCGTAAAGCTGGGTCCACACGTAAAGCTTTTCAGTCCAACCATCCAACTAGTTGATTGGTTGGAATGAAAATCTGGTAAGGTATGAAAGCCAATGACAATTGGCAATTTGCTCCCAAACGCCGGAAAATGGACAAAAACTGTTGTTTGAACAAATTGTTTAGATCAAACATTTAACAAATTTGTCTGACGACCATTTTCATTTGTTTTCTGGCATTTAGGAGCAAATTGCTGATCATCAGTTACTCCCATACGTTACCAGATTTTCATTCCAACCAATCAACTAGTTGGATGGTTGGACAGAAAATCTTTGTGTGTACCCAGCTTAAGGCTTGCCTCTCTCTGCCATTGTGTGTGATCTTATTGACATTGTGGTTATACAGGATGTGATGATGTTTTCCTCAATTTAAGTGTCCTCAAAAGTAATGAATGATCTACTCCACTTTATTAGTGGTAAATTCAATCCAATATATATACTGTTTCTACTTCAGGGTCCATAGGGGGTCCACAGGGTTGACCTTGGGGTATAGGTTGGGAACCAAATCCGGGCACCACGCAGTTAAAGCTTTTAGCTCCCAGGATGCACTTGGGTCCACTCTCCCTATAACCCCACCCCCAGCCAGAGGCACCTCAGTTTAAGTTGTGCCCGGCCGGAGTCGGGTCACCGTTTAGTGCAGTGGGGAGCTGATTAGCAGCCCCTAAGCTATATATTTTTTTCTAAGTACAGAGTTTTTTATTTTTACTTTGGACTTTCAGAGCGGCAGCGTCGGACTGTCCATAGGACGTCTAAGCTGCCGCTCCGTCGCCCCGCCGGCGCTGAGACGCCAGTACAGATCTGGGGATCTCAGCGGGACCCCAGAGTCTGTACTAGCCGGACTCTGCGGGCG
Organism: Taudactylus pleione; assembly: GCA_031769625.1. NCBI lineage: Eukaryota > Metazoa > Chordata > Amphibia > Anura > Myobatrachidae > Taudactylus > Taudactylus pleione. The sequence continues at coordinate 9,825 of JAUIMM010000258.1, forward strand.
CCCAGGACTGCTGCCGGATCTACGGGGAGCAGGTAAGGTCGCGGATCACCGCTTGCGGTGATCTGCGCATTTAATATGCAGTCCTGTGCCTCCGGTCTCCGGGGACAGACCGGAGGCGCCGGCAGTGGCGGCGGGCCCCCCATACCCCGTGTGTCCACTAGACCACCAGGGACTTACTGATCGGCGCTGGGAGCCGGCGTCCCGGGAGGTTAATAGCCGGCCAGGGGAGGAAGCTTTCCCTGTTACAGCGGCTCCTCCCCTCAGCTCAGCGCGCCTTTCAGTATGTATAGTCTGGCGTCGCTGAGCTGCTTCCTCCGCGGGCCACGCTTCTTCTGAGGTCTCCAGCGGCCATTTTCTTGTGGTGCAGCGGCAGAGCTCTGGAGATGGCAGTGAGTCCAGTCCCCCTGCGTACCTCACCATCAGGTCAGTGTACACAGCGCTGTAGCCTTCCCAGACACTGAATCTGGGTAAGTTGAATGCAGTGTAATAGTGCAGTATATTATGACATGTTTATGTATATATGTATATATCTGCATGGTATGTGACTTATGCTAGTGCTGACTGTCTGTATTTAATTCTCTCACCTGTCAGTGTATATCTATCCCTTTTCCTTATCTGCCCTAATACAGCTGTACTTAGGGTGGTTCTGAGACCTCACATTTATATACTCGTTGATATTTGTGAGGTTTGTCACATACTGTTGCGTGCTGCACGTTGCCACATTTTCGTTGGAACTGTGTGTTGCATACGCTGAAAATGGGTCCCTGCGGCTAATTTTAGCATCAGTCAGGACCAGTATAGCACTGCTTGATATTTCCGCCAAAATTGGTCAGATATGTCTGACCAGGAGAGAGTGCGTTATACGGCCCCCATTTTTGCTATCCTGCAAGTCATGTGCTGCAGGTGTTAGTGCGGAGGATTTAACTCATAAAGGGTTCTGTGTGTGGCGTCATCTGGTGCCGGCCCCTTTCACGACCCCCTTGGGCGGTTTGTTTTCTCGGGATCCTCTCAATTGCGGATCGCCGGGTGGGCCCCATTGTTGTACCTCACCTGGGGGTTACTTCACCATACTGCCCTTTTCATCTCAGGGTATCTCGCAGTTTCTTGCACTCTTCCCCTGTGACACAGGCTACCGCTCCCTGCAGGGTTTTTTCGCAGTATATGAATTCCCCCTGGTGCCACAATAGTCTGTCATTCCCCTTTGCAGGGATTACCACAGCCACCCTGGGTGGTGTCGTTTTCTACGAAACGCAAATTGGCGTGGTTGACACCCTGTGGTTACTTCCCAGTTGGCTCTGCGTGAACTGGATACTGTTTTGGGCTCTTTCCCTCTTACACGGGGGAAGCCTATTTCAAGTATTATTATCCCTGCTTTAGGGCTGGTGGCAGGTCCATTCTGGTTAGAGTGAATGTTGACCTGCACCTGTATCATACACCATCAGTATTGCGTGCCTTCTGGTTCCCTGTTGCTGACTAGCGGGGGGATCGCATGGCGGGACTCTGGCTGTTGTCAGTTATGAGGTATTACAACAGTGTTTGGCCTCCTGTCCCAAATTCCCTGAGGGTCATCACGAGCCCCTCATGGGGTGGATGGGCGTGTTACTCGTCGGATTACAGACGTTACTACGCATCCCATTCCTGCGTGGTCGGATTCTTCTGATCCGTAGGTGGTAACTCTGCCTGAAATCAGTATACTCGCTTTCAGGGGTTGTTACCCATCCTACCATGGCTATAGCATGGTTGGTTAATACTATTGCATACTGAGCTGATGCATTTGTAATGTTTTTTCCCCACCAACACGTCTGGGGTTCAAATGTAGTTAGTCGCTCACGTAATATATGCAGTTGTCATAGGTGGACATGCCTATATTGGATACCAGTCTCCTAACTTTCAGAGTTCCGGCTGCGACTGTATCCTCCGTAATACCCTATGGCTGCGCTCTGGGAATGCAGAGGTGCAGATACCATCTATAGGGTAGATCTGGTTGGGTCCTGACCTTGACAGTGGCAGTACAAATTTCCCGCCTTCAGCTATGTCCACTACAGGGCTTCAGACTAAGTCTGTTAAGTCTTTTTGTCCTCTGGGTCAGCCTAAAGGTCTGTTTCTTCAACCGAGCAGGCCTGGACTGCCAGCCGATCCTGCTTCTGAACCTACGGATATATCGTCAGCATGACGAGACAGGCCTACCACTGGGAGATGGCCATTTTCTCAGTTCGCCCGGTACTAGTGTCTAGTTGCCGCGGCTACGTGGGTAGGAGGGTACGCCCTCTCTTTGCTCAGGCGGCCTATTTCCATGTGATGGTGCGCAGGCCCTTATTCGGACCCGAACAGGGCCTTACGAATCCAGAAAGCTATACAGTTGTTGGGGTAAGCAGAGCTAATTGGGCCATCCCCACTTTCTCAGCGAGGGACTGGTTGTTCTGCTTTCTTTCTGGTGCGGTGGCTGAATGGTCCTCTTTAGTCTCTATTCCCTGAACCAGTTCCTAAAGCTACCTGGGCTCAGGAGGCAATCCCTATGCTCCATCATACTATGTTTGGAACCTGGGGACTTTATGGTATCACTGGATATACAGGATGCGTGCCTACGGGTACTTACAGAGACCTTGCCTCAGCATGGACTGAGGTTTGCTGTATCACAGCACTTACGGTTTTTCGGGCTCTGCCTGTTGGGACTGTTCTCAGCCCCTCGGGGGTTTACCAGCGTTTTGGATTTTCTGACAGTTCTTCTGTTCAGTATATCCCAATGCTCCTGTACCTGGATGGCCGCCTGCTCTTAGCAGGATCGCTGGGGTACTTTACAGCCGGGTCAGGTTGACTGTGGCTTCTTCAGGGTGCAGACGTTTAATCAATGGGGAAAAAGTCCTCCCTGCATCCCTCTCTGGGTATTCTTCACCTAGGAGCCCTGCTGGATTCTCAGAAGCTGAGAATTCTTCTGGCCTAAGACGGCATCTCCACTCTTCCATTAGGAGTACATGGATGTCTGCGCAGTCGACATATGTCTTTGCACTCTGGGATGCATGGTTCACTATTCAGTGTCTGCCTTTGGAAGGGTGGAATGGGCTTAGTTCCATTCCAGGCCTTTCCATAATTGGCTTATCTCCAGATGGAACAAGTTTTTTTCTGTCTGATCACTGTTCAAACGATGCTGCTCTCCCCGGAGGCAAGTCGGTCCCTTTTCGGGTGACTATGACCATCTCGTCCAGGGTATTCTTTGCTAAGGACAGTATCTGGTTCGCATCCATTTCAGTGCAATTGGATGTCTGTCGATTCCACCCTGTCAATTAACTTGTTGGAACTTTAGCCTGTCTTGGGCCTTCACTCTGGCATAGCCCATGTTTCCCGGTGAACCTGAAAAAGTTCAGTCCGACAGGGTCAGAACAGTGGCTTCCTTTTTAGCAATACTGTTCGTTGGGTGGCAATGTCAGGTATGTCATACATTCGGACATTGTCTGAGGGTCTCCTCCCGACCATCTCGACAGTGTTCATTTCAGGTGCTCTCCATTGGGAAGCGGGAGTCCTCAGCCGCCACGACGTGCATCCCGGGGACTAGTCTCTTCCCCAAGAGAGGTTTCATCTCCTGGTGAGCAGGGGGGGGGGCCCTTCTGAGGTGACACTCATGGCCTTCTGACTCTATCACACTATGGTGTTACAGTCCAACGCTGGGTATTCTGAAGCAACCTTCAGTGACTCTTTGTCGGTGAAGTGGTTCTTCCAATTTGCGTACCTGTGTTCTCCAGTCTCCATTCTTCCTCGAGGGAAGTGTTTCAATCGAGACACAGATGCTTTCCTGCTGGTGGCTCCTGATTGCCCCAGATGTCAGGGGTACTTGGTTTTTCGGAGTCTCTCCATCGATACTCCATTCCTGATGCTTCACTGCCCAGACCTGTTGTCTCAGGGTCCTGGGGTTTGCCTTGGACCTGGGTTGTTTGTCTTTGACTGCGTCCCTACAGTGGTCTTACGGCTTCCCTGGCTTTGTCATCGTTGGAATGATTAGAGCACATGGATCAGCTTTTGCTGGGACCTACCACAAACTGTGGCAGCCATAATTCTTATGGTATTATACCTATCGATACGATCCTCTGGTGTCCAGGATTTCCAGATATTCTGGCATTCCTTCCGGCTGGCTTGGGTTTCACCCTCGGCCTGGCCTTCCTGACAGGGCAGATCTCTACACTGTCAGTATGATTAGGATATGGAATTGCTCCGCTCTGATATCCAGTTCATCCTTTGGAGTGTTTTCTGGATTATGCCTCCATTTGTCCTCCCTAGAGACTCCTTGGGAGTTAGTAGTGGTTCTTCGTTAACTCCGGGGAAGGTTAATGGAACCGCTGGTTGTGATAGCCATTACATGGTCTATTGCTTTGGCTTTCTCTCTTTCTATCAGGGAGTTTATATCAACCAGATGAGTGTCGGAATTGGGAGCGTTCTCAGGTGGCTCCCTCTTCTGGAGGGCATCTTGTCAGGGTGTGAGTTGCTCTCACCCTGTGTTTCTTCTTAGTGATTTTCAGGTTCCATATTATTCTGGAACTTATGGTGCGGCCATTCAGTCCCCAGTCCTCTCGGCTGGTGTGGCCTCATTGACTGTGGTCCGGCCTCTGTGGATTTATGTGATCCATTCAAGTTCCTGACGGAAATCGGACTCCTTATTGGTGGTCTGAGATTTCTGGTTTTAACAGGAAAGGATGGCCGGCCTATGGCCATATGTTGGCTGGACGGCCTCGTATGTCTTCTTCAGGGGCCTACCCATGGGTAGGCCTTTCTGTTGTTGCTGCTTGTTTTTTCTCCGGCCATGTAACCTTCGTGGGTGGCTCGCTGTGGCGCCTTGGCTGGTTTGCCTTGCTAGGTGGCCACGTGGTCTTCTGTCCACACTTTTTTAAGGTTCTAGGCATTGTTTTCCTTTGCCTCTCAGGATGCTTCCTTTTTGGGCGGCGGATTCTCCTCTCAGCACAGGAGCGTCCCCTCCCTTGGTTGAACTGCTTTGGGACATCCCCAAGGTCAACCCTGTGGACTCCCTATGGACCCTGAAGTAGAAAACAAGAGATATGGTAAGAACTTACCTTTGTTATCTCTGTTTCTACGAAGTCCATAGGGTCCACAGGGCGCCCGCCCTGACACACCTGGCTTCAAATGGGCTGTGTGACTGGTCACCGGTTTTCCGTCTCCCATTTCTGTGAGTATGGTTATCGAGTGTTCCAGTTTTCTCTCTTTTTCTCTCCTCCTCTGGCCTTTGGCTACTTACAAACTGAGGTGCCTCTGGCTGGGGGTGGGGTTATAGGGAGAGTGGACCCAAGTGCATCCTGGGAGCTAAAAGCTTTAACTGCGTGGTGCCCGGATTTGGTTCCCAACCTATACCCCAAGGTCAACCCTGTGGACCCTATGGACTTCGTAGAAACAGAGATAACAACAAAGGTAAGTTCTTACCATATCTCTTGTTATATATGCTACAGTATGAGAGGTTTTTCTTTTTTCTTCTTTGATATACTGAGACCTAAAGAACTACATATATGCTTTCACTTTCCACCAGTGCATTGTAATTTTTATATTGCAATCATCCACTACGATAAGTAATGATACATTAATTAGCTGCTCAGTGGTAAATTTTACATTGTAGCCTACAAAGTATTGATCTATTAATCCTATGCTGATTTGACATATAAGAGAGAATTGATTTAAACCTTACACTATAATTTTTCACTTACTGTAATAACCTCATTGTGGGACATGTGGGATATTCTCTTGCATACCTTATACTTTATAAATCCGCTTCAATGTAAACCTAACCCTAAATGCACCCTAACCCTAATCTAACCATAACCCTAATTGCAGCCTTACCCTAAAATTGGCTGTTCCCATTCACAATGACGACGTTATGTAGGTGTCAGCATGTGGTATGTTGACATTCTAAACATAATTGGCCTGAGAGAAAATACATTTTCTGAGGCACTTTTATAAAATGTGTTAATGTAACTATATAATAGCTATACACTCACAATACATTCAAAGGTACTATACAGTATGTGCCAATAGCAACATTATTTTAAAAAACTTTCTGTAAATCTAAGAAATGGAGTATGCTGTTATATTACTTAATTGCCAGAAATTATAATTCACACAACACCTGAGATACATATTTTGCTCAGAAAGCACTTCATCATCAAGCAGAATCCCATATATGTTTACACCATAAGTGTCTGATGACTTGAAACAGATAATATATCAATTGTTTATAGTAACACAAGGTTAGCATAGAAAGAAAAGATACACAAATTGCGTGCTAGATTTGTACTGTTCCACCTTGTGCCAAAAGACAGTGAACGGCTAAATGAATGTGCTTTATGGCAAGTCAGTATGTGTATAAAGTAACTGTAGCTGCTGTTAGCCCAAAATGTGTCTTAAAGAGACCATTTATAGTGTTAATGAGTACAGATGAAATAGTGTGTAGACTAATTTCTGCGATGGTGGTGCAGAGTAATGACGTGGGAAGGATGCACAAATGTGGTATCAAAAATAATATCCACAGTAATCTAAATTAATTTACATATAGCTGAGAGAAAGTGAATCAATATTACAAATCAATTACATATACGCAAAATATGGTAGGCATACAATGATATGTAAAGTGTTAATTATACAGAGGTGAAGGGTTAACGTGTTACTGGAGTGGTGAGCTGGAAATGGAAACCGTAAATATCTAAGGTCTACCCGGGTGAAACCAAGTAAATATAAATTGAAATGTCCTGACTGTCTCACCAACATCCAGACCAAAACCCTGGACCTAGAAACTTGAAAATTGGGGAGTATATTCCTTTCATGATGTGTAGGTGAACACTAAGAAGGGATTTTTTGAAATTGGAATCCTAAGGGGGTGAAAGATTAAAATGTTTTCTCCCTGTGTGCAATGTCCTGACTGACTGTCTCATCGTGACTGTAGCACTATTCATATTCAAACACAAACTGTCATCCCAAGTGCTGCCACACATCACTGGCAGTTGGTGTGGCTCCCCTATTTGAATAGTGTGGGAAGGAAATGTGTTACTACTGTATACAGTAGAAGTGAGGGAGGGGAATGTGTTATTACAATGGTGAGGAAGGGGAATGTGTTATTACAGTGGTGAGGGAGGGATTGTGTTTCTACACTGGTGAGGGAGAATGCTGAATGTTACAACATGGGTGAGGGAGGGGAATGTGTTACTACAGTGGTGATAGGAGAATGTTACTACACAGGTGAGGGGGGTAATGTGTTACTACAGAGGTGGTGGGGGTGTTACTACAGAGGTGAAGGAGTGGCATGTGGTTCTGCAGGTGTGAGGGAATGAATGTATTTCTACACAGGTGAGGGAGTGGAATGTCTTGCTATAGCACTGATGCATTACAGTACTATAGAGGTGAAGTACTAATGTGTTACTGGAGTGGTGAGATGGAAACCGTAAATACCTAAGTGCTACCCATATGAAACTGGGTAAATCAGCTAGTTTCCAACTATCCCTATCTTATCTACCCCATCATATCTATATATAATACTGAAGTGCCAAAAGTCATGGGATTGTAGTATGTAAAGGTAATGGAAGGTGGTGCCACTGTACTGTGACATCTTGGAAATGCCCAGATCTGTATTAGTTATACCTCTTTTTCCACCAAAATCCCTGGTCGGACCTGGGTTTTCTGACATGGGTCCAACTCAGGTCAGACACGGTTTAAACAGCACCATTGATCTGGGTTATTCTCAGGTCAGCCCAGTTCACACTGAACCTGGGTCTGCCCTGCTAAACTTGTGAGGTCATAAAAAGTGGGAGGTGACTGATCCACAACCACCAATCGGCTCATTTTAGGCATGACCCAGGTCTGATAACCCGGGTTGCGCCATTTACACTGCACCATTACCCAGGTCCATCCTGGGTCCGACCCTGGTAGCTACCTGGGTTGGATTGCTGGATCGCTGGACCCAGGTTATCTTTCAGGGACCCTTTTACACTGAGCGGTGACCTGGGTAGACCCAGGTTTTTGCTCTGTTGTAAAAGGGGTATTAGTAAGCTGACCTCTCATGAGTCAGTTAAAAAAAAAAGCTGGCTAGGCTGCTCATGGCAAGGCGACGTGAAATATCAGCTCCAAAGGGGCAGGAGAGTGGGTGCCCGACAGATGGGACATTCCATTTCCAAAGTTGTGCGGACATTCAACATTTCTCGATCTACAGTGTCATGTGTACCAGGAATACCTCATGGAAGGCTTTACCACACACCGTGGCAAATGGGTGCTTAATGATTGTGACCAGCTGCGTCTGGCCAGAGTTGCCCATGGTAACAGAAAAGTGACACTGGCTCAAATCACATCCACATTCAATGCAGGAGGTAGCAGACTCATATCCAGCAGGTCAGTGCAGCTGACCTGTTGTTGCCATGGTGTATGCCCTGTGACATGAAACTGTCTTCCGCAACCTCACCTTTGTAGCAGAGTTGGCTGTTCCTCATCCTTTTTAAGCCTCCTACACAGCGATCTCTGTTTTCAGTTTATGACTCTTTCAGCCTACATGAAAATGATGATCATTATCCTCCGTTTGGTATGACTGAGTAATCATACACCTGACTATAATCCTACAAAATTCCTGACCTTTTGCAAGTGTACCTTGAAGAATTGATGCTGCTTTGAAGATAAAGGCTGGTCAAACCAAGAATTGATTTTAACTTAGATTTCTCCTCTGTTCATTCACTTTGCATTTTGTTAATTGATATAAAAAAAAATACTATTAAACCTTCTTTATTTTTGCAAGCATTCTTACTTTGCAGCATTTTTTTCACTGTGTGTGTGTGTGTGTGTGTTTATAATATATATATATAATACACAAATTTCTTTCAATACATTTCCTTTTATACCACAGTTATTATGTATGTCATCTTGTTAAAATCTAAGCAATATGCATGACCTATTGTTTACTCTCTCTGCAGGCTAGTGAAAGATGCTCCCTGGGACGAGGTTCCCCTGGCACACTCTCTTGTGGGCTTTGCCACTGCCTATGACTTCCTGTATTACTCTTTTACTAAACACCAAAAGGAGAAGTTCCTAGAAGTTATTGCAAATGCTTCAGGACAAATGTATGAAGCATCGTACAGGAGAGGATGGGGGTTTCAGTATATCCATAACCATCAACCTACCAACTGTGTAGCATTGCTAACTGGAAGCTTGGTCATGATGAATCAAGGTACGTGGAAATAAATGCCAGTATTCATGCTAAATTCCAAAGTTGTTTTTTTTCTAATAGGTAGTAACTATGATCTGTCTTATTTTGTCTTCTTAATATGTTGGGCAACATTGCATATAGTTTTGTTCAGCAGCATCTCCTACCTGCTGTCCTTCCAGTGTAAACATTCAAACAACATTTAGGGTCGTGTTCAATTAGAGGCGAAAAGCCGTAATCTGCAAAAAAAAAGTTTAGTCTATTGACGTTTTTCGCCTGTTTGGAACTAATCCACAAATTCAATTCCAGACGGAATTTGCCTAAGCGGAAAGTCAATGCAATGTAATAGGCGAAAAAGTATCTCCTAAGAATAGCAGGTGAAAAGAAGTGCAAAATCTTTATTTTGGGGTGTAAACATGGAGAAATGACCCAGAACCCTTGATTCAGTCCCCCAAAGGACAAATCTTGCAAAAATAGCAAAAAAAACAACCTAAGAACACCCCAAAAAAGTACTTTATTTTTTCGGGCGAAAAGTTAAAAGTGGGGGGACAAGCATAAAAACTAGTGAAATAGACTTCCTGAGGGTCAGGTGTTTTTAGGATTGCAGGTGCGTTTTTGACGTTCTTTAAAAGTTCACTTTGGAGACCTAAAAATATGCTAGCACCCATTTTCAAGTACTCCAAATTTGACTAGATGCTTGTTTTCACCAAAAAATACTGCTTTATGCCATTCTTCACCACTTATGCAAAGACTCTAATAAGAAGCAATTTAAACAACTTAAGTACCCCAAACACTCTTATTAGGGCTATTAGTACACATCTACATTGTTTCCCTATGTTAGTGCATCTTTTTTGGGGTACAGACTGATCTCCCCACTTCTGACAATACTTTCCGCCTGATCCGCATTCGCCGCTTTCCGTTTTTTCGCGTGTTTAGAAATTGAATGGGGTGAAAAGTTTTCACCTGTAAAACAGGCGAAGGAGGCGGAAAGTCGGACAGGCTAAACTTGTCCGACTTTTCGGCCTCTAATTGAATACGGACTTAAGTCTTAATTTGTTGTAATAATATCAACATCTGTTACCTCAGGAGGTGTGGACTACTTGCTCGTCTGTGCAGCCAGCTTGTGTGCATACGCAGGATCCCGCACATGCGCATAAATTGACAAGCAGCCCAAGCTTCTAGGGACTGCATCAGGTGCAGCCCTTACAAGCCAGATAGGGCAGCAGTTATAGCAGGGGAGTGGCTTTCCATTGGATGCTCTCATTGCTAATTGCTGTCCGAATTGGCAGTCCCAGGGGGAGAAAACACCTCCCCGTGGGACTGCATGTCCGGCTGTGATTAGCAGGAAGTGCTTCCAATGGGAAACCACTCTCACCAGGCTGTCTGTCACTAGGCTGTCTAATTTTACTGGGGGTAACATTTGCACTAGGTTTTTAATATTGCAAAGATGCATCAAAACCATTTAGTTCATGGTTTTGGTATAGCCGAAATCTGGCAGTGGTTAATTTTCATTTCTAATGTTCTGTGCTTCACCAAAAGCCAAGGGATTGAACAGTTTGATGAGCAATGTGATGTTTAAATGAACATAAACAAATATGAAAAGCTTGCTGGACAGCATATGCCAGTCTGCTCTAGTGCTCTGTACTAGATGTACATGAACGTGCTGGATAAGTCTGAGCAGCATGCTGTACAAGGCACCACCTAAACCGTGCCTCTGCCTGTGCACCACTTTGGATATGTTACACACACCGTTCCCTGCCATTAGATAGGGGTTGGGTACGGGATGCCAGCGGTCAGAATCCCGATCCTTGCATCCCGCAGGGTTAGGATACCGACACTTGTTGATAAGTATCCAAACCTTAACCCTCTTTCCTCCCCCCCAGTGCCTAAACCTAATCCTAGCCCTACCCTTAGTGCCTAACCCTAACCCTCCCCCAAACTTCACTACTTACCGTCGGGTTTCCGTGGATTTTGACTAGTTTCCGGCATTCTTGGCGCCGGAATCCCGACAGCCGGGATTGAAGCTACATCTTTTAGATGGCAACTACACAGTACTCTGTATAGAACTGTCTGTACTGTGCATTGACTTTCACTTCCCCTGAAGATCTTGGTGATGTGGTTTCTGGAGTTTCTCTAAAGGAGATAGAGCCCCTATAGTAAAACTCAAATAGGCTTTCCACACACTGCCCTTCGTTTTAGAGCATGTGATAACTAAATCTTTTGCTCATGAGACATTGGGGCAGATGTATGAATCTCTGGAAAGTGATAAACGACCAACCAATCCGCTCCCAGCTGTCATGTTACAGGCTGTGTTTAAAAAATGACAGTTGGGAGCTGATTGGTTGGTCGCTTATCACTCTGCACTTTATCACTTCCCAGAGCTTCATACATCTGGCCCATTGTATATAGATGCACTTTAGCTGGTAAGGAGGGCTTCATAAGGTACATCCATAGCCAAAAGTTTTGAGAGTGACACAAGTATTGATTTTCACAGTCTGCTGCTTCAGTTTTTATGATGGCAATTTGCATATATCCAGAATGTCATGTATAGTGATCAGATGAATTTGCCATGACAATGAACTTAATCCCAAAAAACATTTCCACTGCATTTCAGTCCTGCCACAAAATGACCAGCTGACATCATGTCAGTGATTCTCTCGTTAACACAGGTGAGTGTTGACGAGGACAAGGCTGGAGATCACTCTGTCATGCTGATTGAGTTAGAATAACAGACTGGAAGATTTGAAAGGAGGGTGGAGCTTGAAATCATTGTTCTTCCTCTGTTAACCATAGTTACATGCAAGGAAACACGTGCAGTCATCATTGCTTTGCACAAAAATGGCTTCACAGGCAAGGATATTGCCTCTAGTAAGATTGCACCTAAATCAACCATTTATCGGATCATCAAGAAGTTCAAGGAGAGAGGTTCAATAGTTGTGAAGAAGGCTTCAGGGCGCCCAAGAACGTCCAGGAAGCACCAGGACCGTTTCCTAACTTTGATTCAGCTATGGGATCAGGGCACCACCAGTGCAGAGCTTGCTCAGGAGTAGTATCAGGCAGGTATGAGTGCATCTTCAAACACAGTGAGGCAAAGACTTTTGGAGTATACAAAAATGAAAAAATATCACAACATAAGGCGCTGCCTCATATAGCAGCAGAAAAGGTCAATATATAATTCACCAACTTACAAATACAGACATGAAACGTAGAAAATGACCTTACAAATTCGCGCTAATGAGATGTTCAGGAAAATGAACCTTTTCCACAGATTCCAAATGTATCTCAATGAGTCCATATGTAGATAAAAAAAAAAAAGAAGAAAAACAAAGTGTTTCTTTTGTCAGACAATCAATGTTATTAGAGATGTATTACACCTCAGGTGTCAGAAATGGATGAGGAGGTGATATAGGTCCGAACCCAGGACAGCAATGAATCTTGACAGAATATCCAAAACGTCCATAAAGATACACCAACAACGTGATGAGACCAAATAGTGCTTACATGTAAGCTTACATATAAAATGCAGGATACAAGTGCGTAGCGGTTTCTTTAATCGGTCCTCTTTCACAAACACAGATCCACTGCTTTTTCACATGGATCAAATCCACAGGGCCCAAAAAAATATAATAAAGGGCCCAAAAAGTCACAACAAGTAACTAAAATAATATGGTTTATTAAAGTATAAAAACATCAAAATGAACATACCCTATGTACAACACTTAGACCTAACAGCGGAAGATGGATCCCGGGAATAACGCTGAATAGGTAAGGTGGGACACACAGGGTAGTAAAACAGACACTAGTAGGACGCGTTTCGACGCTCTGCGGCGTCTTTATCAACTTTAGTGTCTGCATAAATAAAAACTCCCAATTAAGATCCAAAATATATAACATGAATGAGCAGGAAAATAGGATATATCTTACCAAACAATGAACTTGAATACTCGTGCAGCCGCCATCTTGATTAAGGGGACTACATTTCCCATCAATCACTCCACGTATATATACATACTAAATGATATCACATGACCGCTAAATCAGTGACGTCATCTCTACTCGCCGCGTGTACTTCAATGGCGCCGGCAGCGTGGTTTACCACGTTGCCTAACCTATACTTTGACCCCACATACAGCAAAAAGCTGTATCTTCATTCGGCGTCGTCATCAAGATATGGCGCGCATATTACTTAAACGCTGGCTGCATGGTATAACAGGCTCACTCCCTGCTAGAAAAAACTACAACTACCATGGGGCAGCTCGATGGAATAGGACACATCACGTGACAAAAGGCTAGTCACGTGGTCCGCGGCGCCTCAACAACCGCAAAATACAATAAAACTATATATAACAAGTAAATCATCCAAAGACTTACCTACCCATATGGCTATAACACTATGATACCGCACAGTCACCATATTGTAAAGGGGGACTACACATCCCATACTGCAAAGATGATCTAGTATACCCCATCAACCAATGGGCTACAAGGAGCCAAAAAGTAAACAAATACACATAAAATAATAAATCAAACGTTCTAACCAGAATCCATCTTGTACATAATTAATATGCAATAAATGAATAGTATAAAATAATAATAGAATATTGATAAAATCAAACTTTATAAAAACCATTTAATTTCAAAATCGGAGTTCAATCCTGTGGGTTTAAGTGTCTGGAGTTCATATATATACCGCATCTCTGACTTGGCAAGTCTGATATCTCTATCCTTAACTCGCCAATTGTCCTTAACCCAGACTATGCCACAACAGTATTTTAAACCCATGATTGAACTATTATGTTTTTCTTTAAAATGCATTGACAGTGGATGATTTTCACAACCTCTAATGATATTATAAACATGTTCAGACCATCTTATTTTAAGCTGGCGTTTGGTCTTACCAATATATGTTAGATTGCATGTACATGTTAACGCATAAATTACATAATTAGTATGACAAGTGATAAAATCATTAATGGGAAAACTTGCCAAGTCAGAGATATAGTATGTAACGCGTCCTACTAGTGTCTGTTTTACTACCCTGTGTGTCCCACCTTACCTATTCAGCGTTATTCCCGGGATCCATCTTCCGCTGTTAGGTCTAAGTGTTGTACATAGGGTATGTTCATTTTGATGTTTTTATACTTTAATAAACCATATTATTTTAGTTACTTGTTGTGACTTTTTGGGCCCTTTATTATATTTTTTTGGGCCCTGTGGATTTGATCCATGTGAAAAAGCAGTGGATCTGTGTTTGTGAAAGAGGACCGATTAAAGAAACCGCTACGCACTTGTATCCTGCATTTTATATGTAAGCTTACATGTAAGCACTATTTGGTCTCATCACGTTGTTGGTGTATCTTTATGGACGTTTTGGATATTCTGTCAAGATTCATTGCTGTCCTGGGTTCGGACCTATATCACCTCCTCATCCATTTCTGACACCTGAGGTGTAATACATCTCTAATAACATTGATTGTCTGACAAAAGAAACATTGTTTTTCTTCTTTTTTTTTTTTTTATCTACATATGGACTCATTGAGATACATTTGGAATCTGTGGAAAAGGTTCATTTTCCTGAACATCTCATTAGCGCGGATTTGTAAGGTCATTTTCTACGTTTAAAGACTTTTGGAGGATGGCCTGGTGTCAAGAAGCGCAGCAAAGAAGCCACTTCTCTCCAGGAAAAATATCAGAGACAGATTGATAGTCACAAAATGTACAGGGATTGGACTGCTGAGGACTGGGGTAAAGTTATTTTCTCTGATGAATCCCCTTTCAGATTGTTTGGGGCATCTGGAAAATTGCTTGTCCGGAGAAGGAAAGGTGAGCGCTACCATCAGCAGGGCCGTAGCTAGGGTAGTGCGGCCGGTGCCATCGCACAGGGCACCACAGGTCAGGGGGCGCTGTTTGGGCCTGTCAAATTTCTGTTTATTATCATTCTTGCTTATAGCTTCCTCTTATTTCATCCCCAGCATCTCCTGGCCTCTCCTATATCTTCCCTGGCCCTTCCCCATGAAGCCATGGCCCTTTTTTGGGTGCATTATGTCCCTTTGAAAAATGAGTGGGGGCCAATGCTTTTTCTGGCACAGGGCACCAAAAAGTCTAGTTACGGCTCTGACCATCAGTCCTGTGTCATGCCAACACTAAAGCATTCTGAGACAATTTGTGTGGGGTTGCTTCTCAGCCAAGGGAGTGGGCTCACACACAATTTTACCTAAGAACACAGCCATGATTAAAGAATGGTACTAAAACATCTTCCAAGAGCAACTTCTCCCAACCATCCATGAACAGTTTGGTGACGAACAATGCCTTTTCCAGCATGATGGAGCACCTTGATATAAGGCAAAAGTGATAACTAAGTGGCTCGGGGAACAAAACATTGACATTTTGGGTCCATGGCAAGGAAACTCCCCAGACCTTAATCCCATTGAGAACTTTTGATCATACCTCAAGAGGCTGGTGGACAAACAAAAACCCACAAAGTCTGACAATCTCCAAGCATTGATTAGGCAAGAATGGGCGGCCATCAGTCAGTATGCGGGCCAGAAGTTTATTGACAGCATTCCAGGGCGAATTGCAGAGGTCTTGAAAAAGAAGGGTCAACACTGCAAATATTGACTCTTTACACATTTATTCAATTACATTAAGTTTATGCAATGTGCATAAAATGTGTAAGAACTAAGCAAGAGCAGGTGCCTGCTAGTGTAGTATGTATAAAAGACATAGGAAAAAAGAGGGGCAGCAGCTCATGTCAGCCCCCTTCTATATTTATTTATAGTTATGTGTAAAAGACACCTGGTAAATAAAGTAAAAGGTAGAACTGAATGTGTAAAAAAGTGCGAAGAGGTAAGAGAATCATATAGAATTTTACATACAGTATACTTTTAGTAAACAATATAAATGTTCAGTGTACATGACCTAATGAATAGAAGATTACCTGTACCAAAAGTCAAAGGGTGCTGTTTGCAGTGGTTCCAAACAAAGGGCCTGATTTAGCAGTGCACGCAAGTGCTCTACTGATCGCAGATTCCTGATTATCGAGAAACTGCACAGGACCCATTCTGCGAGTGTACAGAATGGGCCCTGCGTAGTTGCATGCAGACCCTTCTGTGCCTCTAAAAGTCCAAATATACAGAAAAAGAATATGTGAGTGCTAGTCCAAGACGAGGTGTATAAAAAATTACCAATGAAATGTATATTCATATGCAGTATCACTTTAGAAGATTTAAAAAAAAAAAAAAAAAGAGAAATAGGCATAATACAGCAATAGATATTTCTAAAGCCAGACAAATAATGTAAAAAGTATCAATGTTGTATCGTTTTTTTTATTATAATAAGCTGACACCATGTGGTTCTTAATTAATAAGCAGAGTCAAGCTGCGTACAGAGTGTTAGATTAATGATAGTAAATAGGTTACTTACCACTTTGTCCATAAATGATACACTAAGATGCATATGTCCAGTTTATATTACAGGTCTTAAAGCCGTAACCGCTCGGGTATAAAGGTATCAGTTCGTTGTTTTTAAATAATGCTTTAGGTTGCAGTAAAGGATACCATTTAATCCATAACCGGAGGTGGTACTCACAGGTAGCATACTGGGGACCTCTGGAAATCCTCCTGTATTTGTGGACCACGGGTCCTTTACGATGTACCGGGTATGCTCCAAGTGAGACCTGTTTGTAAACTCTTTGAGCTGGCCACAGGGATCACGGTCCGAGCCTGCCGGTTACGGCTTTAAGACCTGTAATATAAACTGGACACATGCAGCTCAGTGTATAATTTAAGGACAACATTGATACTTTTTATATTGTTTGTCTGGCTTTAGAAATATCTATTGCTGTATTATGCCTATTTCTTTTTTTTTTTTTTTAAATCTTCTAAAGTGATACTGCTTATGAAAATACATTTTATTATTAATTTTTTATACACCCCCTGTCTTGGACTCGCGCTCACATATTCTTTTTCTGTATAGTTGGACTTTTAATGGAATGCAGGTAGAGAAATGCCAAATCAGGGGGTCAAGTTAAGAGATTTATGCCCACAACCTGTTCAATTAGATCGAAAACTTCTTTCCATAATTGTTGAATAACAAAGCAACCTCATAGCCTGTGTTTTAAACCACCATTCTCGCCATAGTTTCTCAAACAAAACTGAAACACTGCTGGGTACATTTAATGCAGCTTTTCTGGTGTAACATATTCTATGAATATTTTGAATAAGCTTTGCATGGTTGAGGGGCACATGTCATGGGTGATGGTGGGTGGGTGTGTGCCAACCAGGAGAGTTGGCCCAGCTGGTGAACTGATTAGCAGTAGCTGGTTACATCCTACTCTGAACCAGCTAGTGCGCTGCAGATGGCCAAGTATTGTCTCCCGTCTCTGTCTGAGACCCGGATTCTACGTCCCCATCCTATTTTTAAAATCTTCCTTTAGACTCCATTTTGCAACTCTCTCCTATCCCTGCCCGGGACCCTGCCCCCTCACTCTGAGGAGGACCTTTTATCAAAGCTTTATGAGAGATGAAGTACCAACCAATCAGCTTCTGTCATTTTTTCAACCCCAGCCTGTAAAGTGACAGGAGCTAATTGGTTGGTACTTTATCTCTCTCCACTTTATCAAGTCACCGCCCCTTCCTCTGAGTCTAGCGTGCCACTCTATTCCTTTCTGCACAAAGCATTGCAGTACATGCCAGAGTTTCACAGGGAGCAGACAAGAAAATCCCTCCTAAGTACCAGCAGAGGTGAGAATTTTTAATGTTATCTACACGGTGGTATATATATGCAATAGGGAGAGGTTTTTTTTTTCTTCTTCTGGGGGCTTTGGCCCTGATTCAGAGCCGGTCGCTATTAGCGCTCGCTCGTTCAGAAAAAGGGGGTGGCTATTCAAATGAACCGTTCGCTCTTTGCAGTCTGTTGCCGCCTCTGTCTGAACGAGCGAACAAAACACGCGGTCGTTTTTTTTAATAAAAACCCCCCTTGGCCACTCGTATCCTACGTCATGTCCGCTATTTATTAGATTAATCGAGTACATCGACCAGCGTATGAACTGCTCGCTATTCTTGTGGTTGGTTTTTGCTACCACAATCTTGCGAGCAGTTCTGACTATAAAATAACCCAGTGACGTGATCAGTGACGCTGCTGTATTAATTATGCACACCCATAAAACGCCCGTTTTGACCTTTAAGCACGCCTGCGTTCTGATCTCCACTCCCCGTTTTCAAGCACCTTCCCCTGTTACCACCCACATACGCCTCCTCCTGTCACTCATATTAGCAGGCATTCGCTATTTAGCGAACAAACGATTTTTGGCCGCACTGACTGGTTCGCGCATATGTATTACGATCCGTACGCATGTGCAGTTGGGCAAACATCGCTAGGAACGAACGAGCGGCCGCTTACGAGCGGCTCTGAATCAGGCCCTTTGTCTTTTAATACTGTCTGTGTTGGGGGTGATGTATTAATGTGTGGATTTGTGTGTGAGGAGTGTATTAATGTGTGTCCGTGTGGAGGGGGGTGTATTCATTATGGATGCTTTATATGGTAGTTACTGCAAAGTTCTTTGTAATCAATGAGTCACTGCAAAGTTTTCTGTAATAGATGACCGGCACTGCAAAGTTCTTTGTAATAAATGAGTCACTGCAAAGTTCTTTGCATTATGTGGGAGTCGAGGGATCTCGCCAGGCTGGGCTTTCCCTGACACTCGCATCTGATGCACCATGTCAGAGAAGCCTGCCAGCAGCTGCTGGAAGCTAATCTTCCAGCAGTTTCTGGGCTCCGTCCACCCAGCCAGCACCTTGGTTGCCGTGGCAGTCGCCCCCAGACTGTGTACAGAATCGCCCATCCACAACTGCCCTTCTATCCCCCTGGCTACAGGCGCTCCTAATAGGATCGCCCTCCAGCCTGGGCTGCTGATTGCACTGCAGCAGCCCAGCCTTGCCCTGGTCTCTCTCTTTCTCCCAACCACCAGTGAGTGATGGGCGACATTTACGATTGCCTCCTGCTGCTAATTGATTTTCTGTGAAGTATGATTTGAACATGGGAATATCAATTTTCTTCTTCAAGGTCCATAGGGGTATAGGTTGGGGTATAGGTTGGGAACCAAATCCAGGCACCACGCAGTTAAAGCTTTTAGCTCCCAGGATGCACTGGGTCCACTCTCCCTATAACCCCGCCCCCAAACCAGAGATACCTCAGTTTTAAGTTTGTGCCTGGCCGGAGTCGGGTCACCGTTATCACAGGGGGGCTGATTAGCAGCCCCTAAGCTTTATTTTATGAGTTAAAGGTTTTGTTATTTACTTTTAGACTCTTCAGAGCGGCAGCGTCGGACTGTCCATAGGACGTCCAAGCTGCCGCTCCGTCACCCCGCCGGCGCTGAGACACCAGCACAGATCTGGGGATCTCGGCGGGACCCCAGAGTCTGTACTAGCCGGACTTTGCAGGCGCCCAGGACTGGTGCCGGATCGACGGGGACAGGATTTAAAATGCTCTCTGATGCCTCCGGTCTCTGGGGACAGACCGGAGGCTCTGGCAGTGGCGGCGGACCCCCCCCCCCCCATACCCCGCGTGTCCACTAGACCACCAGGGACTTCACATTCTGCACAGGGAGCTGGCTTCCCGGCGGTTAATAGCCAACCAGGGGAGGCAGCCTTCCCGGTTGTAGCTGCTCCTCCCCTCAGCTCAGTGCGCCTTTCAGTGCTATAGTCTGGCGTCGCTGAGCTGCTTCCTCCGCGGGCCACGCTTCCTCTGAGGTCTCCAGGCGGCCATTTTATTTCTATGGTGCAGCAAAGAACTCCTAGGACAGCAGTTGGTCCAGTCCCCCTGCGTACCTCAACGTTTGGGTGAGTGTACACAGCGCTATAGCCTCCCCAGACACTGAATCTGGGCAGTTGATTGTAGTGCCATTTGCAGTATATTATATGTAATGTGTATGTATGTGTGTGTGTGTATGTATATATTCTGCATTGTATGTGACTTAAGCTAGTGCTGACTGTCTGTGCTTTCTCTCTCACCTGTCTGTGTATAGCCATCCTTTTTCTTTACAATCTGCCCTAATACAGGTGTATTTAGGGTGGTTCTGAGACCTCACATATACAGTCAGGTGCATAAATATTGGGACATTGACAGAATTTTCATATTTTGGCCTCTGTTCACCACCACAATGGCTTTGAAATGAAACAAACAAGATGTGCTTTAACTGCAGACTTTCAGATTTAATTTTAGGGTAATTACATCCAAATCAGGTGAACGGTGTAGGAATTACAACGGTTTCTATATGTGCCTCCCACTTTTTAAGGGGTCAAAAGTAGTGGGACAAACTAAACAATCCTAAATCTAACTTTCACTTTTTAATACTTTGTTGCAAATCCTTTGCAGGCAATTACAGCCTGAAGTCTGGAACGCATAGACATCACCAGACGCTGGGTTTCATCCTTGGTGATGCTCTGCCAGGCCTCTACTGCAAATGTCTTCAGTTCCTGCTTGTTCTTGGGGCATTTTCCCTTCAATTTTGTCTTCATCAACTGAAATGCATGCTCAATCGGATTCAGGTCAGGTGATTGACTTGGCCATTGCATAACATTCCACTTTTTAGCCGTAAAAAACTTTTTGGTTGCTTTTGCAGTATGCTTCGGGTCATTGTCCATCTGCACTGTGAAGCGCTGTCCAATGAATTCTGAAGCATTTGACTGAATAGGAGCATATAATATTGCCCGAAACACTTCAGAATTCATTCTGCTGCTTTTGTCAGCAGTCACATCATCAATAAATACAAGGGAAGAAGTTCCATTGGCAGCCATACATGCCCACGCCCTGACACTACCACCACCATGCTTCACTGATGAGGTGGTATGTTTTGGATCATGAGCAGTTCCTTTCCTTCTCCATACTCTTCTCTTCCCATCACTCTGGTACAAGTTGATCTTTGTCTCATCTGTCCATAGGATGTTGTTCCAGAACTGTAATGGCTTTTTAGATGTTGTTTGGCAAACTCTAATCTGGTCTTCCTGTTTTTGTGGCTCACCAATGGTGTACATCTTGTGGTGAACCCTCTATATCACTCTTGTGAAGTCTTCTCTTGATTGTTGACTTTGACACATATACACCTATCTCTTGGAGAGTGTTCTTGATTTGACCAACTGTTGTGAAGGGGTTTTTCTTCACCAGGGAAATAATTCTTCTGTCATCCACCACAGTTGTTTTCCGTGGTCTTCCAGGTCTTTTGGTGTTGCTGAGCTCTCCTGTGCGTTCTTTCTTTTAAGAATGTTCCAAACAGTTGATTTGGCCACACCTAATGTTTTTGCTCTCTCTGATTGTGGTGGTGAATAGAGGCCAAAATATGAAAATTCTGTCAATGTCCCAATATTTATGCACCTGACTGTATATACTTGTCAATATTTGTGAGGTTTGTCACATACTGTTGCGTGCTGCACGTCACCATATTTTAGGTGGAACTGTGTGTTCCATACGCTGACAATGGATCCCTGCAGTTAATGTTAGCGTCAGTCAGGACCAGTATTAACGCTGCTTAATATTTCCGCGAATATAGTGGTTCAGGTAGGTCTGACCCGGAGATGGAGCAGGATACTGCACCCATTTTTGCTATCCTGAAAGTCATGGACTGCAGGTATTCGTATGGAGGATTTGACTCAGAAAGGGTTATGTATGCGGCGCCATCTGGTGCCGGGCCCCTTACACGACCCCCTTGGGTGGTTTGTTTCTCAGGATCCTGGCCTCCATTGCGGATTGCCTGGCAGCCCCCATTGTTGTAACTCACTTGGGGTTACTTCAACATACTGCCCTTTCATCTCAGGGTATCTCGCAGTTTCTTCCGGTTTACTCCTGTGACAGACTATCGCTCCCTATTGGGGATTTTTTACAATACATGAAATTCCCTCTGGTACCACCACAGTCTGTCATTCCCCTTGCAGGGATTACCACGACAGTCGCCCTGGGTGGATGTCGTTTCTGCGAAACACAAAATGGCGTAATAAATGCCCTGTAGTTACTTCCCAGTTTTCTCTGCCGTCTAATATAGGGTGAACTGGATGATTTATCGGGCTCCTTCCCTCTCACACAAGGGGGAGCCTAAATCCAGTATTATTATCCCTGCTTTGGTGCTGGCAGTCACGTCCATCCTAGTTATAGAGAATTTCGAACCTGCATCTAAATTTAAACACCCTCAGTTTAAGCATTAAGGTGTCTTTGGCTGTGCTCCCTGTCTCTGACCAGTGGGTGGATCTCATGGCGGGAGTCTGGTTATCGCCAGATAAGAGGTATCACAAAAGCGTTGGGCCTCATGTTTCCCATTCCCTGAGGGTCATCACAAGTAAGCGAAATCACCTTCTGGGGTGGATTTTCATATTACTCGTCTGATTTACGAGCGTTACTACGCCTCCCATTCCTGCCCGGACGGATTCTACGGATCCGTAGGTGCTAACTTTGCCTGAAATTAATATACTCTTTCAGGGGCTGTTGACCGTCCTACCATGGTTGCATACTGGGCTGATGCATTTGTAAAGCTTTTTCCCTCCAAAACTTCTAGGGATCAAATGTCTTTTGTCACTCACATAAAATATGCAGTTTTCATATGTGGGAGTAACTACATTGGATGCCAGTTTCCTAACCTTCAGTGTTTCGGCTGCGACTGTATCTGCCGCCATACCCAGTGGCTGTGCTCTTGGAAAGCAGAGGTGCAGATACCATATATTGGGAAGAACTTGTTTGGTCCTGACCTTGACAAGATTGTAGCAACATTGGCAGTATCGCTTATGGCAAGATTTCCGCCATCAGCTACTCCCACTACAAGGCCTCCGGACTAAATCTGTTAAGTCTTTTTGTCCTCAGGGTCAGCCTAAAGGCCTCTTCTTCTTTTTTTTTTTTTTTTTCTTCCTAGGCTGTCGGCCTCCACAACGGCTGCCATACCTGGTACCGAGCAGACCTATACATCCAGACGCCCTGCTTCTAAACCTAAGGATAATCCTTCAGCCTGATGGGACAGGTCTACATCTGGGGGATTCCAGAGTGAGATACCGACTTTTTCAGTTTGTCCAGTGCTGGTGTCAAGTCACCACGGATGCTTGGGTAGGAGTTGTAGTCTCTCACGGGTACACCCTCTCATTGCTCAGGCGGCCTCCTCACATGTGTTGTTACACAGGCCCTTCTTCAGACCCGAACAGGGCCTTACAAATCCAGAAAGCTATACAGTCCTTGCAGTAAGCAGAGCTATTTATGCCAATCCCACTATCTCAGCGAGGGACTGGTTATTCTACTTTTTCTGGTGCAGTGGCCGAATGGTCCTCATTGGCCTATTCTCTGTCTCATATCCCTGAACCAGTTCCTAAAGGTGCCTGGGCTCAGGAGGAAACCTCTATGCTCCATCATCTGAGATTTGGAACCTGGGGACTTTATGGTATCGCTGAATATTCAGGACGCGTACCTACGGGTACCTATAGAGCCCTGTCATCAGCGTTGGCTCAGGTTTGCTGTGCCACAGCAACACTTACAATTTTCTGCCCTTTTGGACTGTCCTCATCCCCATCGGGGTTTACCAGATTTATGGATTTTATGATAGCCCACCTGTTCAGTGTATCCGACTGCTCCAGTATCTGGACGACTTCCTGCTCTTAGCAGGATCACCGAGGTACTTTGAAGCCATTTCAAGTTAACAATTGCTTTCCTTCACGAGCACAAATGGTTAATAAACAGGGAAAAAGTCCTCCCTGCATCCCTCACAGGGTATGATTCATCTGGGAGCCCTGCTGGATTCTCAAAATCAGAGAATCCTTCTGACGTCAGACGAGATCTCCCCTCTTCTTCTACGAGTGCGCGGATGTCTCCACATTCGACAAGTGTCCTTACACTCTGTAATGCGGGTTCTGGAATCCAGGGTGTCTACCTTCGGAAGGGTGGAATATGCTCAGTTCCATTCCAGGCCTTTGCACAAACTGATCCTCTCCAGATGGAACGGGTTTCTCCATCGGATCACGGTTCAGACGATGATGCTCTCTCCGGAGGTGCGTCTGTCTCTATGTGGGTGGTTATGGCCATCTCACCTAGGGTAATTCTTACAACAGACTCCAGTCTCTGGGGCGCAGTGACTGGTCCGCACTCCTTTCGGGGCAGTTGGACGTCTGGCGATTCCGCCCTGCCAACCAACTTTATTGGAACTTGAAGCTGTCTTGGGCCCTTGTTCTGGCCTAACGCATACTTTACGGTAAACCTGTAAAGGTTAAGTCTGATAATGTCACAATGGTGCCTTACATCTAGTAGACACTCGTAGTTGGGCAGCAATGACAGGAATGTCACACATTCTGACATAGTCCAAGGGTCTCCTCCCGGCCTTCTCTGCAGTGTTCATTCCGGGAGTTCTCCATTGGGAAGTGGACTTCCTCAGCCGTCACAATGTGCATTCCGGGGACTGGTCTCTTCTCCAAGAGAGGTTTCAACTCCTAGTGAGCAGAGGGGGCCTCCCAGAGGTGGTCCTCATGGCCTACTGACTCTAACACACTGCCGGTGTTAGGATCCAGTACTAGAGGTACTGAAGCAACCTTCGGTGACGCGTTGTCGGTAAAGGGGACCTTCCACTTTTATACCGGTTTCTTCCGATCTCCCTTCTTTCTCGAGGTCTTCGGGAGTTTAATTTGAGACGGAGGTACTTTCCTGCTGGTGGCTCCAGATTGCCCCAGATGTCACTGGTATTTAGATTTTCGGAATTTCCCCCTTGACACTCCGTTCCTGCTGCTTCAATATCCGGACCTGTTTTCTAGGAGTCCTTGCCTTTCTCTGGACCTGGATCGTTTGTCTTTGACTGCATCCCTACTGCGGTCCTAAGGCTTCTCTGGCTCTGTCATCATCTGGATGTTTAGAGCGTGTAGGCCAGCTTTTGCTGGGCTCTACCACAGAATGTCGTATTCATAATTCTTATGGTATTGTACCTGTAGTTACGATCCTCAGGTGTTTAGGATTTCCAAAAGTTCTGGCATTCCTTTCAGCTGGCTTGGGTCTCTCCCTCCGCCTGGCCTTCCTGAAAGTGTGGGTCTCTGCACTGTCAGTATAGTTCGAATGTGGAATTGCTCCACTCTCTGGTATCCATACCCTCCTTCAAGGTGTTTTCTAAATTCTACCTCCCTTTATCATCCCTAGGGGCTCCTTGGGACTAGGCAGTGGTTCTTCATGTCATCCTGTGGCTTCCATTTGAACCACTAGTTTTGATAGCCCTTACGTGGTTTATGGCTTAGACTCTCTTTCTTATGGCGTTTACATCTGCCAGGAGAGTGGCGGAATTGGGAGCGTTCTCATGTGGCTCCCTCTTCTGGATATTTCACAAAGATGGGGTTGTAAGTCACATTTACCCTGTGGTTCTTCCTAAAGGGTTTTTTAAGTTCCATATTATTCAGGAACTTATTGTACCAACCTTTCAGTCTCCAGTTCACTCGGCTGGGGTGGCCTCATTGACTGACTGTGGTCCGGCCTCTGAATTTTCGTGGTCTGTTCAATTTTCTTCAGGACATCAGACTCCTTATTTGTAGTCTATGGATTTCACAGGAAAGGAGGGCCGGCCGATAAACAGACATTGGCTAGATGGCTTTGTATGTCTATCTCAGGGGCCTACACATTGGAAGGCCTTTCTGTTGATGCTTATTCTACTCAGGCTGTGAGCCCCTCGTGGGCGGCTTGCTGTGGCACTTCGGCTGTTCTGCCTTGCAAGGTGGCCACGTGGTCTTCGGTCCACACCTTTCTAAGGATCTATGCATTGAATTCCTTTGCCTCTCAGGATGCTTTCTTTTGGCAACGGATTCTCCTCTCATCACAGGAGCGTCCCCACCCTTATAAGGACTGCTTTGGGACATTCCCAAGGTCAACCCTGTGGACCCTCTATGGACCTTGAAGAAGAAAATGAGATATGGTAAGAACTTACTGTTATCTGTCTTTCTTCGAAGTTCATAGGGCCCACAGGGCATCCGCCCTGATGCATCTGGCTTCATATGGGCTGTGTTACTGGTCACCGGTTTCCCATCTCCTTCTCCGTGAAGTATGGTCCAGTCTTCTCTCTCTTTCTTTCCTCCTCCAGCCTTTGGCTACTTACAAACTGAGGTGCATCTGGCTTGGGGCCGGGGTTATAGGGAGAGTGGACCCAGTGCATCCTGGGAGCTAAAAGCTTTAACTGTGTGGTGCCCGGATTTGGTTCCCAACCTATACCCCAAGGTCAACCCTGTGGACTCTATGGACTTCGAAGAAAGAGAGATAACAAGGGTAAGTTCTTACCATATCTCTCATTATAATATTTATCAGTGGGGAGTTCAATCCACCATACATCATGGTCAAAGGCAACGGAAATACTTCGGGTTGAAGCAAGGGCATGTTTGCTAGCAGTATTAGACCCTGCCAATTAGGGGCAAAAAATCACATCACGAGTAGGGCTCCTTTACTAACTTCAGGAATTTATTGGTGAGCCTTATGTAGAAAATGACCCAGTCTCGAGTCAGGAGCATATAGAGAGACTAGGCTGGTGTAACGGGTATAATATTACATCAATAGAAAAGACAGTGTGAGACTATTAAGGTGCACACTAAGACGTACAAAATTGGAAAATAACCAAACTAATAAAACATAACTTTTATTTCACATTTAAAACAACACCTTAATTGGCATTTGTATTTTGCTGTTTCTATTAAAATAAAAGAGACAAGAAGTGTTAATAGTAGGAAAAAGTGTTTAAAATTGGTTGGTTCATTTCACTGAGTCACAGTAAAAAAATATTGCTGGCTCTTATATTTATTATATGATAACTTGTTGAGCCATTTAAATACATATGTGATCCTCTATATTCACCTGTTTATATTGAGGTATACTTATAATATTCAATTAAACAATTATGTGTTATGTCAACACAGTAGATGTCTCATATAACAAGAAATGATCTATTCTTAGTTTTGAAAAGAGCAACTGCAACAATGTGAGCTAATTATTGCTTTACTGTTGCTCTGGTCCACAGTTAATATACATAGTAACAGGCTGTAAATACACCTTTATAATCTAGCGTTCATTTCAATTATGTTTGTATATACACGGGTATTATCCACAATATGCTATTAGGTTAATTTATCTAGAAAAAGTATGTCCAATTCTCTGTTTTATTTTTATATTTTAATATTATATTTTCAATTATCCAGTCCACAATACTTTTTGATGTACCCCACGTGTTTAATCTCATATAATGTTAGCGCCCAGGTGTAACAAATATATAGCGCACTGCTACTTATAAGAGAGAACTTGGAATTTCTTATATTAGTGTTTTCATTCTCAAGTTATTATTAACTCCATATAGACCCTAATATAACACACATGTGATTATGTACACGCTAGAAAAATGGTAACTCCCTTGTAATGTTTTCAAAGTACATATGCTTGTGTGTATACTAAACACACATATACATCAATGCTGTGATTAGCATATGTCCATTGATGGTGTAACGGGTACCCAGTTTCTCAACATGTAATGAATAATGGCCGTTCTGATCAAACTCCTTCGGGCAGGCCCTAATTAGAAGAATGGTAACACCATTCTGCTTTTGGGGACTGCTGGACAAATATCATGTGGAGTATTTATGAATAGAAAATTGAGGAGGTGATTGAAGGGGAAAATGTGTTTCTTGAACCGTGACTTTTGGCTCTTTGAGCTGCAAAATGCTTAAGGGCACCTATGTTTGTTCAGGGATTATTTCTATAAAATTTAAATGTTAAATGAGTTTGAAGATCACTTTCAATTTCAAATGCAACTTATATTTTAGTTGTACAGTAGTAGACTGTACTGTTCTAAATTTTATTGAAGTTGTTTTATATTTAAATTTTTTTTAGGATACTTGCAAGAAGCTTACTTTTGGACAAAGCAAGTTCTCACCATTATGGAGAAGTCAATAGTCCTGTTGAATGATGTGACGGATGGGTCACTTTATGAAGGAGTGGCTTATGGCAGCTACACCACCAGATCACTTTTTCAGTATATGTTTCTTGTCCAAAGACATTTCGATATCAATCACTTCAACCATCCTTGGCTGAAAGAGCACTTTGCTTTTATGTACAGAACTATCCTGCCAGGTAAGAGACTTTAGATGAATTATTTGATTTTTCCAAACAGGATATTCGTTTTCCAGATGGAAACTGAAATCTGCTTTTATATTATGGTGTTCATTATTCACTGAGTTCATGGACCTACTAGCATTGCATATTTGGGGAGGTTTTATTTAGTTTTTCACTTGGAATTTAGATTTACTGTATTTTTTAATTACAGTATGACCTGAATAGGTATAAATTGTGTACATGCATAAATAATGGGTGCATAATTCCATGCACCATAAATTTGACTAAATGGTGTTTAACAAAAACTGTCCCTATACAGGAGAGACCGTAAGACTTCAGTTAAGACATTTTGTCTAAACGAACATTTTAGTCCCATTTACACCAACCAACATTTTCGGCAAGTTTACACCAAATTAACTATGCCATTATAAAGAACTAACCAATCGGCTGCTAACTGTCCCTTTACAGGCTGTGTTTGAAAAATGACAGTTAGCAGTTGATTGGTTTGTACTTTCTCCGTCCACTTTATCTCTCTCGAAGGTTTATTAGATAGACCCCATGATAACCAGTCCACTGGTGGCAGATGATATTGCTACCTCATTAAGGGGTCTATTTACTAAGTGTTAGGAGACAGAGTGAAAGTGATAAGGTGCCAGCCAATCAGCTCCCAACTTTAATCTCACAGGCTGTGTTTGAAAAATGGCAGTTGGGAGCTGATTGGCTGGCACCTTATCACTTTCACTCTGTCTCCTAACACTGCTTAGTAAATAGACCCCTTTACCTCTAATCTGTGTACAGTACAGGTTGAGTCTCCCATATCCATTATGCTTGGGACCAGGGGTATTTTGGATATCAGAATATTCCGTATTTTGGAATATTTGCTTACCATAATGAGATATCTTGGGAATGGGACCCAAACCTAAACACAGAATGCATTTATGTGTTATATGCACCTTATACACACAGCCTGCAGCTAATTCTATACAATATTTTCAATAATTTTGTGCCTTAAACAAAGTTTGTGTACATTGAACCATCAAAAACCAAAGGGGTCACTATCTCAGTCATGCTAAAAATATTCTGTATTTCGGAAAATTTAGATAGGGGAGACTCAGCCTGTATATCTTTCTTTATCTCTATCTCTAGTATTGTGGTTTTTTTTTTTTTTTCCCTTAATGTCTAAATCTCTGCTCTCTACCTTGTGCCTGTCTCTTTATGCTACTTTCTCTTCCAATTATTCTCTTCCATTCCTTATTGCAGCATCTCTATCCACCTATTGAGTCTCTCTAACCCTCTTTATCTATTTACACTTTAGCATTTTTCACCAGCTGCTTAGTTATTATTGGAACAAATAGTAAGAATGTACTCTTCATTATAAATTCAAGCCATGTACAGCTGCTTGGAGGCGTCATGAAGTGACCCTACTAACCCTTGTTAGTTGTTTACACGCTGAAGTAGTGCAGCGTGGATCGGATGGTCTGAAGATGTTAGTGTTGTCCCTTCATTTCTGTCACCTCAGTATCTATCTTTCTGGGCCTCTCCTAGGGGCCAGATGTACTAAGCTCTGAAAACTGATAAACTGGAGAGTGATAAACCACCAGCCAATCATCTCTCAACTGTCATTTTTCAAACACAGCCTGTAACATGACAGTTGAGAGCTGAGTGGCTGGTACCTTATCACTCTCCAGTTTATCACTTTTCAGAGCTTAGAAGACATTAGTCTTATGTTAGATGTACTAACGTGGACCGCTGTGCACTGGCACTGTCTGCTCACCCATACAATGGGTACAAGATCATTGAGAGCTGTTGTGCCTTTCCTCTGCGATTCACCACTGCCTGCTGATTCTACCTACAGCTAGTTGCCTTTCCTATCTATCCAAGTCTATGCTTTTTCTGCTGTGTATGTAGTTTTGTACTTTACAATAGTTTACTGTGTGTGTTGTATTTATGCTGCTTACTGTACCTGTATTTGTTTTTATGTCTACCTCATATGAATCTACAAACACCTTATGACTGCTAATACATAAAACCTATTTTTACATTTACATTTTTAAAACCTATTTTACCATTTATATTTGGTACTTTCTGTAACTAGTAGTGTCAGGGACGGTGCAAGGTTGCTCCGCACCCTAGGCAAACCACCTGCCTACTGCCAATTTTTTAGATTATTTATGTTCTACCCTGTAGCATACTCCACTGCTACTGGTGGGATCGGTATGAATGACCGCCGGACAAAAGCCCGGCGGTCGAAATCCCGACGCCAGCAGGCCAAACAGCGGGGATACCGATGGAGGTGAGTAAACTGTCTAACCCTCCCCAACCCTCCTTTAGGGGTGCCTAACCCTAACCCCCCCCTTCCCCTAGCCTAACCCGAAATCCCCCCCAGGGTGCCCTAAACCTAACCCTTCCTCCCTGCGGCTATGAGGACGCGCGGATCGTACTTTCCTCGTTTGGTCCCGCGTCGGGATTATAATAGGCGTCAATATTTCACATGACTGCATCCCGCTACTGGTATATATTTAACTAGTGCCACAGACAACATATACATTTGTTTTTTAATATATATTATATACTGTCTGCAGCACCATTACACTTGCTGTCGCACAACACTTATATACATACATTTGTTGTTAATATATATAGTATATTATTATAAGGTCACGGTTGTGCCCTGATATTAAGACTGAATAGAAAAAAACGGAAATCTCCATAGAGAATTCGAATGGGGGGGCAGGGAGTTTAAGGGGCTACACCTCAAAAGCGGGTGCCAGGAAGAAGAGAGCCGGCGTTATCTGGGGGGGGAGCACAAGCTGTGGCCAGGACCCGCGTACTGTAACGGGCATTAGCGGCGGCGCTACAAAGAGTGAGGTGCTGGTTCTGGTAACTACAGGGGGGCCCTATGCATTTTTTTACCCCTGTATTTCCAGAATCAGGGCCGTGCAGTTCTGCAATCGATTTGAAAGAGGGAAAGATTTTTATACATAATCGATTGCAAATTGCACGATTGCTGCAATCAATTGCTGATGTATGGGGGCCTTAAGGAAAGCCATATTTTATAGATGTGTGATCAGGGAAGTGCACAGCTGTGTCTGGCTTTGCTTAATAAATTCCATTCCTCTGGCCAGCAAAAAAGTCAGAAGTTATAACTGCTCATTGACTTGTTTACAAAGCTGCATTTGCTGTTACAGCTCGAAACATAAAACAATGTAAAAATTCCAAGCTGTGACTGGTTAGTTTAGACTGAAAAACCATATTCTGAAAAGGCACTATTATTTTTTTTACACACACAGCACTCAGGGCTATTCAAATGGATAGAAAACTCCAACACAGCAAGTTGTTTTAACGTTTCAATCGCTTTATGATTTTCGTCAGGAAGTATACAAAAGTTAAAAGTACACCTTACCTTATACTTTCTCATCCAGCATGTGTAAATCTGAGAGTCCCGGCTCAACTTGAAGGGTGGGAACGCACAGTGATGTCAGCCGCACATCCGTGCTGTGTACATCAGTGACAAGAAAAACTATCACCATGGAGACAAGATATATAACAAATCACCCTAGACAATGAAATATACATGGATGAAAGGATATAATAATGATATAACACACAACTTACGATGCATAAAATCGCCTGTACATCACAATATAACAGGTATAGATCAAAGGTATACTCAATCATAATATAGACTAAATGGAATCCGGTAAGATATGCTAGAGGTAAAACCTCATTCAGGCTCTTGGGTGCAATAAAAACAAGGAAGTGAATCCAGAAAGAAACATGATTTTATTAAAACGTGAATCAATCTCCCCCTCTCCTAAGTGGGTACACATGATCAATCATCCTGTACCAAAGGCAGGCAAGATTATGTCCAGCTTCGATGAAATGACGGGCCACAGGTTGGTCGCTGGAACCTTTGGTAAGTGCTATTCTAATTGATGACCTATCAACCCTCATTCCCTCCGTCACGGGGGCTGCAAG
The DNA here is from genome assembly GCA_031769625.1 of Taudactylus pleione. Taxonomy (NCBI): domain Eukaryota; kingdom Metazoa; phylum Chordata; class Amphibia; order Anura; family Myobatrachidae; genus Taudactylus; species Taudactylus pleione. Next base: position 42,049 of record JAUIMM010000258.1, read on the forward strand.
CTTAAATGCATTGATCAACTCCTAAACCAAAACCCCACTGTTTATGTTTATTATTATTTTTAGTTATTATGGTGAGTGCAGAGCCCCTGTGATTTCTATCTAATATATATATTTATATACCATAGACAAAAAAACCTTACGGGTTTACATGTCCCATTAAGGCTTCTTGGACATGATCTGAAATTTCACAAAATCTACTGAATTTGTGCCACTCAAACTAAAAAAACAGCAATGAAAAAACGATCATTAAGGCCGAAGCCTTAATGGACGTTTTCCTTGCACAATACAGATATGGTATGCCATCACACCCTGTGGTTTGCTTTAATGGGACATGTACAACCGGAAGGTTATTTGTCTGTGGAATTTCATTGCTTTTTTATAATTTATTAACTCTAAGGGTTTTGACGAGCAAACTGGGCCACCTGCAGGGCAGAACGACAACAAATAGGTACACTAACATGGGTGGAGGAGCAGACAGCACACAGGGGGTGTTTTAAGGGTGCAGTGGGAGAGATGGCTGCGGTGGCATGCTGCAGGTGTGTGGGGCAGTGGCAGCAACGGGCGTGCACAGAAGCATTAGCGGGCGACAAAGGGACCTGAGAAAATCAAATCAATAAAACAAAGATGCATGGACGTATCGGTGAGATCCATCCATGTATGGTTTTAAAAAAATGAATGTGTAATTTAAAAAAAAAAATTACGTGCCTCCACAGCACAACCGGCATCTGGCTTTGGAGCCCCAGTGCTGGTTGTTCTAAACACAGGGGACAAATGACGTAGAGGTTCCCTGTATTACGCAGAACCAGCACCAGGCTAATCAGAGCCAGTCTTGGTTGCCAAAATACAGGGGATGAGCGACGTAGGGTTCCTCTCGAAAACTACTGAATTTTTTCCATAGAGAAATCCCGAGGGGACATGGTGCTTAAGGGGCTACACCTCAAAAGCTATTGGAGGTACGGTGCTGAAATTTGGCATGGGCTGGTAGAACTGTTGCTCGGTGCTCTATGCCAAGTTTCAGGGCAAAAACATAAAAAATGAGGACTTGGGAATAATTAAAATTTCCAACTGTCAGTATTTTCTGCCACTCAATTAGGACCGATTTTCTGCTGTTCTCTATGGGGGATTTTTACTAAGGCAGGACGAGGGGGAGGTAGCAGCAGACTGATGCAGGCTCTGATCTGAACGATCCGTGATACCTGTATTTTAAATAAACACAGAAGCAGGGACGGGTCAGTGAGACCTGTCTGTGCTTCTGTTTAATTAAAAAAAAAAAAACCTGTGCAAGAAAATGGCATGACCCCCTCCCCAAAAACAAGCAGCACCAGGCTTTGGAAAGCCAGTACTGGTTGTGCTAAATACAGGGGACAAATGATGCAGGGGTCACACCTGTATGAAGCACAACCAGCACCAGGTTTTTCAGAACCAGTCCTGGTTGCCAAAATACGGGGGACAAATGACGTAGGGGCCCCCTGTATTTTTAGCGCAAACAGCACTGGGCTCTGAGCCAGCCCTGGTTCTGGAAATACAGGGGAAAAATATTAGTAGGCTCCCCCTGTATATACCAGAACCAGCACCGGACCCTTTCTAGTGGGAGGGTGATGCCACAGCCAGGGGATCCCTCTCACCAGGCCCCCCAGCCGAAGCATCACCCCTGACTGCTAGTCAGCCCAGGCCAGGGATCCCAGGGGAGCTGGGGACGCCCCCAATAAAGGGGTCCCCCTCTCCAGGGCACCCCAGACTGATAGCCCGGGGCTATCCCCAGCATCCCTGGGTGATGGGTGCTGGGTTGATTATGTTGTGTGGTGCATATGAAAATATAAATTTTGTCTTTTGCAGTAGTACGACAGGTCCCAGAAGGCATCCCCGTATACTGGCACTTGGAGAACTACAAGTACTAGCAGGCGGGGCATTAAGGGACTGCTGGTACCTATAGTACCCCTGTAAAAGAAACATTAAAATAAACCAAACGGACACGGTTTTTAAAAATATTTTATTTAGGCGCACCTTCACCTGGGGATGGCAGCCTTTAAGCTCTTTTTCATGGCTGATGTTCACCCAGGACTTCTACGGCATCTTCACCTGGAGCGCGACGGCCTTTAAGCTCTTTTTCACGGCCACCGCCATCCAGGGCTTCCGCGGTGGCGGCTTTCTTCAGCTGGTCTTCTCTCCGGCCGACGACTGAGTGGAGGGAGCCTCACGCTGGTTGTATTTAAGCCAGCCGAGGGGTCGGGGCGATGACGTCTCGAGCCATGATTGGCTTGCGGCGGCCATCTTTGAATTAAAAAAATGGTGCTGAGGCGCCATTCTTTAAAAGGGCATGCTTGGTTCTCACCATTGAAGTCAATGGTGAGAATAGCTCATTGGCCGAGATGCGGAAGGCTCGCCTCTCAGCCAATGAGCGCTCCACACCGGGTTTTCTGAACTGAAATCCAGGGCGGAGCTGTTATTTGGGTGGTAGTGTCCTCATGAGAGGTATTGTATTATCATACAGTGCTATAAATTGAATACAGACTTAACTGAATTTCATGCCTCACTGTATTTTTGTGTGAGCATTAAACTCTTTTATCTCCTCTCTCCTCCCGCTAAATTTGCTAATGCCACCTAAAGATGGTATTAGTTGCTGGGGCCAAGCTCCGCTTGGTACATTTCATATTTTAGTAGAAACCAATGGCGGCTGCTTTTGCAAATGAAAACAAAGGGACCGCAGCAGGTATCTTTGATTTATGCCGTGCTCCCCCCCCCTTCATATATTTAAGTGACAATTCATTTTTGTGGGTATCCTTTTAGAATGTAAGCTCTTACAAGCAGGGCCCTCTACCCTCTTGTGCTTCTCCCTACTTTACTTTCATCTACTTCTTTCTCACCACTAGGGCACCTAACACTTGGTTGCTTATGCTCGGCTGCTTATGTGGGTGTTGTGGTTGCTAATGTAGCTATGTATACTATCCATGTCCTTGTCCTGTATTGTATTGTATTGTATTGTATTGTTCTGTAAGTCAATGGTCACCTATTTTGTTTATGTACTTTGTAAGGCGCTGCAGAACACTTGTGGCGCTATATAAATAAATGATGATGATGATAATGCACTACCATCCCAATAATAGTACTTTGGTGGAGGCCCTTCTCTTGAACCCCCTTACCATGAGCTCAAATGTAGTTGGGATCTCTGCTGATCGCATTTAAACTATGTTTGTCTCTCCAAAGCTGGGTAAGTCTGACATCTCAGCTCTAATTAGAGGTCCTGGCTGTAGGTGAGTACTAGGGCTAAATAAAGCAAATTGTTTAGGGCCCAAAGGAGGGATCCACATCAAAGTACTATTGCATTTAGTGCAGTACTAAACTAACTAACTTTTAATTTCATTGTGTTTTGCATAAATGCTAAGGGATAAGTTAACATTATATCTAGGCCCAAATGATGTTTTGTATCTGGTAAGACTAGTCTACTCCTTTACAACTTGCTTTATCTATTCTGTTGAGCATCATTTGGTGGTCATGGTGGTGTTAACTTATATTGCACTTTATATGTTGTGTTCTTTTTGTTATAGGATTTCAGAGATCTGTTGCTATAGCAGATTCGAACTACAATTGGTTCTATGGTCCTGAGAGTCAATTGTTTTTTTTAGACAAGTTTGTTATGAGAAATGGAAGTGGCAATTGGCTGGCAGAACAGATCCAAATAAATAGAGTACAGGAAGGACCTGGGACTCCTGCGAAAGGACAACGTTGGTGCACTCTACACACAGAGTTTCTTTGGTAAGGAGAGGGGACAGTTGGGTATGTCGGTGTTCTATATAGGTTACACAAGAAAATGCCCTTAACCAGTATTCTGCCTTTTTTGCTATTTCCATAGAGCCAGTATATTCTCAGCTTATTTTCTACTAACTCTAACATATAGTTATACTTTTAGTACTTCTACCTAGTTCTATAGGAAATGATACTTTTTTGTTTTGTTTTGTATAGTGTTTATTTTATTCCTTTTCAACTTTTTTTTTATCCCATTCATCTCCCAATATTTGGCCAACTATTTTATGACCTTAACTAAATTACATTTATTTTTACAGCAGTGTGGTTTCTTTGCAACAAATGCTAATTTAGATGCAATTTAACCAGGGAACAGCAGAAAGCATTGAACCCAGTGGTTTCCAAATTTTTTAGAATCACTGCGCCCTTGAGTATCAGCATTTTTTCCACGACACCCCTGGGCCAAAAGTTTCTTAAGCACAATTTAGTACATTTCATTGTTGCTGAAATTCTTATGTCACCCTTAGGTTCATTTATGTGGTGGTTGACAAGGCTGTGGTTCTTTGTCCACTTTTTTATTTTATTTTATAGATAAAACCAGTGCTAATGACTGCCAATCACACTGACTAAATATAATTTTATCTGGTACTGGACCACCAACCCAAGGCACCTCCTACAAGTGCCCTGAGGCACCGCAGGGAGCCACAGCACCCAGTTTGGGAACCACTGATTTAACCACTTAACTGAATATTTTTTTTCCCCTGTAAACTGCTCAGAATTTCTTTTTTTATATTGTTTAATTTAACAGTTGAAAAATGAACTTTAATAATATAGTAAAATATTTTATTTAAAAAAATATATATATCTAGAGGGTGTTCTACAATCCCCCCCCATACCCCATGACCACAGGCCTCTTCCTAGGCACACATCCCACCGCATATAGGCAATAGACCTCCCCCCCCCCACCCAGGGGTCATAAATTCTAATAATAATAATCCCCCCTTCCCCCCAACGCCCAACTAGTAGTAACCACTTCCGGGGAGTTGGAGGAGATTCGTTCTGCACTTGTGTAGAATGGATCTCTGTAAAAGCTGGGGGAAACAGCGGGGAGGAGCGGTCGCTTCTGATGTGACGTTGCCAGCTGAAGCACTGCTGGCAATGCCGCCAGTTAACTGGTTAAGCAAACAAATCTAATGCTGGGTGCACACTAGACGATATGTCGTCCGATCCGACGAATCAGAGCGACATATTGGGTACATGGTCTAGTGTGTACCCGCGATGTCTCTTTTAGAGATTTGTTGATAAGCATATAAAGCTTTAGATCAGTCAAAGAAAACTATAGGGCCTTTTTTTTTTTTTTCGTTTCTTGACACTCATCCTATGGCTGCCCATCAGATTTTGATCAGGCTTGGCAGTCTTTGTGTTTTAGAACATTGCAATTTCAGACCAGTTATTTGGCTGCCAGTAGCTCACATTTCTGGGAACATGCATTGTGGGATGTAATCATTCTTCAAATATGTAAATAACATTGTTGCATACATCTTACCTTATCCTATTAAGATTAGGTGTGAAATTTAACACATCTTTCACTCCTCATTTTTGTCTACTAGTATTATAATTGTTTATTAGTGAGACTTGAAGGCTGTGGTAATAGAGTAGTTTAAAAAAATAAATCACCAATAGCTCTATAATGTTATATGCACATTATATATGCTCAGATATTTTGCTTTCACACTGTAAAAAGTTTTACAACATATTCAAGTCAAGTTTATACAATCATTAACGTTTTGGTTATTAATATAGACTAAGTGAAATATAGTAATAGGTCTGTTTTTTGACAGGTATGATGCATCATTACTGCGTACACCCCCACCAGACTTTGGAACTCCTCGACTGCATATTTTTGAAGACTGGGGAGTGGTGACCTATGGGAGTTCTCTACCTGCTGAAATAAACAGGTCATTTATCTCATTCAAGTCTGGAAAGCTTGGAGGTCGTGCAATATTTGACATTGTTCACAAAAACAAATACAAAGAATGGGTCAAAGGATGGAGGAATTTTAATGCTGGACATGAACATCCAGACCAGAATTCCTTCACGTTTGCTCCTAATGGATTTCCCTTCATAACCGAAGCATTGTATGGACCAAAATATAGTTTTTTAAATAATGTTCTAATGTTTTCCCCATCTGTGTCTGATAGCTGCTTTACTCCATGGGAAGGACAAGTGACTGAAGATTGTACTTCAAAGTGGCTAAAATACAAGCAGAGTGAGGCTGCAGACTCTCATGGAAGGGTAGTGGCATCAATGGAAAAAAATGGAGTTGTTTTCATCAGGGGTGAAGGCGTTTCAGCCTACAGTCCTAAATTGAAATTAAAAAGTGTTCAAAGAAATCTTGTTTTACTTCATCCACAACTGCTACTTGTTGTTGACCATATTCACCTGGACCATAGTAGCAGTTTAGAAGCAACAACTAGTTTTTTCCACAATATAGACATACCCTTTGAGGGAACATCTATTGATGGTGTTCATGGAGCAATACTTAGGCACAGAGAGGACCTTTATAAAATGTACTGGATGGATGACACTGGCTTGAGTGAGAAAGCTGTCATTACATCAATAAGCTACCCACAGGGTTACCCATACAATGGAACCAATTATGTGAATGTTACAACCCGTCTCAGGAAACCAATCACAAGATCAATATACCTTTTCATTGGACCTTCTATCGATGTTGAAAGCTTCAGTGTTCACGGAGACTATCAGCAAGTTGATGTGTTCCTTGCTACTAGTGACCATGCATATGCAGTCTACCTCTTTACTGGAGAAACGCCAAGCCAGTCAATCTATGCCACGGTAGTTGCAGACAGGCAGAAAATAGTGTTTGACAAAAGCTCGTCCATCAGAGACTATTCACCTACTGAGGTTAAGGATTATGTCATTATTGTGGAGCAGAATCTCCAGCACTTCAAACCAGTTTTCCAGCAACTTGAGAAGCAAATACTGTCCCATGTAAAGAATACTGCCAGTTTTAGGAAGACCGCTGAAAGGCTACTTAGATTTACAGATAAAAGAAATACAGAAGAGGCAATTGAAAAGATATTTGCCGTATCTCAACAGCAGAAGCAAACCGGCATGGCCAAAAGAACAAAGAAAGGAGCCCGAACCTTTATCAATGCCGTTCCGGACTTATTTGCACAAATAGAGGTAAATGAAAAGCAGACCAGACAGAAAGCCATGGCGTTGGCTCAGAGTGAAATCCCAATCAATGAGGATGAAGAAATGAAAGACCTCCTGGACTTTGTAGATGAACCATTAGTGAGGCAGACATATAGCTCTCCTGACAGACATGTTTCCCAGCATATGTTCACAACACACCACAATGGGGCTGCATCCATTTCAGCTTCCTACATTCGACTTTTTCTAATCCTAAACATTGCCATCTTTATCGTTCTCTTAGCATTACAATTATCACGATTTCTAAAGACTAAAAGTATACATAGAAAGAGAGGTCTTTATGCCATTCTTTCTATTGATTGTTGCATTTTAATGTATTTGTACACTTCATGCTATAAAACACAATGTTAGAGCCAGCAGTCACCTGCCTCCTGCAAGACTCTTAATCTATGCACAAAACTGGGGCACTGCACACTTGATGGAATCTTGTAATGTACTGTCCTCTCCACATCCAGTAGGCCTGTATTTTTATATGTTCTGTAAAAGGAAAAGCACTAAAATATAGAGACTTTCATGTAAATGTGTACATTCAGACTGGAAATCACCCATTGGAAATCACCCTTGCAGAAATTTTAAATAAAGTTTTTTGTTTCAAATTTCTTCAATGTATGGAAATTCTATACAAATATAGATGTAAATGTGCCCATACTTTCACAATAATTTGTATTTTTTTATGTGTAACTTTAATGTAGCTTGCTCTCTAACAGACAAATAATGTAGATATGTTGGATACAGGTTTCTTGGTGATGTACTGTAGGAAGAGTTTTGTTTTTTTTATTTCTTATAACCAATCTGTTTTTAGACTGATTTATGCAAAAACTTTTCTGAATTGTGAAAAGAGGATAGTTGGTGAAAAGTATTCTCTTATGGCATAATTACAGCCTGTTGTGAAAAGAGGGCATTCCCCTTCCGAAGTATTTTATTTGTGAAAAATGAGTGCACAGTACACCGTAGTCATGCATATAACTCACATAAGCTACAGTTAACTTCATTTGAATCAGTGGCTGTGTCCTAGACGCATTGGATAAATCTGACGCAGACTACATTCATCAGCACAGAAGCTTGCATCAGGGTCTCAGTACCCACAACTCATGTCACTCCAAACAGGCGCATTTGTACTTTTTCAGTGCCCATTTTGACTGCAGTCACGTCAGCACAGAACATGCCCTTACTGGCTGCGTCTAACCCCATCCCAGCCCCCTTTTTATAGGGAGCTACAGATGCAAGTTGTATGGAAAAAAAAAAGATACACCTCATGAGAAGATGCATATGCAGAATAAGAAAAAAATGTACTTTACTGGGAGGAGTTCGACTTAGAGGTTCTTCCTCCTAAGTGTGGATAAGTGAGACTTTTTTATGAAATTTTTTTTTTTTTTTTTTACATTTGGTGAGTGTTGGGTAGGTTATGTTGACAGTCACTAGGTCTACATGATAATGCTGGTTGCCAGGATCCTGATGCCGATGTAATACTACTTAGAGCATCTTAGTTATATGGGTCTTATAACTTTAAACATGCTGGTAAGCTTTGTTATTTTAGTAATTTAACCCTGCGTCAGGGGCACCTCTGGGACTACCAGGTTCAGGCGCAGTGCGTCTGACAGGTGCCTGTTATAAAATTATCATTAACACCTAATTAACTCAATTCTAACGTTCTTAAAGTGATCAGTGACCTTCATTAGGATGTACAAAGAGAGAATATGTGGAAATCTGATTCACAAAACCACATTTATTAACCTTTAAGCAAGTAAAACATAAATTACTAAATTTTAAGAGGCGCAGTGTGCCTAAGACGCCACCCTGGACAAACCTACATATTTCTGAAAAAACAACCACAACATATTTCTGCACAATACCCACAACCTTTGTAATTTTCAATCATAAAATGAGCAAAATACACACAATTGTGAGAAACTAAAAGGAAATTCGTACCTTCAAAAGTCGGAAGAATTCGGGCGCAATGAACCTGAGAGGCCAGGAAGGTCACTACTGCACTCCTCACAGGCGGCGGGCAAACTGACTAGGGGGGATTCAAACAGCACCTAGAGACAGGAAGGTACTAGGAGGGGCAGGCCCCTGCGTCCCCTTGCGGTGGAGAGGTGAGCGAGAACAGCTTTATAATACCTGTCAGGCCAGCTGCGCCTGACGCAGGGTTAAGGAACAAATGTTGCAGATATGAACCTGGACAAACCATGATGCAATGCAACTGCAATTTTATCATTTTTTTTTTGCTCTTTATAGAGGGGAAAATTCTCTGCCTATGCATGTAGCACACAAATACTAGGCAGCTGTTTAACACTGCAAGTTAAATCTGAGCTAGAGCACTGCCAACATCCAATCTGTACATTTTAAATCTTCACCACTCCACTGTAACATACTGTTGCCACGGTGCAAGTTGTATTTATACATGGTCAGTGCACACACATTCCAGCACTATCTTTGGTGCAAGAGATTTGTCTGAATTCAGTTGCCTTGTCACGCCCTCGCTAAACTTTGGTTATATGCAGATACCCAGTTATGCCACTTCAGCCACAAGTGGAGATATAACGGAGTTAAGTACATCTCCCTAGATCGCTACACTCTGCTACAGAGCATGCCCATAGAGGAAATGCGAAAGATCCAGCCACAAAACTGGCTTGCATTCATCTCTGTATCAGACCCATCAAGCGCACTTAGATGGTGCAAAAGCTATTCCATTAAAAGTATTTGGCTGATGCATCTAAAATAAGACTTGCAGAACTCAAAAGTTCAAATCACTTTAAACCATGAAAGAATTATCTCCAGTAGAATATTCTTAAAACATTTTGTTCTAAAGCAGGAAATTTTTGTTTGGATATGATACAAAGTGTATTACTGTGGTCCGCCTGCAGTTATCGAGAGCACCGCTAATGTAATTTCCACATGCCATAGAAAGACCAAGTTTTGCACTTTTGAAGTGTTAACGATCTTCATGCACTAATTATGTGCTTACAATTAAATGGGTGCTAATAGGGGAAGGAATTGGACTAAGGGTATACATTTTTACTGGTTAACCAACTCTTACAGCCATTGGCTTATATGAAGTAAAGACTGAGGCACTCGTGCACTGACCTGTGAAAGGCACAGGGGAAGAAGTATGGGAGACAATGGAGGCACCAGCATTGAAGGGGCACCACCTTCACCCACAATATATTCACCCCATTTAGGGCTGTAAATATGGGGGATAGGGGGCACTAAATGATAACTTGCCTCCAGGCGTCTGGGATGAACTTACGCCACTGGAAAGGCATAGCTTGACCCTGAGCCTATCCAAGTTCCTTTGTCTCAATCTGTATATCTTTATTGAAGTGTATACAATATATGCACTGTCTGCAACAAGATAACAATTCACGTAAGACTACCAACAGAATTTTTGCACCTTAAGCACCTTAAGCTACATCTCAAGTGCAAATTGTAGAACAGTTAGAGATCATAAAAATATAAATATGTATAATTATCTTATTATCTTGACTCAACAGCTGCTCTAATTAGGAGATGGCTATAGGTCCCAAAGAGGAAAGAATATTTATAATGGTGTAATGATTTGACTCAAATGTCAATATACTGTAAAATATATAAGCTTTACTGATCAAATATTTGCAAAAAAACCAATACAAACATTTACATACAGTACAAATCATACAATTGAAAAAATTTAATATGATGGCAAATTATATTCTAATTATGTCAATCGGACCATAGATATCTCCCAGATCTAATTCACCCGAACTTCTGCTAGTGGAGAAAGGAAAGTGCACAGATAAGGTGCATAACGGCAATGTCTTTAGCACCCACATGCAAAAATAAGACTTTATGGAAGTGGATTATTTAAAAGAAGATAATGCAAAAAAGACGACACTTGGGTACTGTCACTGTTTTTGCGGGACTGTGTAGAGTGTTTGTCTCCCTGCAAAAAATACTGGATTATCATTCTATTTGTTTAATGGGATGCATTTTGCAAAGTACATTTGCAGATAGAAAAATGACAGCATTCATAAGAAGTATTCACTCGATTTGAGCTTCTAAACACCATTCTTTTGCCTGGAAATTGATTGTGATGCCTTCTTAAAAGTTCCCCAAAGCATGGGGCAGTCTGGCTGCAGGAATAATGGCTGCTTAAGGCTATGCTGTGCGTAACGAGCTCCATAGCAAAGGTACACTCAGGCCCTCTCCTCCCCCATGGTGGGGTTCAGCCGACATAGCCAGACAAACAAAACAAAAAAATGTTTGTAAAAATATTATATGTTTATACACAGTATATCCATATAAATAGATATATATGTATTTATATTTAAGATGAGCTTATATTTATGAAGAAAATATAAATCGCTGTTCTAGAGTGTGCACAAGTGTTTCTTTTTTCCCCTGTTAATTAATGTGATACATTTGGCCCAATAAGAAGTAATGAGGAAGTTGAGTTTGATTTTAATGGGGATTTGAGGTTTGATTTTGAAAAGTATTTCATAAACTGAACACACAGTCCCTTAAAATCGAATTTGAGTTGAAAATCGAATGCAAATTCGAATATTCGTAAGTGAGGGATTTGTTAAGGGATTTTGCAGTTCGATGTAAATGCGATTTCAGTCTATTTTATAGATTCATAAGATCGAATACCAAATAAAACTTTACTAAATTTACCCCCCTGGAGATGTAGCATTATTCGTAAATGTGGCCTTGACTAACATCAATTTGGGAAAAAGTTTCATTATTGCAGCCTGTTCTTGCTCATTGACAGATTTAATGAATGAACTTATGGCCTGATTCAGACCTGGTCGCAAGCGCTGAACGCTCGCAACCGGGTCGATGGTGGCCCACAGCGCATGCGCACGACGGAGCTGGCTCCGACGTGCGCATGCGCGAGTCCTGGTTAGCGACTGGCAATCCGTCGCTACGGGTCTCGCACCAAAGGGGGCGTGCTGTCGATGTTGAGTGACAGCTCGCCCCCTTTGGTGGGCGGGCCGAGGGGGTGGCTGCCCAAACAGAGGCGTTCCCGAGGGAACGCTTGCCGTTTGGGGGAGGCCCCACTGACATCACGAGCGATGTCAGTGGAGAGCTTCCGGCTCTGTTAGAGCCGAAAGCTCTCTGGGGCTTGCGATGAATGAGACCCTACCTCAAGGGTCTCGTCGGAAACCTGATGGTCGTGATGGTCTTGACCATCATCATGGCCGCTCGCTATAGCTGTGGGTGGTCACCCACAGCTATGCGAGTGGCCAAGAGGCCGCAACAAAAAAAAAAAAAAAGAAGCCCGGCCCTGATTCAGAGCGAGCGCTCTGTCCGAGGGACCGGGTCTGAATCAGGCCCTTAGTTTTGTCAGCTAGCCAGCAAGAGCAGCTTTTTCACACTGTAGCCATTTAGAGCAAAGCCACCCTCATTGGTTACTTGCGGACAGGCCCATAACAAAGTCTCCTGGCACCAAAGAAGGTTATTTATATCCAGTTTGTTTACGTTGGTTTCTTCCAGATTCTCGTTTCCTTCTGCAGTTCAAAAATGTACTGTTAGGTTAATGCTAGTCTGTATGCATTTATTTGGTAGGAAATGTAGCCTTTAAGGTCCACTGGAACAGGGCTGGCTTGACTTATTAAACATTCTCTATAAAGTGCTGTGTAATATTATATAATAAAAATCATCATAATAAAGAGATTAATCACATACTAGAGAAAAAAAAATCTTCCTATCCAGAATCGCTTGAGATCTAATTAGTGGCTTATGCCACTACACATTAAAGAGGGTATATTCTTGCATGGTGCTAAATTACAGAGTTGGAGACCATTGCACTAAGGGACTGATTCAGATTTGGGAATAGAAAGAGCCAAGTGATTCTAAATCTCTTGTAATCAGGGGTGGAGAGAGAGAGAGAAGGGGGCCTGGTAGGGTGTCAGCGACAGTGCTACCTTCTTGTCCCTGGGTGGTGGCATCATTCATTCACCAGGGTCGGACTGGCCCAGCGGGGAGTTGGGGATATCCCCAGTGGACCCTGGTACCTGAGGGACCCATCCCCTACCTAAGCATAGATGGTGTTGTCTATGGGTTTCAAGATCCAGAAAGTTTTTTGCTTTCCGGAGCTTGGTGCATAAGGGGAATGCGTTCAAACCGTTTTCAGGGGTTTCAACTGCATTTTGGGCTGATGCATCCTTCCCAGTGTGTGGAACGCTGCTGGGAGAGAAGCCCCCGTATTAGACTGACATGACCTGAGGTCACATCTGCCGCCTGCTTCGCCCCCATGTGTCTCTTCACCGGCAGCCTTTACGGAGTGCATGTGTAAACCGCAATGCACTCATCAACTACAGTGTTTCATAAAAATGATTTTGTCCTATTACAACACATACTACATATCAATTACATGTTTGCATTCAGAGCCACTATATTCTTTGCAATTTGATGTATTGCACTTATACATTTAAAACATACTTCAAAGAGGTAGCAGAATAATCTTACATATAAAATAATACCATGGTGTTTGTGCACACCTCTCTCAGCACACATTGGACATTTAAGTATAACAATGTATGACAAGTACTGACTTACAGTACACTTATGTTGTTTACATAAAAAAAAAAATACAAACTCCATTTAATTGAATGGAAAATGTGTGTGTCTGTGGCAATGCAGGCTACTCAGCAAGGGAATGCGCCATGGCATTCAGCAAGAAGTGTAGCGTGTAAGCAAGGAAATCTAGGGGTCCGGACTGGAGCTTGAAGGGCCCACCAGGAGAATGCAGTGGTAGGGGCCCATGCTTTGTGGTGTGGTCAGTTACCACAGGGGGATGAGGCCAGCCCCCACAGAGGCTTGGACAGACATTATAGAACATGTAATTGACCCTATAGTAGAGTAACAATGTATAATTCAAGTGCACAGTTTGAAACCTGACATTAGAGCAAGTAGGATTTCCCCTGTGGGTCAGTCCAACACTGTAGGGTCAATGTATTAAATATTGCAATATTTTGTAATTTTGAATTAAAATATCCCTGCTATGTACTAAAGTTAACTTGCAGAGATAGCAGTAGCAATAACCAATGTCCCTGCAATACATCCCTGGCATATTGAAGGAGTCTTTTATATTTTTGAAAGACTCCACTGGGGGAATCTGACACTGCGCATGCACACGTTGTTGCATTCCGGAACCGGATGGAGGCTGCGGGAGAGATATCCCTCTCTAGGAAGAATGCCTCCACAGGCATAAATCTGTTTACATCATCTGAGGATGTGTAAACCAATAGGGCCAAAAGTCAAAAAGCTTAGCTTTTTGGAGTTTGGTGCATGGAGATCAGACCGTAGTCCCCGTTGATAATAATGGCGACCAGCTGCAGCTCCTTACTGGTCTGGTGGGGGGGGGGGGGGGGGTTGGGTATGCCCTCTCCTTCTTGCCATCCCATTGCTTGACAGTTGATGTCACAAGCTAAAGTCCAGTACTGCTAGCAAACAGGCTGGCTTCTAGGGACTGTATCATCTGCAACCCTTAATAGCCAGATAGGGCTGCTGTAATAGGGGAGTGGCTTCCTGAGGGAGGAATTCTCTCTGCTATTGCAGTATGGACTGGCAGTCCCAGGTGGAAAACATTTTTCCCTGGGACTGCCAGTCTGGCTGTGATCAGCAGGGAGCGCTTCCAATGAGAAGTCACCGCCACTGTTAGGCAGTCCTGCAGCCCCTAGGTAAATTCCGCCACTGATGGGGACTGCGATCTGCACCAATAGTTAGCATTTTGCAGATTTCTATGAAATTTCCTGCATTAGGCTATTAGTCCATAGACGTGATCCATAAAATTATGCAGAGAATAGTTTCTTCATACTGTAATTTTATGAAAAACTGCCTTGACAATTTCCCTATTAATAAAAGTGTTTGAGAACCTCTGTCATAAGTTAACAGAAAATAGTTTAAAAGTAAAACAAGTGGGACATTTTTGCCAGTTTTCACAAAATAAATAAGCAAATTTTATTGGAATTTGCTTATTTATTTTGTGAAAGCAGGTACAAATGTCCCACTTGTTTTTCTTATACTGTATTGGCCTAAACAATTCACATTCTTGGCATTACTGTTGCACAAGGTAGTTAGTTTGGCATACTGTATGACAACATTCTTCCCAAAGTATGTGACTCCAGCACTCTCATTACGACAATGTTTCTGATTCAGAGACTGATGCTAATGCGATTGCAGGTTTGATTTCATGCGCATTGCAGCTGCAAAAATATGCTAATGGTTGCAAAGCTTACCCGAGCATAAGGACACCCACTGCTGCCTTCTCGTATGCGTACAACGTTGCTTATCTGCGTAAATATCGGTAATATCGACGCACATCGATCAGCCATCTTGCCCTTTTGGCAGGTCTGACCTGCTGCAGCCTTGGATGCTCTTCTGACAGGTAGAGCTACATCTGCAATCGCAGTGGCTAATTTATGCACACCCATGAAACCACGTTCAAACGGACAGACACGTCTGCGTTTTACAGATCACCCCCCATCACCACCCCCCAAACGCTGACAACCTGTCACTCACTCGGCGATGGATTCCTCTGTGCGTCCATAGTCGTAATGCGATTACTGCCCATGCACAGTGCGGCTTATATGCATGCGCAATAGCAAACAATTGCTCGATCTGTATGTGTAATTGCCTTTGCGTACAGCTCTGAATCAGGCCCAATGTACAATTCCTCTTTCAGGAATACATATTAGACAGCCATTGACAATTGATAATGAGTACACAACAATTAGGGGTCAATCCAGTTAGGTACGAATTGCGAGTTTGTTTCATGAAACCTGCAGACTTCACACAAATGCGCGCACCTGAGAATTCTCCAATCCAATTAAAATTGCCTATTCGTGGTACTCGCAGCAGAGGTTTGCGAATTGACTACCAAATGCGATGTGAGAGATGTGCATGAACAGTGAGGAGTTAGCAGGACCGTATAGAAGGCTGTTTGTGGGCATAAGGGAAGTACTGAAGGTTTTTAAATGGTGTCAAATGGCTGATTTGTGCTTTTTAGAAAAATTATAAAAAGCAAACTAGCTAGAATCTGGTGGGTTGCTATGGGAAACATTTCCACTTCTAAAAACTCTCACTTTTGCCTTAGAGTAAGTTCATCATGTTTGAGATAACCTGCAATGTAATGTAGGTAAAGTCTATGCAACATTTCCACTGGTTTTTCTATGATAATTATAGGAATAGGTGCGCCTTACTTTTTAACCATTTCATTGCCAGGAATTTTCAGAAATGTCGTATTTCAAGACAACTAGATATATTTCAAGATTATGATATACTGTACATTGCTTTTTGCCTTATTAGTGTGAACATTTTTATTTTTACACGACATGGGGCATATTCAATTGGGTGCGTGAATAGCAAAAATCTCGCACCAGTGTGGTTTTTCCTGCAGTTGCGGGATTTTTGCTGTTCAATTAGGTGCGTGTTTTTTTCAATTTAGAGCCTGGGAGGATTTTTTTCACGCACCTCCTGAGCAAGTGTGATTTTTCTCAAAATCGATATTTTTAGGGAAAATCACTGGGATTTGCTCAGGGACCCCGGCGGGACCCCGAGAGAACTAATTGTGCAATTTGAAGTTTCCCACTTGCTTAATTTAGTCCTTAATTACTTATGTTCGGTAGCGCTTCTGCATCTTCTTCTGCATCCGGCATCAGAAGCCGGGTCCTCTGCTGTAGGGTGCATATGTCAGTGTGTTTGTAAGTGTGTGTGTGTATGTGGCCCCCCAGTGTTTGTGTGCTCCCCCTGAATGAGCGCTAGGAGAACTAGATCTCCCAGCAGCCCCCTCTCCAGTAAGAAGATAGAGGGGGGCCACCGGGATCCGCTGAGACCCCCGGGAAGGTAAGTGCAGAATATATATATATATATTTTATTTTTTGCGTGGCGCCCCGCAGTCACTTTTCTTTAAATGGGTACCACAGGTATTGGTGTGCATACCCGCCGTATTCCAAAATTGGGCACGAGGTTTTTTACCTCTCTAAACCTCATGCCCAATTGAACATGCCCCTATGTGTAAACGGAATGTAGTTATATTACCGTGGAAATCCTGTCAGCCGGCATCCCAAACGAAGGTAAGCGAGGCTTGTTAGGTCTAAGCCACGGGGGTTAGGCATTAGGGTTAGGCACCACTCAGTTAGGGTTAGGCTACGGGGAGGAAAATATAGGAAGAGTGGCAGGGGACATTACAAATCATGAGGGATGGGAGAGGGGAATACAAATTATGGGGGAGGAGGTTAGAGGACACTACACAAAACATAAGGAGGGAGAATACAATGCAAAACCTTGATGGGTAAAGAGGACAATACCTAGACGATAGGCCTCTGTAAGTACATTGAATAGATGTTGATTTTATATAAATTTCCTTTACTCACCAGGTTCTATATCAAATCCTAACCATCCATTTCCATGGCACTAAGTAACATTTTATCATGGCTTCCTGGCACATTCTCTCTGCACAACCTTCCTTAGCTTCTGGGCATTGCCATAAACTCCAGCTCCTTTATAGATCCTCTGGGCTAGTCACCTACCAATACCTACCTGACCAGTGCCCTAGTCAATGTCCCTTCTACCTTATAAAAATCTTGTGTTCCCTGGCTCTGCCAGGCTCCGGGAACAACAATCACAAACTCACTAGCACTTCAAATCGTTGTCTCTGTTTACTATCCTTGTCTTCCTGGTAGTGTCATGGAATCAGGAATGGTAGTGTGGAGAGAATGGATATGCCAATAAGTCAGAGTTTGGGGTTCGGCATCTGCCAGGTCCAAACTGCTAGTATTTATCTATATATAATACTTTTATATACCCCCTCAACTTCGCTAGTCACACGCCGTGGCATTGGTCACACACCCTCAGGGGCTGGCTGGCAACTATCAGCCTAGGGGGCAACACAAGCAAGTGACCCTGGTGTTGTTAACCCCAACTAGAGGTTGCAGGTAAAACACAATAGCCGTCACAGGAAAAACAAGTCAAATGCAATGGCCCTCACAGGAAAAAAAATAAAACACATATTCATTGCCCATGCCGTCCTACAAAAGTCTGACCTTACCAGTCAGACTCACACAGCAGAACTACTAGTTGCCGCCACTTCAACTTGCAGGTGCTGAACAGCGGGATAGAGAGAGGAGCTCCCAGTTTTCCACTTGCCCTCAGCCACGGGCAGCATCGGCACAGCAGCTTCAATGACTGAGGGGCCTATTCATCATCACTTAATTTTCACAAAGCAGGTGAAAATGCACATTTTCACCTGCAATTGTAAAAATTAAGTTATCGGGCCATTTATCAAAGAGGTAATGCAGGAGATATCACAGATATCTCCTGCTTACCTTCCCTTTGCGGAATGGCCCGCAGTCCCCATACACTACTATGGGGACAGAATACATCAAGCTCTGAAAATATAATATGATCAGAGCTTGACTGCTGGAGCATTCGCCATCTTCAGATGGCGAATGCTCCTGTTCCGGCATCGCAACCTGCTCCTTCCCTATGGAAAGGAGATCCAGGTTGCGATTATGGATCCTTTTGGATCCCTCCGCCCCTGTCCAGCTCCTTCCGCTGGACGTCGGGCTCTTTTGTGCGCATGTGTGACCTGTAGGTTCACGCATGCGCAGTCCCGTCACTGCTCCGAAAAGGAGCAGTGAAGCATCTCACGTCGACAGCTGATATCACATCAGCTGTCGCCACGCCGGAGCAATGATGAATCGTTCCGGTAGCCGCGGCGAGTCAATGTTAATTATCTGAGTATGTTCGGACCCCGATAATTAACATCATGAATAGGCCCCTGTGTCACTGCAAATCACAATACACAGTACTAAGCCCTGTAGAGAGTTAAAGTGATTAAAGATAAAGTACCAACCAAGCAGCTCCTGTCACTTTTCAAACACAGCCTGTAAAATGACAGAATCTGCCTTCAGTATACTTAGGATGGATTTGGCTATTACCCCTTCCCAAAACACAACATTACAGCAAAAAAATATCCACACAAGAATTAACATTTAAAAACATACTGCACATACAGTATATATACACTGTGTATATACACACATTAGATTTAATGACAGGCGTTGCCTGGCTTTCTTTTTAATTTTTTAAAACTCTCTCACTTTCTTCTCTGTCTCTCCTACCCCTGTTTCTCCTCCCAACTTTTCCCTTCTTATTCCATCTTTCACTTCCCACTTTGTCTCTTTTCCCTATCTCTCTTCTCTCTCATTTCTTTTTCTCCAATCCCACTACTTTATCTCTCTCTCTTCAATCCCATCTTGGTCTTTTTCCCCTCTTGCTCTCCTGCCCAGGTATGTCTGTCTTTGTTTCTGTTGTGCCCCTCTATATCTGTCTTTGTTTCCATCCTGCCCCTCTTTCCTGCTCATTTTGCGTGATGGAGAACATTGAGGGTGATTTTACAGTGTGTTACTTTTGCTGGGCATGCACTGCCAGATAAAATGCCAGTCAGACCGATAGACCTTTTATCTGGCAGCCTGACACCCAGCAGATATCGCGGGCATACACTGTAAGACATCTCACAGTGTATTGGCCCCGATTTCTGCAGTAGGAAGGAACAGGGGAAATGTCTGTCAGTCGGCCATGACTGGGCATACACTGCCTGAGGCGGCCTACAAAATATCATTGGACAGACATGCTGGATGATCTGGCATGGCCGACCGATCAGTATTTTACTCTTGGTTGCCCGTACACACAGTACAATTATTGGGGCAATCCGCTGATATCAGGTGGATCGCTCCAATAATTGTATAGTGTATGCTCAGCACTCGCGTTAGGGCCAGGGTTAGTGTGTGACAGTGAAATTTTGGGTAATTGTGTGGTGCTTATTGTTAGGTCCAGGGTGAGGGTGTGCTGCTTAGCATGAGTGATAGAGGGGTCTATTCATTAAGATTTGCATTAAACAACACTTCGATGTGATCTTTAGTTTTGATAAGTAGTATTTCATGTACACATACCTTTCTTGTGAAGCAGAGTGGTATATCCACGGTTGGCGGTCCGGTCTTCTCTATTCTTCTGTGTCTTTGGGCATGCGCAGAGTCCCATCAGTGGCAGCAGTAACAGCGGTGGGGGCGCGGGGGGCGGCTTGCATGGAGGTGAGGGCAGGGACACTGAGGGGAATGTATGTGTGTATATGATAGAGTGTATATATATATATATATATATATATATATACATAAAATTAAAAAAAACGGGTGCACTCACGCTTTGTCATTGCTGCTGTAAATTGCACTTTTGTATGAAATAAAAAATTATGTTTCTATGAAGACTGGTGACAGCACTCCTGTTATTTTTATTTTATCTTTGCAAGGACCCTTTTGAGCGTCCTATATGGGTAGCCACCCCAGCAAACTGGATTATCAAAACGTGAGTGTGGTCCTCTCTGGAGGTGTGTGTGTATATACAGTCAGGTCCATAAATATTGGGACATTGACAGAATTTTCATATTTTGTCCTCTATTCACCACCACAATGGCTTTGAAATGAAACAAACAAGATGTGATTTAACTGCAGACTTTCAGATTTAATTTGAGGGTAATTACATCCAAATCAGGTGAACGGTGTAGGAATTACAACGGTTTCTATATGTGCCTCCCACTTTTTAAGGGGCCAAAAGTAATGGGACAAACTAAACAATCCTAAATCTAACTTTCACTTTTTAATACATTGTTGCAAATCCTTTGCAGGCAATTACAGCCTGAAGTCTGGAACGCATAGACATCACCAGACGCTGGGTTTCATCCCTGGTGATGCTCTGCCAGGCCTCTACTGCAAATGTCTTCAGTTCCTGCTTGTTCATGGGGTATTTTCCCTTCAGTTTTGTCTTCATCAAGTGAAATGCATGCTCAATCGGATTCAGGTCAGGGGATTGACTTGGCCATTGCATAACATTCCACTTTTTAGCCTTAAAAAACTCTTTGGTTGCTTTTGCAGTATGCTTCGGGTCATTGTCCATCTGCACTGTGAAGCGCCGTCCACGGAGTTCTGAAGCATTTGACTGAATATGAGCATATAATATTGCCTGAAACACTTCAGAATTCATTCTGCTGCTTTTGTCAGCAGTCACATCATCAATAAATACAAGGGAACCAGTTCCATTGGCAGCCATACATGCCCACGCCACGACACTACCACCACCATGCTTCACTGATGAGGTGGTATGTTTTGGATCATGAGCAGTTCCTTTCCTTCTCTTCCCATCACTCTGGTACAAGTTGATCTTTGTCTCATCTGTCCATAGGATGTTGTTCCAGAACTGTAATGGCTTTTTTAGATGTTGTTTGGCAAACTCTAATCTGGTCTTCCTGTTTTTGTGGCTCACCAATGGTTTGCATCTTGTGGTGAACCCTCTATATTCACTCTTGTGAAGTCTTCTCTTGATTGTTGACTTTGACACATATACATCTACCTTCTGGAGAGTGTTCTTGATTTGGCCAACTGTTGTGAAGGGGTTTTACTTCACCAGGGAAATATTTCTTCTGTCATCCACCACAGTTATTTTCCGTGGTCTTCCGGGTCTTTTGGTGTTGCTGAGCTCTCCAGTGCGTTCTTTCTTTTTAAGAATGTTCCAAACAGTTGGTTTGGCCACACCTAATGTTTTTGCTATCTCTCTGATGGGTTTGTTTTGATTTTTCAGCCAAGATGACTTGCTTCACTGATGGTGACAGCTCTTTGGATCTCATATTGAGAGTTGACAGCAACTGATTCCAAATGCAAATGTCACACCTAGAATCAACTCCAGACCTTTTACCTGCTTAATTGATAATGAAATAATGAGGGAATAGCCCACACCTGTCCATGAAATAGCTTTTGAGTTGATAGTCCCATTACTTTTGGCCCCTTAAAAAGTGGGAGGCACATATTGAAACTGTTGTAATTCCTACACCGTTCACCTGATTTGGATGTAATTACCCTCAAATTAAATCTGAAAGTCTGCAGTTAACACACATCTTGTTTGTTTCATTTCAAAACCATTGTGGTGGTGAATAGAGGCCAAAATCTGAAAATTCTGTCAATGTCCCAACATTTATGGTCCTGACTGTATATAGATATATATATACACACTGTGTATTTATGTATGTATGTATGTATGTATGTATGTGTATATATGTATATATATATATATATATATATATATATATATATATATAATTGTCCTAGGGTGGCACACATTCCTATATATATATATATATATGTGTACACCACTTCCACCCCGTGTATGATTTAGGGGCTGGGTGGTAAATGTGCCCCTATCACCTGAGGAAGCCAGAGAACTGGTGAAACACCTTTAATCCTTACTTAACCTCTGCCATTTGGTCACCCTTTATGTTCCTGTTTGGACTTATTTGCATGTCTTACAACGCATCTCCACTGGAATCTACCACAACTAAGATAAGCACCACTTTGTTTTTACTTATGTGAAGAATTTTGTGAATAACTTCAATTAAATTGTTAAATAATACCATACTATGGAGGCAATTTATTTTGCTTAAATAAGGTTGCTGTGATACCAATTGGTGTTGAACAGATTTCTAAGTGGAAGGAGAGCTTTCTAACTGGTGGGAAACCCTGAAGCTGACTGCTAAAGACTTGCTTTATACGCTTAACCGACATGTGTATCAATGGTACGCATATATATATATATATATATATATATATACTTCTATATACATATAAAAAAATTCCTAAGTGCGCTATGTGCAATCAAATTTAAGTTTGAGTTAGCAGGTTGCTTGAATGTGAAAGTCCTTCCTCTAAATATTTAAATTGGGTATTCTGCTTTTAGACTGTATGACATTAGAGACCATGAGGGGTCCTTTAAACAGGTGTGAGCTCAATAGGGAGGGAATCTTCACACAACTGGTCAATGGAACCATAACTGGTAAACCCTATGCGTTTCGACTTTATCAGGGGTAGGTATAAAAAAATGTTTTTATTGATAACCTATAGGGGTATGATTTACAGGTAGTAATTGATAGTAGGTGGGTAACGCTGTACTTCAGCTGATTAATCACAACCCAATCGGGCTCAAATATGATCCAAGTTTGACAATCAAATATCTACTCCTAATGGGTTCATAGTAACGATCAGAGTTAAACTCAAATAGATTTATAACGTTTAGTGAGTCAGCAGTAACTGTCTGAAGCACCTCAAAATTTATCAAGAGCCGCTATGGACCAGGGTATTCCCTTCTGTGAGAGCAAACAGATGTGAACCAGTCTCAAGCTTCCTGGAACTAGAGTATTATTAACCTTAATAACATTAATTTCCAGTCATTTACAGTCATTTTAGACCACCTCACAGCTCACAATATTGTTTTCACCATTATTGGCCAAAGGCTGCAGTGAGCTGGCTGGATACTAAGCGACAGAGCAGCGGCACAGACACCACAGTTTTTTAAAGCACATCTATGAAGCATTGCCACACAGCAGTGGCAGAATTGAAAGGTAGTGCAAGATGGTTACGGTGCTTGTATACACAGTGGGCTTATGCCCAAGCAGTCACGGTGCTTGTATACACAGTGGTCTTATGCCCCAAGCAGTCACGGTGCTTGTATACACAGTGGCCTTATGCCCAAGCAGTCACAATGCTTGTATGCCCAAGGAGTCATGGTGCTTGTAATGTATACACGTGGGGTACAGCACCAAAAAAAAAATTATAATTTTTTTAAACTTTTAACTTTCTTGAAAGAATTTTTACAATTTTTTTACTTTTTATTTAAAAATTTTTTTTGTACACACAGCCACTTGTAAGTCTGGAGTCTTTGGACATAACCAATTAATCAGCAGAGTATAGCGCAGCATACATCAGAGTGCTCAGTGCCCCTATACATAGCTATCAGCAGAGTATAGCGCAGCATGCTGTCACAGTGCCCCTATACATAGCCACCATCAGCAGAGTATAGCGCAGCATGCTGTCACAGTGCCCCTATACATAGCCATCATCAGCAGAGTATAGCGCAGCGTGCTGTCACAGTGCCCCTATACATAGCCATCATCAGCAGAGTATAGCGCAGCGTGCTGTCACAGTGCCCCTATACATAGCCATCATCAGCAGAGTATAGCGCAGCGTGCTGTCACAGTGCCCCTATACATAGCCATCATCAGCAGAGTATAACGCAGCGTGCTGTCACAGTGCCCCTATACATAGCCACCATCAGCAGAGTATAGCGCAGTGTGCTGTCACAGTGCCCCTATACATAGCCATCATCAGCAGACTATAGCGCAGTGTGCTGTCACAGAGCCCCTATACATAGCCACCATCAGCAGACTATAGCGCAGTGTGCTGTCACAGTGCCCCTATACATAGCCATCATCAGCAGACTATAGCGCAGTGTGCTGTCACAGTGCCCCTATACATAGCCATCATCAGCAGAGTATAGCGCAGCATGCTGTCACAGTGCCCCTATACATAGCCACCATCAGCAGAGTATAGCGCGGCGTGCTGTCACAGTGCCCATATACATAGCCACCATCAGCAGACTATAGCGCAGTGTGCTGTCACAGTGCCCCTATACATAGCCACCATCAGCAGAGTATAGTGCAGCATGCTGTCACAGTGCCCCTATACATAGCCACCATCAGCAGACTATAGCGCAGTGTGCTGTCACAGTGCCCCTATACATAGCCACCATCAGCAGAGTATAGCGCAGTGTGCTGTCACAGTGCCCCTATACATAGCCATCAGCATAGTATAGCACAGCATGCTGTCACAGTGCCCCTATACATAGCCTCCATCAGCAGAGTATAGCGCAGCATGCTGTCACAGTGCGCCTATACATAGCCATCATCAGCAGAGTATAGCGCAGTGTGCTGTCACAGTGCCCCTATACATAGCCATCATCAGCAGAGTATAGTGCAGCGTGCTGTCACAGTGCCCCTATACATAGCCACCATCAGCAGACTATAGCGCAGTGTGCTGTCACAGTGCCCCTATACATAGCCACCATCAGCAGAGTATAGCACAGCATGCTGTCACAGTGCCCCTATACATAGCCTCCATCAGCAGAGTATAGCGCAGCATGCTGTCACAGTGCCCCTATACATAGCCATCATCAGCAGAGTATAGCGCAGTGTGCTGTCACAGTGCCCCTATACATAGCCACCATCAGCAGACTATAGCGCAGTGTGCTGTCACAGTGCCCCTATACATAGCCACCATCAGCAGAGTATAGCGCAGTGTGCTGTCACAGTGCCCCTATACATAGCCACCATCAGCAGAGTATAGCACAGCATGCTGTCACAGTGCCCCTATACATAGCCTCCATCAGCAGAGTATAGCGCAGCATGCTGTCACAGTGCCCCTATACATAGCCATCATCAGCAGAGTATAGCGCAGTGTGCTGTCACAGTGCCCCTATACATAGCCACCATCAGCAGACTATAGCGCAGTGTGCTGTCACAGTGCCCCTATACATAGCCACCATCAGCAGAGTATAGCGCAGTGTGCTGTCACAGTGCCCCTATACATAGCCATCATCAGCAGACTATAGCGCAGTGTGCTGTCACAGTGCCCCTATACATAGCCATCAGCATAGTATAGCACAGCATGCTGTCACAGTGCCCCTATACATAGCCTCCATCAGCAGAGTATAGCGCAGTGTGCTGTCACAGTGCCCCTATACATAGCCATAATCAGCAGAGTATAACACAGCGTGCTGTCACAGTGCCCCTATACATAGCCACCATCAGCAGAGTATAGCGCAGTGTGCTGTCACAGTGCCCCTATACATAGCCATCAGCAGCAGAGTATAGCGCAGCATGCTGTCACAGTGCCCCTATACATAGCCATCATCAGCAGACTATAGCGCAGTGTGCTGTCACAGTGCCCCAATACATAGCCACCATCAGCAGAGTATAGCGCAGTGTGCTGTCACAGTGCCCCTATACATAGCCATCATCAGCAGACTATAGCGCAGTGTGCTGTCACAGTGCCCCTATACATAGCCATCATCAGCAGAGTATAGCGCAGCGTGCTGTCACAGTGCCCCTATACATAGCCATCATCAGCAGAGTATAACGCAGCGTGCTGTCACAGTGCCCCTATACATAGCCACCATCAGCAGAGTATAGCGCAGTGTGCTGTCACAGTGCCCCTATACATAGCCATCATCAGCAGACTATAGCGCAGTGTGCTGTCACAGAGCCCCTATACATAGCCACCATCAGCAGACTATAGCGCAGTGTGCTGTCACAGTGCCCCTATACATAGCCATCATCAGCAGACTATAGCGCAGTGTGCTGTCACAGTGCCCCTATACATAGCCATCATCAGCAGAGTATAGCGCAGCATGCTGTCACAGTGCCCCTATACATAGCCACCATCAGCAGAGTATAGCGCGGCGTGCTGTCACAGTGCCCATATACATAGCCACCATCAGCAGACTATAGCGCAGTGTGCTGTCACAGTGCCCCTATACATAGCCACCATCAGCAGAGTATAGTGCAGCATGCTGTCACAGTGCCCCTATACATAGCCACCATCAGCAGACTATAGCGCAGTGTGCTGTCACAGTGCCCCTATACATAGCCACCATCAGCAGAGTATAGCGCAGTGTGCTGTCACAGTGCCCCTATACATAGCCATCAGCATAGTATAGCACAGCATGCTGTCACAGTGCCCCTATACATAGCCTCCATCAGCAGAGTATAGCGCAGCATGCTGTCACAGTGCGCCTATACATAGCCATCATCAGCAGAGTATAGCGCAGTGTGCTGTCACAGTGCCCCTATACATAGCCATCATCAGCAGAGTATAGTGCAGCGTGCTGTCACAGTGCCCCTATACATAGCCACCATCAGCAGACTATAGCGCAGTGTGCTGTCACAGTGCCCCTATACATAGCCACCATCAGCAGAGTATAGCACAGCATGCTGTCACAGTGCCCCTATACATAGCCTCCATCAGCAGAGTATAGCGCAGCATGCTGTCACAGTGCCCCTATACATAGCCATCATCAGCAGAGTATAGCGCAGTGTGCTGTCACAGTGCCCCTATACATAGCCACCATCAGCAGACTATAGCGCAGTGTGCTGTCACAGTGCCCCTATACATAGCCACCATCAGCAGAGTATAGCGCAGTGTGCTGTCACAGTGCCCCTATACATAGCCACCATCAGCAGAGTATAGCACAGCATGCTGTCACAGTGCCCCTATACATAGCCTCCATCAGCAGAGTATAGCGCAGCATGCTGTCACAGTGCCCCTATACATAGCCATCATCAGCAGAGTATAGCGCAGTGTGCTGTCACAGTGCCCCTATACATAGCCACCATCAGCAGACTATAGCGCAGTGTGCTGTCACAGTGCCCCTATACATAGCCACCATCAGCAGAGTATAGCGCAGTGTGCTGTCACAGTGCCCCTATACATAGCCATCATCAGCAGACTATAGCGCAGTGTGCTGTCACAGTGCCCCTATACATAGCCATCAGCATAGTATAGCACAGCATGCTGTCACAGTGCCCCTATACATAGCCTCCATCAGCAGAGTATAGCGCAGTGTGCTGTCACAGTGCCCCTATACATAGCCATAATCAGCAGAGTATAACACAGCGTGCTGTCACAGTGCCCCTATACATAGCCACCATCAGCAGAGTATAGCGCAGTGTGCTGTCACAGTGCCCCTATACATAGCCATCAGCAGCAGAGTATAGCGCAGCATGCTGTCACAGTGCCCCTATACATAGCCATCATCAGCAGACTATAGCGCAGTGTGCTGTCACAGTGCCCCAATACATAGCCACCATCAGCAGAGTATAGCGCAGTGTGCTGTCACAGTGCCCCTATACATAGCCATCATCAGCAGACTATAGCGCAGTGTGCTGTCACAGTGCCCCTATACATAGCCATCATCAGCAGAGTATAGCGCAGCATGCTGTCACAGTGCCCCTATACAAAGCCATCATCAGCAGAGTATAGCGCAGCGTGCTGTCACAGTGCCCCTATACATAGCCATCATCAGCAGATTATAACGCAGTGTGCTGTTACAGTGCCCCTATACATAGCCATCATCAGCAGACTATAGCGCAGTGTGCTGTCACAGTGCCCCTATACATATCCACCATCAGCAGAGTATAGTGCAGCGTGCTGTCACAGTGCCCCTATACATAGCCACCATCAGCAGACTATAGCGCAGTGTGCTGTCACAGTGCCCCTATACATAGCCACCATCAGCAGACTATAGCGCAGTGTGCTGTCACAGTGCCCCTATACATAGCCACCATCAGCAGAGTATAGCGCAGTGTGCTGTCACAGTGCCCCTATACATAGCCATCAGCATAGTATAGCACAGCATGCTGTCACAGTGCCCCTATACATAGCCTCCATCAGCAGAGTATAGCGCAGCATGCTGTCACAGTGCCCCTATATACATAGCCATCATCAGCAGAGTATAGCGCAGCGTGCTGTCACAGTGCCCCTATACAAAGCTACCATCAGCAGAGTATAGTGCAGCATGCTGTCAGTGCCCCTATACATAGCCACCATCAGCAGAGTATAGCGCAGCATGCTGTCACAGTGCCCCTATACATAGCCACCATCAGCAGAGTATAGCGCAGTGTGCTGTCACAGTGCCCCTATACATAGCCATCATCAGCAGAGTATAGTGCAGCGTGCTGTCACAGTGCTCCTATACATAGCCACCATCAGCAGAGTATAGCGCAGCGTGCTGTCACAGTGCCCCTATACATAGCCACCATCAGCAGAGTATAGCGCAGTGTGCTGTCACAGTGCCCCTATACATAGCCATCATCAGCAGACTATAGCGCAGTGTGCTGTCACAGTGCCCCTATACATAGCCATCAGCAGCAGAGTATAGCGCAGCATGCTGTCACAGTGCCCCTATACATAGCCATCATCAGCAGAATATAGCGCAGCGTGCTGTCACAGTGCCCCTATACATAGCCACCATCAGCAGAGTATAGCGCAGTGTGCTGGTATAGTGCAGCGTGCTGTCACAGTGCCCCTATACATAGCCATCATCAGCAGAGTATAGCGCAGCGTGCTGTCACAGTGCCCCTATACATAGCCATCATCAGCAGAATATAGCGCAGCGTGCTGTCACAGTGCCCCTATACATAGCCACCATCAGCAGAGTATAGCGCAGTGTGCTGTCACAGTGCCCCTATACATAGCCATCATCAGCAGAGTATAGTGCAGCGTGCTGTCACAGTGCCCCTATACATAGCCATCATCAGCAGAGTATAGCGCAGTGTGCTGTCACAGTGCCCCTATACATAGCCATCATCAGCAGACTATAGCGCAGTGTGCTGTCACAGTGCCCCTATACATAGCCATCATCAGCAGAGTATAGCGCAGCGTGCTGTCACAGTGCCCCTATACAAAGCCACCATCAGCAGAGTATAGTGCAGCATGCTGTCAGTGCCCCTATACATAGCCACCATCAGCAGAGTATAGCGCAGCATGCTGTCACAGTGCCCCTATACATAGCCATCATCAGCAGAATATAGCGCAGCGTGCTGTCTCAGTGCCCCTATACATAGCCACCATGAGCAGAGTATAGCGCAGCGTGCTGTCACGGTGCCCCTATACATAGCCACCATCAGCAGAGTATAGCGCAGCGTGCTGTCACGGTGCCCCTATACATAGCCACCATCAGCAGAGTATAGCGCAGCGTGCTGTCAGTGCCCATATACATAGCCATCAGAATAGTATAGCGCAACGTGTCCCCTTAGCAGAGCGGTGCGCAGCGTGCGTGTGACTTCTGTGTTTTTTTATACAAGGCACCGCAAACAGGACTCGGCGCCTTGTATAGAAAAACAAGTCTCCCGAGAATCCAACGTCATTCGCATGACGTTCGGACTCGCCAGGGGATCCGAGTTGGCGGGAACACCCCAACTTGCATTCGGGTGGGCTCGGATCCCCCATGTTCGGAGAGGTCCGGATTCCACAGAATCCGGACAGCTCACCTCTAATAAATAAATAAATATATATATATATATTACTGTGTATATATATATATATAATATATATATATATATATATATAGATATAATATAATATGCACATCGTTTTTCAAGGCCTCTCTAGCTGCGATGGCACTACAAGTCCCAGCACATCCAGTTGAGAAGGCACTGTCCCTGCTGTGTGGATAGGGCATCGCCAGGCTGTAGCTGTCGATAGTGCCAGCTGCAGTGGGCGGAATAGTCAGGTGTACTGACCGTTCATACATAGCCCTGCCTATTGGCGCTTCTCTTGTAGATAGCGCCAATAATGACAGGGGCGCATTTTCCGCCCAGCCCCCAAATCATACATGGGGGAGAAGCGGTATCAGCGCACATAGCGTGCGCTGATGCCGCTTCGGCAGTTCATACATCTCCCCCAGTGATCTCTATGGCTACATGCATTTTCTGAAAGGTATTAGTGTATTTTAATCAAAAAATAGATCTTGCTAACTGCTTTGGCACTCATTTACATTAGGATGAAAGTTAATTTTATGACACACCTCTCAGATGTAGCAGTACACGTCCACTTTACCGCCGCGCTTATACAGTAGGTGTTGCCTTCACAATCTCCCTGAAATAATTTTTAAAAGGAGGCAGGTATGTTTTGCAGTGACATTTTCTCCTACATTAATTCTCTCTACAGTAAGTATTTCTTGCTTTATTTACGTGACTTTGGATAATGACTACTAGAGATGAGCGGGTTCGGTTCCCTGAGAACTGAACCCACACGAATTACGGGGATCCGAGGCAGGTACGAGTCGGCTTTTGGGTTTTCCCGCCTGACTCAGATCTGAAAACGAGGCAAAACGTCAACATCCCGCTATCGGATTCTCGCTGGTTTTGGATTCTATTAAGGTCCTGCGATTCACCGCCATTTTTCATTCCGGCTGTGGAGAGTGTAGAGAGAGGGATCTGGGAGCTGAGCTGTGCTGTTGTGTTGTGTTATTGTTAATTGCATGCTGACGCTGTGCATAGGGGCTGGCTACTGTTGTCCATAAGGCCTGGCTGTCATTGTCTTGTCCATAGGGGCTGCCTGTCTGTTGTTGTTCTGTCCATAGGGGCTGGCTGGCTGTTGTTGTCCTGTCCATAGGGGCTGGCTGGCTGTCATTGTGCTGTCCATAGGGGCTGCCTGTTGTACTTGTCCTGTCCATAGGGGCTGGCTGGCTGTAGTACTGTGTTGTCCAGGGGGGGTTCTGTCCTTCAGGGGTGCTCTTCACCCACCCCCAGTGTGAAATTTTTTTTTAATAATTAGTGTTAGCCACACTTGTCATCTCATCAGAGCAGGGGTGCTGTGCTGCTGTCTGTTAAGGGGCTGCTGCCTCTTTTCAGGGGTTCACCCCAGTGTTAAAACAATAGAGTAAACTATTTTTTTTTGTGTGGCGTGTTAGCCACACCTGTCATCAGCGTAGGTGCGCAGGGGTGCTGTCCTCCTGTCTGTCGAGGGGCTGCTGCCCAAAAAATAAATAAACAATTTTTTTCGTGTGCATGTCACGGTGGCAGCCACACCTGGCTATCACTGTCATCGGTGTAGGTGCGCAGGGATGCTGTGCTGCTGTCTGTCGAGGGGCTGCTGCCTCTTTCAGGGGTTCACCCCCAGTGTGAAAAAACAATCAATTTTTTTCTGTGTGTGTGTTAGCCACGCCATCAGTGAAAAAATAAAAACAATTTTTTTTTATTTTTATTTTTTAATTTTGATAAATAATTTTATTGCATTTTGTAAACAAAACCAGTAATAAAAAAAATCAAACATGAATATTGCAATGAAAACTTTTTTTTTAATTATTGGTTTACAAAAAGTAGTTTTTTTTATCTTAAACATAGCAGAAATGTTATCCTAACAGCTTATAAAGTTATATGCTCTAAAAAACTAAAGCCTATATTTACAAACCTATACAGAGTGGACATCCTAAATTCTAAAACAGTTCTGTTCAAAAACATAAACACAAGCAAAGATTTTAAGTCTAGTGTGTTATAGTGTGTTATTATGATGTTAGAATGTAGAAGCCAAAAATTGGGTGGACTACACATGGCTGATTGGTCAACCATGGCGACTGGATTAGTGTCATAAGGAAGAGGAGGCTGCAAACTGGGTGTCATGTTATGAGTTGGCCATATGGGGTATGTTGCTGTTAAGGGGTCAGGCTGGTTATCAGTGGACACATTATTATAGTTGTTGTTATTCTGGGTTGCCATCTCCTGAAGGGTGTTTACCAACAGACAGAGACTACCTATCAGCTCAGGCATAGACACGTCCTGAGGAACAGAGCTCTGCTCTCTTGAGGGAAGCCAAAGAGGTGGGAGCCCATGTTCCAACATCTGAAGCTCTTCTCTCTCCACATCATCTATTATAGATGAAAAAATATATAATCGGGGATATTTAGCTCCTCTTTCTGTACCCTGCTCACTCTTTTTGGAAGGTTTGGAAGAAGGTCTAGCAACAGATGGGAACAGTCATTATCAAGACATGATCCCCCCAGTGGGTGTAGTCTGGGAGGTATTGGTTGGCATGCAGGCAGCGGAATAACAAAGGCCTCCATGTTGTCTGTGCTCACTATTCCGTATTTCATTTTGCAATTCTGGTAGGAATAAAGTCGGCTACAGAACACAGAATCACTGGATGTCTTAGTGCATTCAGGCCAGATATGATCCGTTAATTCCCAAATAGATTCTGGACAGATGAATCATTTGCTTGTGGTAATCTTTGGTAATTCCTGGCAAAGGTGGGTGTTATAGCCAGATACTCTGAAGGCTGTAACTTTGAATTGCTTTATAGAAACATGTGAATGAAACCTTTCCACACTGCAGAACATGATGGAGAAAGCCTTTGAAGTTCAGCACCTAGAGCATCTTTTTTCATGTTCTCTGAGGCCTCTCCTAACTGTGAAGAAACATTCTCCACACTGTAGTCTTCCATTGTGACTATTTAATGGTGATTTCAATGTTGTCCACTGGCTGAGATCCATCTCATCTGAGGCATAGGCAAACGCAGGGGGGGGTTTCCGTCTGCCTGGAAAACCCCCTCCCCAGCCCACACCATGACCACAATAGTAATATAATAGAATTTTACTAGTGCTGCATGTTCTTCTCAGTATCACAAATGAAATAATTATCACTACCTGTGGATCTTTTAACATCTATCAGTCAGTAATAAATAACCTGTGCACCAACTAGGAGATCTGGAAAACATGCACTGTAAGGGCTGTACTGCTGTAGAGCCCAATATGTACATATATGTACAGGGCAGTGCTAGGTTATTCTGCTGCTCCCCCAGATTCCTGGACTTGCTCTAATACTCTGGAATGGAGCCCACATCTAAAATATATACATTCAGCTAAGGCAGGATGGCACTACTGCCACATCTAAGGGCTTACTGTGATCACTGGTCCTCTATATGCTGGAATTATGACACACAATAAACTTTGTATGATGCATAATAAAGCTGGTTAAGTACTAATTCTACCCTCTTCATGGACTGGCCACACTCACTCTAAAATCAAGCATTTGGAAACTCCCCTCTAGAAATCCTGCATTTGCCACTGTGAGGGTTGGGATTCCTCATACAAATGAGACAATTCACATTCAGAAGGTGACTCTTATGTTTAGCCGTGGTGTCAGTCTCTCTTTTGGCAGAATTTACACAATCTTGGTCTAGGGGGCACCATGATGAATCAGATAGATCCTCCAGGGTAAACATCTTATCTGGTGTTGTATCTATTTCTATTAAACCTATGTGTGTGAGTTTAGTCATCTGACACTTGTGGTGGAGCTCTTTTTCTGCTTTCCAAATGATCTCCAGACACAACGTAAAACTAAAACCGTAAACGGAAATGTTGCATTTAATGCTCTCTTCCGCTTGTTCACATATCTAAGTAATATGGTTAAGTGGACAGTGGAAACAACGGCAAAACTCAGTTTTTTTTAATGTCCCTGTACAGGTTTGGAAATTCCTTTACAGAACAGAAGGTTTGCAAATGATTATTTAAGGCAATTGTTTATCTATTTTTGGAAAGCACACTTCCTGTTCCTGGCCCCCTTCTGGCATAAAAAAAAATCCACTCCCAGCAAGCAGGCATGGCACTCAAGAAAGAATTCCCAAGAAAGACACAACATAAGACTTAAACCTTAAATCTGAAATGTTGCCTTTAATGCTCTGTTCCGCCTGTTCACATATCTGATATGGTTAAGTGGACAGTGGGAACAACGGCAGTTTGAAGGCCATTAACTAACTCTTTTTTTTAATGTCCCTGTACAGGTTGGAAAATGCCTTTACAGAAGGCTTGCAAAGGATTATTTAAGTCAATTGTTTTTTGGAAGCACTCTTCATGGTCCCCTTCTGGAATGAAAATCCACTCCTAGCCGCAGAAGCAGGCGCAGGATTCTCAAGAAAGACACAATGTAAGGCCTTAAATCAGGGGTAGCCAACCTCGGTCCTCGAGAGCTGACGTTTTCCAGATGACCTAGCTGGTGCACAGGTGTATTCATTACTCACCAAAACATTTAGAAAGATCCACAGGTGGAGTTAATTATTATAGTTGTGATTCTGTGAGGAGACCTGGAAAACATGCACTGTTGGTAGCTCTCGAGTACCAGGGTTGGCTACCCCTGCCTTAAATCATTGATCTTAAGTGGCACTTTCTAGGCCACTAACTAACTATGTTTTTTTTATGTCCCTGTACAGGTTGGGAAATGCCTTTATAGAAGGTTTGCAAAGGATTATTTAAGTCAATTGTTTGTTTTTGGAAAGCACTCTTCTTGGTCCATTTCTGGGATGAGAAAATCAACTCTCAGGAGCAGCAGCCATGCTCAAGGATTCTTCTGTAGCAAGGACTGATGTGAATGTATCACATTTGTTTGTAAATGCCTCCTCCCCTCCCCTTCTCCTTCATAAATTTTCTTTGGAATCAAAAAACAAAATTAAATTTACTACCAATCAACCATCCCTGTCCCTGCCCTGCCTTCAACTACATACATACTCCAACTCCCTCAGGCCTCTCTTGAATTATAAAAGTGTTTCCTGATGTGCCATGTTTGAAGTTAAATGGCCATGTGTTTGTGCCGCCCACTGCTGCAGTCAGCCAGCTATCTTGGTGCAAATTTTGGGCCTAAACTAGATGAAAAAAATCAATATCGTGAGATGGTCAAAATTGACTGGAAATAAGTGGAAATAAATGTTATTGAGGTTAATAATACTGTAGGAACAAAAAAGGCCCATTTTATGAGATTTTAGCTGTTTTATGATTTTTTAAGAAAAAATCCAGATCCAAAACCAAAACCGAAAAACAAAACACGGAGGTGACGTTTTGGCAAAACCAATCCAGATGCAAAACCAGGGGAGATCCAGATCCAAAACCAAAACACGAGGTTCAGTGCACATCTCTACTGAGAAGGATGTTTCAGTAGGGTAAACCATCCCTATCAAATGGCAGTCTAAACTCAACTCTTGTTGCCTATTAATGGGTGAATAATCCAATAGTTGGTGAATTCTGCTTCACTATTATACGAAGTGCTGACATCAAAGGATCAGAAAGCAATGTTGCTATGAACACTTGCCCGCCAGAAGCCAGTTACCCCTGTGGCAACTTTCTGACATCTCCTGCTGAAAACCCAAAATGTTAGAAGGCTTGTGAGGCCCCACTTTCACGTTCTGTATTTATAATGAAAATCAAGATCAAGCAAGCTTTTGCCCTTCTATCCATGAAAGATTTCTTTCCTCTCTGAGCAATCCTTATGACACTGTGGCCCTGATTCAGAGCCGGACGCTCTGACAGAGCGCTCGCTCTGAATCAGGGCCGTCCTTCTGATTTTTTAGAGCAGCCTCCTGGCCGCTTGTATAGCTGTGGGTGATCACCCACAGCTATAGCGAGCGGCGAGGAAGATGGTCGCGATGGTCAAGACCATCGTGACCATCAGGCTTGCGACGAGACCCTTGTGGTAGGGTCTCATTGCCGCAAGCCCTGGAGTTCTTTTGGCTCTATCAGAGCCAAAAGCACTCCCACTGACATCACTTGTGATGTCAGTGGGGCCGGCCCCAGATGGTAGGAGTTCCCATGGGAACGCCTCCGTCTGGCCAGCCACGCCCCCAGCATGCTCACCAAAGGGGGCATGCTGTCACTCACCATCGACAGCACGCCCCCTTTGTAGCAAGACTTATAGCGACAGCTTGCCCGTCGCTATCCGGGTCTCACGCATGCGCACGATGGAGCCGCCTCTGTCGTGCGCATGCACACTGGGCCAACATCCACCCACTTGTGAGCGCTCAGCGCTCGCGAGCGGGTCTGAATTAGGCCCTGTGTTGTTTTTACAGGTGTACCACCCCAGTCAAACTCCCCACCTGCCAATGTTCTTGAAGCAGGTCATGCATTGGCTGGGTGATTTGATCCAGAAGCGAGATCCCACTCAGGGCTTGACCCTGCACTTCACCGGGTAAGTGAAAAAGCAATAAGTGTAGTGGTATTTCACCAGCGGTATGTCATAGCCCAAGTGGGGGGGGGCCTCCCACTTATCTTGCACCTCTCATGCCTCTTCACTGTTGCAGGCTAGAACTCAACAGAGCCTTCTTTACCTCCTACCTGCACACTTACCCCTCCCCCATTACATATTTTCCACCTCAAGTTAACAGACAGCTCTAAACAGTAATTACAGGCGCCAACCACAGAGACAGGACCACAATACAGGAAGTGGTCCCTTCCATTTAAACAGTGACCGCATTGACACCCCAATACTTGATAAAGGCTACCGCCAAAACGCTTTGGGTGTGATAACAGAATAACAGAGAACATGACCCACCAACCCCATCCTCACTTTCACACTGGACAGGATAAGACTCTCCGGCCGGAGAGATGAGCACCTGCACCGCAAACACCGAAACCACCGGGATCATAAATCTACAAACACCAGAGGGCCTGATACAGAGATGAACATAATGGCAATTACATATATGCAGATCGAGTCTTTATTTACCATTGTGAATGTGTATAAGCCGCACTGCGCGCACACTGCCTTCACCTTGTGATTATGGACACACCTTGGAATACATCGCACAGGTTGTCAGCATTTAGGGGTGGCGATGGGGATGTGGCAGAAAAATGCAGGCGTGTCTGTCCGTTTAAAAGCTGTTACATGGGCGTGCATAAATTAGCCACTGCGAGCTCCCGAGTCTGCGGCTGGTCAGACCTGCCGCAAAGGGCAAGATGGCCCCAATTTGCATCGATGGTACCAATATTTACGCAGATATGCGTCATCGCACGCAGGTAAGAAGGCAGCAGTGGGCAAATTTATGCTCAGATGATCTTTGCAGACATTAGCATATTTTCGCAGCTTTGTTGTGTATGAATACGCAGCTGCGGTCACATTAACATTAAATCTCTATATCAGGCCCAGAGCCCGCTAAAAAGAGACAATGCAGCTGCAGATGAACAAGCACTGTCGGAGCCGGCTCTTCTTCCCTGAAAACGGTTGAGTGTTTTCAACAATTACTGGTAAGACTATCAGTATGGGACGCTGTATCTGAACATTGTTGTGCACATATACACACCTGTAGAGTCATAGAGCTTGATTTAGAGTTGTACACTATGCTGATATTTTTCGCAAATGGAGTGATTTCTTTGCCACTGCACATGCGTCAAGGTGCATTGCCGTAGTCGTATGTTGCAGCAGCAGTCGGGACTTGTGATTGATAGTCAGGGAGCATTTGGTGGTAGCAAAGGAGAGTGTCGGCAAAAAGTGCAGGCGTGTTTGGACCATTTCGGGGGAGTGTCACTTCCTGTGCCTGCAATCCCTTACTCCAGCATCTCTATTATGGTGGCCATTCTGAGTGACCATTGACTCACTCAAGAAGTCGATGTTAGCATGATCTGCGTACAATGCTGCATATGTGTAGACAGTTGCTGACAGCTGCAATGGCTCAGGTGGACGTCTCAATACAAGTCCCGACCGCTGTTGTGCTAGCATATCTTCGTATATCCACAGCTGCGAAATTTGCTACTTATTCACAGCAGTAGGAGGGAGGGTCATTACAAAAATCCTATTGTTATGACTGGGAGAGGGTCCTATTTAAAGGATAACATTTGTTCCAGTTTTTAGCCTTAGGTAGTTACTTTCCAATCAGAAAAAAAAATCATTAAAAATTCTGTGATACCCCTAAAGTGTTTATGACCCAAGATCATATATGTACACAGTAAATAAATGATGTAAGATGCATTGCCCTTTAAGGTCAAGTTAATTAATGTATTTACACAGTAAGGAAGTTGGAAAGCTGCCAATATATAAATAGTTAAATAATACCTCATATATTATATATACACTGAATTAAAATATAACAAATGCATGTTATTTTAATGTTCTGCTAGCGGATGTATGTAAAAATGATAAAAAGGGGAGCTACTCGTTTTATGTGTTAACCTCCCCCTCCCCGGGGAACAGTGGAGTGGGCCCCTGTACAGGGCAAGTTCAACTAAGGGGCACGCGGCCAGCTACAGGACATTCCAGCCACTACAGAGGGGAATCATTTCCCCCCCTTTAGAACTATATAGGTGGCCTGTAAACAGAGCGGCGCGTGCGGTCGAAGGGAAGAAGCCCCGCACGCGACCACTAGTATATAAGAGACACCCGCGTGGACTGCAGGGTAGTCAGTGCCTGTGGTAAGCCAGCGTGAGAAGCAAACACTGCACTTACCGGAGAGGAGGGGGCCGTGTGGTGTGAGCTGAACTCACCGGACAAGCTGTGGAGTCTCCCTGCAGTTGGCAGGGGAGAGACAGAGCTGCAGACAACTGCGGGAGCCAGGAGAGTCCGGCCGGAGGAGATCACGTCAGGCGGGCGCCACCTCTAAGCCTGCCCTGCACAGTGAGTGACAGCCGGGGCTGAGTGGCTGCTTTGGGGGCAGTGATAGAAGGAAGCGGCCTCAGTAGTGGAACCGCCTGGCTTCCTCCCCCATTCACAGTGACTGACAGCCGGGGGCTGGAGAGGAGGAGGGAGAGCTATCCCTGTCGTGGAGTGAAGCAAACGGAACAGGTCTGTGAGATATTTACACATTGGCACTTCTACACTATCTGTACTGCTTAGTATATGCTCCATAGTGCAGTGCCAGCTAAACTTTAGATAGACCTTGCTCTGTTCTCTCAGGA
Organism: Taudactylus pleione; assembly: GCA_031769625.1. Lineage (NCBI taxonomy): Eukaryota > Metazoa > Chordata > Amphibia > Anura > Myobatrachidae > Taudactylus > Taudactylus pleione. The sequence continues at coordinate 81,094 of JAUIMM010000258.1, forward strand.
GAGAGTTAGATTCAAAAGATACTTATTTCTTGTGACATTTAAGCAGGCTATACTCTAAACTTTGCAGTATCAGCTATTATAACCTGAACTATAGACTCCCACTCTGTGGAAGGCAGTGCTCCCTGCAGCAACAGCCCTTTTACCTCAGAATAACCTAAGTACAGTGGAAGGCAGTGCTCCCTGCAGTGACAGCCCTTTTACCTCAGAATAACCTAAGTACAGTGGAAGGCAGTGCTCCCTGCAGTGACAGCCCTTTTACCTCAGAATAACCTAAGTACAGTGGAAGGCAGTGCTCCCTGCAGTGACAGCCCTTTTACCTCAGAATAACCTAAGTACAGTGGAAGGCAGTGCTCAATGCAGTGACAGCCCTTGTACCTCAGAATAACCTAAGTACAGTGGAAGGCAGTGCTCCCTGCAGTGACAGCCCTTTTACCTCAGAATAACCTAAGTACAGTAGAAGGCAGTGCTTCCTGCAGTGACAGCCCTTTTACCTCAGAATAACCTAAGTACAGTGGAAGGCAGTGCTCCCTGCAGTGACAGCCCTTTTACCTCAGAATAACCTAAGTACAGTGGAAGGCAGTGCTCCCTGCAGTGACAGCCCTTTTACCTCAGAATAACCTAAGTACAGTGGAAGGCAGTGCTCCCTGCAGTGACAGCCCTTTTACCTCAGAATAACCTAAGTACAGTGGAAGGCAGTGCTCCCTGCAGTGACAGCCCTTTTACCTCAGAATAACCTAAGTACAGTGGAAGGCAGTGCTCCCTGCAGTGACAGCCCTTTTACCTCAGAATAACCTAAGTACAGTGGAAGGCAGTGCTCCCTGCAGTGACAGCCCTTTTACCTCAGAATAACCTAAGTACAGTGGAAGGCAGTGCTCCCTGCAGTGACAGCCCTTTTACCTCAGAATAACCTAAGTACAGTGGAAGGCAGTGCTCCCTGCAGTGACAGCCCTTGTACCTCAGAATAACCTAAGTACAGTGGAAGGCAGTGCTCCCTGCAGTGACAGCCCTTTTACCTCAGAATAACCTAAGTACAGTGGAAGGCAGTGCTCCCTGCAGTGACAGCCCTTTTACCTCAGAATAACCTAAGTACAGTGGAAGGCAGTGCTCCCTGCAGTGACAGCCCTTTTACCTCAGAATAACCTAAGTACAGTGGAAGGCAGTGCTCCCTGCAGTGACAGCCCTTTTACCTCAGAATAACCTAAGTACAGTGGAAGGCAGTGCTCCCTGCAGTGACAGCCCTTTTACCTCAGAATAACCTAAGTACAGTGGAAGGCAGTGCTCCCTGCAGTGACAGCCCTTGTACCTCAGAATAACCTAAGTACAGTGGAAGGCAGTGCTCCCTGCAGTGACAGCCCTTTTACCTCAGAATAACCTAAGTACAGTGGAAGGCAGTGCTCCCTGCAGTGACAGCCCTTTTACCTCAGAATAACCTAAGTACAGTGGAAGGCAGTGCTCCCTGCAGTGACAGCCCTTTTACCTCAGAATAAACTAAGTTCAGTAGAATTGCTAATTTCTAGCTATACAGCTCCATCTTCTAAAAAGGGCATACCGTTTGCAGTACTAATTTGGCAGCTGAGAGGAATTGTGAAGGGCAGAGTGAGTAAAAAGAACAGCCATATCATCCGCCAGGATACAGAGAGAGTAGCCAGGAGTGATTGCTGCAATTACGCTTCAGTGACTTTCATCAATTGACCCCCAGCTGTTTCTGAAAGGGAAAGTGTTATACTACAAATACGGTAGCCAGACAGCTTTCTAATTGTTCTTACCTAAAAAGCCATGCACGACTTTGTATTGCACCAGGACTACTAAAGCTGGCCACACACTAGACCAACTTACATCCAACCAGCCAACTTGTTGATTGGTTGAAATGAAAATCTGGTAAAGAATGGGAGTAAATGATGATCAGCAATTTGCTCCTAAATGCCAGAAAACAGATGAAAATGGTCGTCAGACAAGTTTGTTAAATGTTTGATCTAAACAATTTGTTCAAACAACAGTTTTTGTTAATTTTCAGGCGTTTGGGAGCATATTGCTGATTGTTATTTGCTTTCATTCCTTACCAGATTTTCATTCCAACCAATCAACAAGTTGGCTGGTTGGATGTAAATTGGTCTAGTGTGTGGCCAGCTTTAATCCCTGCCTTTAATGAACTATTGACCAACCCGGGCAACGTTGATCTAACACTAGGGACCAATTATCTCTTATATATTTTATTGTATCTTATTGTTGCTATCAACTGTTCCATTGTATTCAATTGCCTTGTTTGAAGATTTGAGAATAAATTTGCTTTGATACCTAAAAGTAAGTCAATATTTTGAGAATTAGAGCTTTACTGCAATCGAACAGAACTGCCGAACAAATTGGCAAGCAAATTGACTGAAATAAACCTCATTACACTACGCAACTTCAGTCCTAACCTCTTAAGTGTATATTACAATTCCCTTCTATATTTTATCTGTTCTATTTCAAAATTGGCTCAGAGTACCTTAAAAAAACATTTAATAGACATATAAAATAATAAATGTTGCTAACATCTCTGCATGCCAATTTTCATGCAGATCATTTACAGCACAGGTTCTCAAATTTGGCCCTCAGGACCCCAAATAGTGCATGTTTTCCATGTCTCCTCACAGAATCACAAGTGCAATAATTAGATCCACCTGTGAAACTTTTAAAATGTGTCAGCGAGTAATGAATACACCTGTGCTCTTGCTAGGTGACCTGGAAAACGTGAACTGAGGGCCGAGTTTGAGAACCAATGATTTATAGTATATCATACATGCGTACTTTTGAAAAAGCATTTCAGGGAGACTGTGAAAGCAACACCTATGAGCGCGGCAGTAAAGTGGGCGTGTACTGCTACATCTGAGAGGTGTGTCATAAAATTGAGTTACATCCACTTACATACAAAACTGTAATATCTACCTGTTGATGAAAACACACTGATACTTTTCAGGGCTTGTTCATGTTTTACAAGGGGTTCAAGAGAAACCTTATATGAAAAAGCATGTAGCCATAAGGAATAGGGGGAATAGGGGGCCTGATTCAGACCTGCTCACATGCGGGTCGATGGACTGCCAATGCGCACACGTGGCATGTGCGAGCCCCAGAGCGAGCGAGCGAGAAATCACTCGCTCCAGTGCTCGCATCCAAAAGGGGCGGCTGTCGATGATGCCGGGGGGTGGGGTGGCTGGCCAAATGGAGGCTTTCCTGAGGCTTTCCTGGGGCTTGCGACAAACGAGACCCTACCACAACGGTCTCATCACAAGCCAGATGGTCGCGAACCATCGCGACCATCATTTGGCCGCTCGCTAAAGCTGTGGGTGGTCACCCATAGCTTAGCGAGTGGCCAGGAGCCGAGCGCTCGTTCAGAGCGTCCGTCTCTGAATCAGGCCCTGTGTTCTACCGGGAGAACACATGTCAGGATAGCAGACGGATCCAGAGGCTGCTGTGCAGGCAGGTAAGTGCGGGACGGGGGGTTGGGGGGCACACAAAATGACCGCAGCTGTAGGAAGTGCTGCGCATGCGCTGGTTTTACAGATGTAACAGCGCATGCGCAGCACAGATTCCAGCTGCGGTAAATTAGTGTAGAGAGGGATAACTATCTATTTCCTGAAAAGCTGTCATCGCAAAAATGACAGCTTTTTGAAATAGATACTTATGGAGAGGAGGAATGATGAATTCCTCCAGTAATTAGGTAGAACTCCATGTGAGTTCTAAACCTAATTACCTCTAGAGAAAGTTTGGGTATGATGAATAGGCCCCATGGTCATAATGGAAAGTTCACTTAAACTTTACCTTCACTCTGTGAGGACTTTGCACGTTCACTGCGATTGAATTCTGATCGCATTGACCAGTTCACGCACGCGCACTGCGATGCATGTGCAGAATGCAAACATCAGCTGGCTACGTATGAACACAGCCTTGCAACCGGGTCTGAATCAGGCCCTGAGTGTGGGGGGCTGGATGTGGGCGGGACACAGAAGCAGGATAGCTTGGGACACAGAAGGGGAATGGCTTGGACACAGAAGGGGAATGGCTGGGGACACAGAAGAGGGATGGCTGGAAACACAGAAGGGGAATGGCTGGGGACACAGAAGAGGAATGGCTGGGGACACAGAAGAGGAATGGCTGGGGACACAGAAGAGGGATGGCTGGGGACACAGAAGAGGAATGGCTGGGGACACAGAAGAGGGATGGCTGGAAACACAGAAGAGGGATGGCTGGGGACACAGAAGAGGGATGGCTGGAAACACAGAAGGGGAATGGCTGGGGACACAGAAGAGGGATGGCTGGAAACATAGAAGGGGAATGGCTGGGGACACAGAAGAGGGATGGCTGGGGACACAGAAGAGGGATGGCTGGGAACACAGAAGAGGGATGGCTGGGGACACAGAAGAGGGATGGCTGGAAACACAGAAGGGGAATGGCTGGGGACACAGAAGAGGGATGGCTGGAAACACAGAAGGGGAATGGCTGGGGACACAGAAGGGTAATGGCTGGGGACACAGAAGAGATATGGTTGTGGAGAAAGAAAGGGGATGGCTGGGAAATCAGAATATAATTATTCAGGAAATATAGAGGGAGGGCGGCACCAGTCCTTTACTTTGCATGGGGTGCTCAGACCCCTAGATACACCCAGGGCCGGCGCTAGGCTTTGCAGTGCCCAGCGCCATCCTGTGTTGCTGCCCCTTCCCTCCTCTGCTCCCTCCCCCTGAGCTTACATATTCACTCTACCGCCGGAAGGGAGGGTGGGAGTTTCCTGTGCCCGCCGGATACAATGGTGCTCCGGGCGACGGACCGGCTTGTCCTTGGCTGGAGCCACTACTGGATACACCCCTGCTGAATGGTAACACATCATGTTACTACCCTTTAGCTGTGTCTCTAGAGGATAACAAGTATAACATTTGTCTATATAGGGAAAAAAACACTATGCAGTGCTTAGCCAATAAGCACTCAATCACAGATCAAAATGTAGTATTTATACACCAGTATACCAGAGACAATATTGCTAATCGCCAAATAACTTATTTAAAACCAGCATATGAATTGAACATGAGTTGAAGAAAATATTATTTATTAAAGGAAATGTTAATAACGATGTATACAAAAAAATGTCAAAGGGTATGTAATCTTGTTGCACAGCTGCGCTAAAAACATGTGGGTTTACACAAAGTCACATGGGTGTAGGTCATAGGGGGGAAAGAAAAAGGAATAATTAAGGAAAAAAAGGGGGAGGGTAAAAAAAAAAACTCCCCTGTTTAAGAGGAGAGATGTATAAAACCAGTTGAAATAAAATAGAAATGTAAAGTCCTTAAAAAAAAAGAAAATGTGCTGAACACAATAAAAAATAATGAAATCCAAGGTAAGAACAATGTTAATCCTGTAAAGTCCAGCCTATGGCCCTCATTCAGAGCCGTACGCTCTGAGCAGAGCGCACGCTCTGAATGAGGGCCGCCCTCCATAATTAGCCTATACGAGTGTGCAGTTTGATGGCCGCGATGGTCGGGACCATCGCGACCATCGCCACTGCGAGCCGGAGCCTGCAGTTGAGGTTTTCAACCGCAAGGCCCGGAGTGATTTTGGCTCTATCAGAGCCAAAATCACTCCCACTGACATCACTAGTGATGTCAGTGGGCCGGCTTCTGACGGTAGGCGTTCCCTTGGGAACGCCCCCGTCAGGGAGGCACGCCCACCAAAGGGGGCGTGCTGTCAATCAACATCGACAGCACGCCCCCTTTGATCAGACACAACAAGCGAAGGAAAGTCCTTCGCTCGTCGCGTCTGGCGCATGCGCACGACGGAGCTCCCTCCGTCATGCGCATGCTCAGTGCAGACCATCGACCCACTTGCGAGCGGACAGCCGCTCGCGAGTGGTCTGAATCAGGCCCTATATGTGCAAAAATACAAGGAATACAGTATGTTAGCAATTAATTTGTAGTATTCCTACAAGCATACTATGCGGTGACTAAGTTTCACAACACGGCTCTGCAGTAGCCGCGGTCCATATAGGGCCAGCTATCACTGCTTGTACTGAGAAGCACTAGACAAATCCCTAGAGAAGCGTCAAGGTCCAGTCAAGTGGGTGCAGGTTCCTGGGATGTGTTAAACTCTGAACATGGTGGTATGGCGGATAAACCAACCACCCTGCTGGAGCACGCACCTACCAGGGACTCCTGCCGTATGTACTGTATATGTGGCCAATCCCAGAGATATCCCGTACTTCTGCCGAGATGGAGGGGATGCCCCCATGTCTGCAGTGTATGGGGGACGTGCACACAGGTTTACACAGGGAGTATTTACTTACTGGCTGATTCTGACTTGAGCAGTGTGAGGCAAGGGGTCTGGGGAGCGGTGATCTCTATTAGCGAGTGGTGGCAGAAATACATTGCCGGATTCCTGTAATGGTCTGTCTCTTGCTGGGATCTTCACTTAGTTATTGTGGCGCACTTTGTAAGTTGAATGCTAGTGCTGTGAGCTGGTGTTGCTATGGGCAACATCTCCACTTCTAAAAACCTGCACTTTAGTAAATATACCCATTAGATTTAATGAGGAGAATTAACCTGAGTGCTTGTAAAAACATGAAGGAATACATAGATAGAATGTTATCCTTCTCTTAATTGAGTTCAGTAGGCATCACAATAGATGAAGAGGTTGCTATGGTAATGCTGCAAAATCTTACGCAAGAGTACAACTTCTTCGTAGCAGCATTAGAGTCGAGAACTACGAAGCTGACCACAGAGACTGTATGTGCTAAATGATTGCAGTTTCAAGAGCCAGCAATAACAAGGGGTAAATTTACTAAGAATCATGTTTGACTTCTAAACCCAATTGCTGGACATCACTGGCAGTTTAAAATGTCAAAATCACAAATTTACTAAGCCAAGTTTTTGAGTGTCTATTTTTTTCTTATCGGTTTCTTCCATGTGCGATTTCAGTTAGATTACCCCCTCTATGATAGACTCTGCAGCCACATAGAATGATGAATCCGCTGACAGTCAGCAAAAGATTAATAGCACTGCACAGATCAGTGTGATCTGTGCACGGTTTGGTGTGTTAAAAAGTAAAGAAAGGGTTTCGTTTTTTTTTTTTTAAATAAAGGGTCCCTCCCCAAAAAGCTTAACCAGCCCTGGACTTCTGAGCTTGGTCTAGTACTTGAATTTCTGGGTGGGAAGGCTGGGGGACTGGCGTGGTGTGCCAGCATGCTCGTATATTAAAGGCCTGCTGGCACCTGTACTGTATACGCCCCTTGAAGTGCAGAGTCTGGAAACTACACCCAGCACACCAATAGGAAGGTCTGTCTTGAGGGCAAGAGCTCTACCGGAGACAGACCCAGTTCAACGAACTACGGACCCCAGCCTACAAGGACGAGTTAGGACTTTTAACAGAAGACATATACAGCTAAGAGAAGTACAGAAAGCATACCGAAACCCCCCCCGCTACAAGTCGCCACCCGCCAGCACTGACATCGGGACTTCTGCCCGCCAGGACAAGGCAGGATGTGCGTGCACCATCAAGTTATACCATCTACACCATCAGACTGCACTTTAGAAGTGTAATACAATGCTTACAACTTTAAGACTCAGGGCCTCATTCAGCAAGGATCGCAACTGTGATTATGCATGCAATGGGATGATTGTTGCGTACTGCGCATGTGTACACATCACAGTGTGCATGCACGAACACTCCACTGTGGTCGGGACTGCGATCGCAGTGGCTATGCAGACCCATTGGGGGGTGGTGACAGGACAGGAAGTACCATGTGGGGGTGGTGACAGGGGGGGGGGGGGGGGTGGTGGTTGGAGAAACACAGGCGTGCCAGTGCGTTTAAATGCCATTACAGGGGGCATGCAAAAATTAGCCACTGTGACGGCATACACAGCTTGTGTACTCGCTGCATGCAACGAAGTTAGCAATTCCCGAGTAAGGTCAGAGCTTGTGCAGGTGTGCGTGAAGCTGTGATGGTACTCAATGTTACCAATGGTTTTGCAGTCTTACTAAGTATTACGGATGTGTGTAAGGTAAGTGGGCGTCCTTATGTTGTGCTGCAACGGCATAGCGATCGCAGTGGTTTAGCATACTATCACAATGAGACTGAGTGTGGAATTGCTATTGCATTCGCAGTTGCGATCCTTGCTGAATCAGGCCCTCAGTCTGTTTTGGATCTGCCATATAAAGAGTATTTCTCCTTTTGCTACATATGGCAATGTTCTGTGAAAGCTTAACACTTTCAAAATGACACTGTTTTACAATCCACAATCTCAATATACTTATTTGCTATATAAAAATATCTGATATCTTCTACATTATATTATGATTGGCAGATTAATGTAATGTATGACTTTTACAAACTTTTGAAATTTATATACTGTATTTTACTTTTAACCTCTTTTTACAATTCAAGAAAATTTTTATATTTACAAAAGACAATACTCTATTTTTTGCCACTTTCTGCATTAAAAACACAATAGTCTGACAGATATTTCACACTGATCTTGCTTGAGCCCAATAAGACTTCTTTTCCCACTTTCTAACATACACAAGTGGTCAGGCAAGGTACCACATAAGTCTGTGTCAGCAGCAAGCACCACACACAGTAATCTCCTTTTGAAATAGCGCAGCTACAAATTTTATCCCAATGAAGATGTGACCTGCCTGTCCATGGTCTTCTCACAGCTGGTAACCATCCATTTTAGATCAAGAATATGTGAAAGGTAAGGGATTAATTTATAAACACAACTTGTAGATAGTAATTATTATAGAGCAATTTCTAGTCAAATGCCTTCTATCTAATAAGAAACCAAATAAGGCATCCCGGGCCGAGTGACCATTTAACAGAACAAACTACGTTCTCTGCTATCACATAATATTCTACTTTTACAATTTGTGTAAAAATGACTGTTATACAACAAAGAGCTTCATTTAGCTATGACTTTACTGCCTCCTAGTGGATGATTGAGAACGTTCTGTAGCCTACACAAGAATGATGAGTATTTAACAACTAAACAATGTCTTAATACTGTTACCAGATTGTACCAGTATGCTATAATATCATACAACAATCACAGAACATAATAACAAGGTGAGAGAACATGATGAGAACTAGAAATTCCTATGTTCACATCTATTTACCAAAATGAATTAAAAATGATGAGGAAATAAAAAAAAATAGAAATTGTGGCCAGAAAAAAAAAAATCAGAATTGTAACCTCTTTATACCTTTTGACTTGAATAAAGCACATCAGATATTATCCAAAATGAAAATAATACCAGAATTCGCATCTACGTTACCAACCTCACCTCCAATTCCTCCTTAACAATCATCAACAGATATTAACCGTAAGCCGCTACAAATTTTAGCTAGCATTTTCTAGAGTAAATAGGAAAGATTCCTGAACTGCACATACTGAATATATATAATGGGAGGTGCTACCTGTTTAGACTTATTGCAGACACAGAAACAGACAAATCACAGGTGCACAACTCCAAATTACTGATTATATATAAATACATAATGCAATAAAATTTTGCAATCAATAGAGGTTATTAGCATAATCATGGCCAAGGTTATGGACCTACCCAACATATCCAGGTAACCTCTGTAGGGTAGGTCCCTAACATACTAGGGTTCAAATCCAGAGCGCAGGGCACCCCTAAATCGACACAGCCATGCCACCCCAGGGCATCGCCATAATCAGAAAAGTGAAATGTGAAGTAAGAAAGGTAAGAGCAGCTATGGCTGCACAGAAAGGTGAAAACACAAACATAATAAAAACAAACAGTAAAGTGTTAAAATTGTGCAAAAAAGAAAGAATGTATTATAATGCGATGCCCTGAAGCAGACCAACCAAAGCAATGCCCTAGGGTGGCTCGGCTGTGCCGATTTAGGGGTGTCCTGCCCTAGTATGTTAGGGACCTACCCTACAGAGGTTACCTGGATATGGTGGGTAGGCCCATAACCTTGGCCATGATTATGCTAAAAACGCAAAATTTAATTGCGTTATGTATTTATATATATCTGTGCCTGCAATAAGTCTCAACAGGTAGCACCTCCCATTATATATATTCAGGGTGTGCAGTCCAGGAATCTTTCCTATATACTCCATTTAATGTGCTTTATTGCACACCTGAAGGAAAGGAAACGCCTTCAGCCTGGACTAGCACCCCCCCCCCTATTGGTTTAAAAGCATGGAGTGTGGTATTGTATATGCACACTAGTAATATGCACAATTTTAGCTAAGTCCTACAAGTTAAATACTGTAGTGCAACTTTGGGTTGATTTTTGGGGCGTGGGTCCCCTGGATTGCTTTGGTTGGTCTACTTCAGGGCATCGCATTATTATAATACATTCTTTCTTTTTTGCACAATTTTAACACTTTACTGTTTGTTTTTATTATATTTGTATTTTCACCTTTCTATGCAACCATAGCTGCTCTTATCTTTCTTACTTCACATTTCACTTTTCTCGTTATGGCGATGTCCTGGGGTGGCTCGGCTGTGCTAATTTAGGGGTGTCCTGCGCTCTGGATTTGAACCCTAGTATGTTAGGGACCTACCCTACAGAGGTTACCTGGATATGTTGGGTAGGTCCATAACCTTGGCCATGATTATGCTAAAAACCTCTATTGATTGCTAAATTTTATTGCATTATGTATTTATATATAATCAGTCATTTGGAGTTGTGCACCTGTGATTTGTCTGTTTCTGTGCCATTTTCTAGAGTAAACCAGGTAAATTATAGCTAGCTATATGTCAATTGAGTTAATCTTTGGAATATTTGGATTTAAAAAGCAATTTGATTTAACACATAACTTTCTCTTTCCACATGTAGGAAGGGATGGGTATGGGATGCCGGCGATCGGGATCCCGGCAGACAAAATCCCGATGCTAATGGTCAGTATCCTAACACTCCCCCTCTCCCTACCTAACCATTCCTCCCCGGTGCCTGAACCTAACCTCCCTCCCTAGTGCCTAAACCTAACCTCTCGTTCCTGCACCCTAAACCTAACCCTCCCCCACTAGCAGTGATGTCGGTGAGGTCAATGGCTGGGGAGGTACACGTATAAAAATACAGTTTTTATATCAACATTCTGGAGCATGACAGAGCGCATGATAGGGGAGGGAGTATGACAGGGGATGCTCCCCCCAACCCCGCTACTTACCTTCGGGATGCCGTGGATGAAGATGCAGGCACCGGGATTCTGACAGCTTTCGAGATTCTGGCTCCAGTATTCTAAGCGCTGGCATCCCCTGCGACGGGATACTGTAACCCATTTAAGACATATCTGAAGACTCCAGTATACATGAATACAAAAATATAAAGGAAACACTTGCTCCAGAGCAAATGGTTACTTAAATGCTTAATGAACATATTATTAGCTGTATGTGTGACACAATCAGAGGCATAGCGTGGAGCCATGGAGCCCGAAGCTCTTGTTATGCCTACTCTACAGCACCCCCACCCATTCTGAATTTTTCAAAAGTTGGTTTGGCCAGTAAGTGAGGCTAAGGGATGCAGTCAGGAAACTGACAGTCAAAATGACGACCGCCGGCTTCCTGACTGTCAAATCCCGGCAGGGTACTAATGACAGGCGTCGAAATCCCGACGCCTGTCATTATACCTACACCGGCATACCAAACGAAGGTAAGCCAGGCGGCGGGCAAGGACAGCTGCGGGGGGGATGATTAGGTTAGGGGCTCCCGGGGGGGACATAGGGATAGGCACCCACCCCCCGGGAGGGTTAGGGTTAGGCTAGGGGAAGGGAGGGTTAGGCACCCCCGGGGGGAGTTTAGGGTTAGGCACCCCCCCTGGGAAACTTAGGTTTAGGCTGCGGGGGTTGGGGGCAGGGTCAGGTTTAGGCACTTAGGGAGGGGGTTAGAGTTGGGCACTAGGGGGGAGGTTAGGGTTAGGCACCCCCTAGGAGACTTAGGTTGAAGCTGCGTGGATGGGGGGGTTAGGTTTAGGCAATTAGGGGGGGTTAGAGTTAGGCACTAGGGAGGAGGTTAGGAATAGGCACCCCTAAGTGAGGGTCAGGGGGGGGTAGGGTTAGCTATACTTACCTAAATCCCATCTGGATCTTCACTGCTGCCGGTCTGCCGGCATCGAGATTTGGACGCTGGCGTCGAGATACTGATTCAGAGGCTAAATCATTAATGGTCTACAGAGTCTCATTGACTTCTGAGGCACATAGATGGCTACAGATTTGAGGAAGTACAAAGCCGCAGCCACTCCGAAAGGTGGACTCAGCGGCGTGTAACACAGATTCAGCCCCTATGTGCTAAAGTACCCACCCCACATTCTAACCCCAGCACTGGTCACTGAGGGAAAACATAAAGCAGCAATTTGTCTTAATAATTATAAAAGCAATCCAGTTTGTGACAGTATTCAATATACACACTCAGCTAAAATGGAGGGCTGTAAGAACAAGGGGTGCTTATAAAACCAGAGAGGCAGAAAACAATGTAATTATAGAGAACCAAATTTATTTATTTGCCAAGAGTCACAGCAGGCAACCTGACTCCTCTGTTTTTATGTTACTAGAGGGGTTGAGGTTAAACAGCTCAGACTGCAGTGGTGGGTTCACAGCCATGACGAGCAGGAATGATCTTGATTATTAGGGGCCCCTCTCCACTCTGTGCCATCTTCATCCACCCATATCCACTCTGTGCTGCCCTTACCCCTCCCTCTCCACCCCGTGACATCTTTACCCCACCCCTCTCCACAAAGGGCACAGTAATTGATGCCAGCCAAACTCCTAAATTTCCACCCAGGGGGAAGGACACACTGACCATCATTAGTAGCTACCCTGCCCCTGCCTGCAGTGCTGTGTGATGGATCTGATGAGTGGCACCGATGAGCCCCAGTAAGCCTCACACTGACTGTTGTCAGTATTTGTCACACAAAAGTCATGTGATGGTGATCCTGATGGGTGGTGTCAGAGTGTCTGACACCACCTGCCGGGTTCACCGTGGCATGAGTTGCGTGACACTTGAGTAAAAAATATACACTGACAACTGTCAATGTGTGTGGTCTACTCAGACCACCCAGACGGCGCCCTCCACCACTGTTTGTGGGGGGAGCACCCTGTAGCTTAGCCCATCCTATGCCCTTGGACACAATACACTACCCTTAACAGGATATTCAGAACATTTTCCAAGGGTTCACACAATCTTTCAAAAAATACTATTAGCTAAAAATGCATGAAGAATTGTGGGATTTACGATTACAGTCCTGATTACGCTGTATTCTTTAGGTTTGTTCAGCATCTGCAGTCACTGACCACTCAGAAGCACAAATTGTAGTTGCCTTGACAGCTTTTATCAATATCTGCCTTCCACTCCTTCTAACTGGGGAAGACAACAGTATCAGTGGGCTCTTTTTCTAACCTGTGGAGTGACATGTCCGCAGTGGGCAGTTCCCTCTCTCTGGACACTCACTATATCCTCTTTAAGCCTACCTCAGACTATATGTCACTCTGCTTGTCTCACAGCTATATATAGTACCTTATCAGTTGCCATTGCAACCTCCCTTGAAATCACCACATAGCAGTTGCATGTACATTAGCCCATCATTGCTGATCACAAAAAGCAATGGAGTGTTACATTAAAGTCACTAATGACCATCTGCTAAATCTAAATGCCATAATTTTTTACTTATCTTCCTTGTCCTCTCCACTGCCTTTGACATTGTGGACCATCCTCTTCTTCTGCAAACCCTTCACTCCCTTGGTCTATGTTGCACTCTCCTATTCTAGATGTCCTCCTACCCCTCTGACTGCTCTTTCTCCATCTTTTCTTGTGAATTCACCTAATGAGCTCTCCCAGTACCTATTGAGTCTCTATTCTTGGCCATCTTATTTTCTCCCTTTATACTTCTTCCCTTGGTGAGTTCATCAGCTGTTTTGGCCTCCAATGTCATTTTTATGCTCAAGATACTCAGATCCATCTATCCCCCTCTAACCTCTCCCTGACTATTATCATTTGTTTACAGCAGTCTCTCTGCTATTTCCTCTTGAGCGCCTTGTACTTTCTACATCTAAGACTTAGCTTATTGTCTTCCCTCCCTATCAAGTCACGTCACTTTTCACTATTCATTTGTAACATCCCAATCTCCTCTGACCCACAAGTCCACTGTCTAGGAGTTGTTACTCCACCCTCTACTTCAATCCCCATTTTCAGGCCCTTTCCCCTGTCTTGTCTCCTCCACCTTCAAAAAATATCCAATATTAGACCCTCATCCATTTACTGGTCATTTCCCACCTAGACTATTGCAACCTCCTCAAATCCTTTCTTAATGCTGCTGGTTGGCTCATCTGTGTCTCCAACCACTCTGCCTCACCACTCTGCACTACACTACCCTTAATCTTTTCCAACTTCCACCTCCAGGATTTCACTTGTGTTGCTCCCTAACCTTATAACTCACTCCCCTTCCCTATTAGACACTCATCCTTTCTGCATTGTTTCAAACCATATTTATAGAGCTCCCTTTTATAGGGGTATATTCAATTGGGCACGAGGTTTAGCGAGGCTAAAACCTTGCGCCCCTCGCGGCCAATTTCGAAATCCCACGGGTATGCGCGCTCCCGATACCTTCAGGATTCAATTAAAAAAACAGTGGACGGGGGGTTTTCATCAATGAAAACCCCGCGCCGCATAAGTTGAAAATTTTTTTTTTTTTAAATCACTTACCTGCCCGGGTCTCCGTGGCTCCCAGTGGCTTCCCCTCTCTCTTCTTACTGAAGAGGGGGCTGCTGGGAGTCCTGGGAGCTGATGGGAGGAGCAAGGGCTCCTGGGAGATGTAGTTCTCCCAGTGCCCATTCCAGGGGGGGCCACACACACCGCACTGGGGGTCACAAACACACTCACTCAAACACACTTACATACAGCACATACACTGACATACTCACCGCTGCTGCAGAAGAGCTGGCTCCCGAAGCTGGATGCAGAAGAAGATGCAGAAGACAGCGCTGAGGAAGGTGAGTAAGTAAGGACTAATTAAGCTAATTGGTTACTTCCAATTGTTTAATTAGTCCTCAGGGGGGGTACCGCGGGGTTGTCAGAGCAAGTCCCGATGCTTTTTCCGTAAATCATTGATTTTAGGAAAAATCACCCTTGCTCAGGAGGTGCGTGAAAAAAAACCTCCAGGTGCGTGTCTTTTAAAAAAACACGCACCTAATGGAATAGCAAAAACCCGCACCTGCAGGAAAAACTTTGCAGGTGCGGGTTTTTTTGCTATTCTCGCACACTAATGAATTTGCCCCATAGTGTCAATTTTATATTGAGCCGATGTTATAAAGAGCTTGCACTGTATTTGATACTTTTTGCTGTATTTGTAAATAGTTCAAACACAACAGAGAAGGCAAAACAAAAATATGTTCTTGTGAAAGCAACTGGAATTACTAGTGGACAACTGTTTTTTTTGTTTTTGTTTTTTTTTAATGTGTATTACCCTTTATCATTATAATATTGTCATAATTGTTTACCAGCATAAGACATAATAACTAGCACAGTGAAATAACAGACTTTGAACATTTAATTTTAAATAAGGTTTACATTAGAAATAAATAATAATAATAATAATAATAATAATAATTTCCTGACATCCTATATAGATGTTGCTATATACTTTACAGATTAGATAAAGTTTCTCCTGATGTCTCAAAGGTGCTTGTTCACTTAAATTTCTTTGCTTTTTTCTCATCAGTCTTTCTCAGGAAAGTTATTCCTATTTCAGTGACATCATCCCCTTTTAGTCTGTCTTGGACAAAAGTGACATCAGCTGGTAAATGAATCTGAAAAGATACAATATGACAATCTGTAACTTTCACTAATAATATATTCAATAGTACTGTACAATCCAGAGGGTGCTATGCAAACACATCAGTGTCTACCCCAAGGATATCCTTTAGAAATCTTGGGGACTGCTACCTTCTCCACCCCTCATTCAAGTGACTACAATAGAGACAACTCTAGTCACAGCTATGCAAACCTGAGCTAATTAATGCTCTTGACTAGTATGCAAAGCAGTTTTTCTGATGAATACTATACATAAAGTAGAATTATACTCAGTAGGTTACAAGGCTGCATAGGTTTTTATTTCAAAGGTTTTTTTTTTCCTTCTAAGTAGCACTACATGTACAGCATAACTTAAAGAGTTCTTACTAGCTTTGGACCTCATTCAGAGGCGGTCGCAAGAAGCGATCGCTCTCTCTGAATGAGGGCGGGCGCTACTTGTTTTTTGGTGCGGCCTCCTGGTCGCAAGCTAAGCTGTGGATTACCACCCACAGTTTAGCTAGCGACCAGGGTGATGGTCGCGATGGTGATCACCATCGCGACCATCGGGGCTTGCGACCTGACCGTAAGGTTGGGTCTGGGCATTCGCAAGCCCCAGGGAGCTTTCTGCTCTGATTGAGCAGGAAGCTCCCCACTGACATCCCTGCTGATGTCAGTGCGGCCGCCCACAAAATGGTAGGCGTTCGTTAAGGAATGCCTCCGTTTTGGAAACCACCCCCCGGCCCGCCTACAAAAAGGGGTGAGCTGTCGATCGACAGCCCCCCCCTTTTGTAGTGAGCTCCGGAGCGAGAGAGTTTCTCTCTAGCTCAGGGGCTTGCGCACGCGCACTGCGGCCACTGCGCATGCGCAGGGCTACCCATCGACCCGGTTGAGAGCACATCGGTGCTTGCGACTGGGTCTGAATGACTCCCTATATCCTCTGCAATCAGTGAGGGATGATCTTCCTATTCTTTCATTACAGGTAAACATCTATTTGCACCAGGCATCTATTATAGAAATACCAATGCTGTCTGGACTACATTGATTTTCTAGGTAAACATCGATTTGCACCAGGCATCTATTATAGAAATACCAATGCTGTCTGGAATACACTGATTTTCTAGGTAAACATCTATTTGCACCAGGCATCTATTATAGAAATACCAATGCTGTCTGGAATACACTGATTTTCTAGGTAAACATCTATTTGCACCAGGCATCTATTATAGAAATACCAATGCTGTCTGTAATACACTGATTTTCTAGGTATATTGTCTTTACTTAATATCTATAAACTCCAGAGTGACTTAATATCTTACTATATAATTATATATTATCTCCTAGATTCATAGGATGTTGTTTAGGCTCTGTTTGTTAGCATTAGAATTTTATGACTTGTATCTTGTGTGGATGAGGTTATTGGGGTGGGTGCAATCAGTGATATGCTTTACTATATACTCAGTAGGTTACAAGGCTGCATAGGTTTTTATTTCAAAGTGGTTTTTTTTTCCAAGTGGGACTACATGTACTGCATAACTTAAAGAGTTAGACAGGAGTTAAACAGGAGGAAGACAGGAGGACAACATTTTAGAGGAACTCTCTATAACAGTGATTCTCAAACTCGGTCCTCAGGACCCCACACAGTTCATGTTTTGCTGGTCACCCAGCAGGTGCACAGGTGTAATCATTACTCACTGACACATTTTAAAAGGTCCACAGGTGGAGCTAATTATTTCACTTGATTCAGTGTGGAGACATGGAAAACATGCACTGTTTGGGGTCCTGAGGACCGAGTTTGAGAACCTGTGCTCTATAACTTGGAAAAAATTACAAAGGATCTTCTGAGCTTCTGGATACTCTGCAACTCAGCCACCAGCTTTCATTATAACCTGGAGACACCTTTTGCCAACACCCTGCTTCAGCATTGCAAGCAACTACCTGCTTGCTGAACATTTAATTCTTGTATGTTTGTGTTTCTACTCTACACTGTTTAAATCATTCCAGTACCACTGTCAATTTATCTCTATACCACTGTAGTATCTACCATTGTAGTATCTACACCTATACCTTTTTTTTATAATCATACTTTATACTAATTCTACAGTCCTGCAACTTTAACAGCTCTAAACTCCTTTTGTTTATAATATACTATTGTAGTTGTGCCTTTACATCTTCCAGCACTGTTCTACCTTTAATCTGATTGTGATATTTGAACTGTATTGCTCCTGTATCTCACACTCATTACTACTACTGACTCCCCCCACCCCCCCCCCAACTGCCTTATCTACACTATGGCCCTCATTCAGAGGCAGTTGCAAGAAGCGATCACTCGCTCTGAATGAGGACGGCTGCTTACCTTTTTAGGTGCGGCCTCCTGGTCACTAGCTAAGCTGTGGGTTACCACCCACAGCTTCATCGACTGACCAGGGCGATGGTTGCAATGGTCAACACCATCGGGGCTTGCGACGAGACCCTAAGGTTGGATCTCGGCAACCGCAAGGGAGCTTCCTGCTCTGATCGAGCAGGAAGCTCCCCACTGACATCACTGCTGATGTCAGTGCGGCCGGCCCAAAATGGCAGGCGTTCCGTCAGGAACACCTCCGTTTGTGTAGCCACCTGCCCCGCCTACAAATTGGGGTGAGCTGACGATCAACATCGATAGCTGCTCCTTTTGTAGTGAGCTCTGGAGCTAGAGAATTTCTCTCTCACTCCGGGGCTTGCACACATGCAGTGTGGTCGCTGCACGTGTGCAGGGCCTTAACATCGACCCAGTTGCTAGCGCTCAGCACTTGTGACTGGGTCTGAATGAGATCCTATGTCTCTTTTCTTCTACTCCTCCCTCACTCAGCAGCTACATTATTTTCTCCTCTACCACCAGTTTTCACCTCTTTTCTCCATCCATAGTCCCCTCTACCTTCTTCCTCTCCTTCCCCTCCTCTGTCTCTCTTCATCACATATAAGTCTCTCCACTGCATCTCCCACAACTCCAGTATTATTCACTTCTCTTCCACTATGGTCCTGCTGCACCACCACTAAACCCTGCACCCTCTCTTTTCTCCAAGTTACCTGTCCTCCCCCCCCCCACACCACACTAAACCTCCACCTTACAAACCACCTGCTGTCACCCTTCCTCATTCAGAAGCCAGTCACATACTCCCACACTCCTTATCCCCCTGCTCTAGATCAATATCACCTCCACACTACATCAACCCTAATATTCTCATTCTCCTCCCAACTCTTACATTTGTCCCTCTCTCCTGTTCCCTCTGGAAAGCCAGTTCTGTCTATAATAAACTGGTCCCTGTTTATGAGCGCTTCAACTGCAATGCCTTGATTCTCCTTGCCATCACCAAACCCTGGATTTACCCATCTGACAGCACTGCTCCTGCAGCTCTCCTTTGGGGGCCTCACATTCTCTCACACACCCTGGCCTGGAGGTTTCCATGGTGGTGGTCTTGGGGTCCTTCTATCCTTGGGTCACTCCTACCAACTCTTACCTTCTGAATCCTCCATCTCATTCTTTCCATTCGACACTCATGACATTTGCCTCTTCCAACTTCTTCAAGTAGCTGCCTTTTTTCATCTCCCTGGCCTTCACTCAAAATTCCTCCATCACTTGGCTTCCTGGCTCTTAATCTTCCAATGGGCTCTCAAGACCCATTTCTTCCTCAATGCTTTCCAGTGCTCATCCTAACCCACTACTCTATGCTCCTTCCTCACTATCTAGCCCAACTGTGTCACCCCTGTTTGTCTGACCCTCCCCTTTAGAATGTAAGCTCTTGTGAGCAGGGCTCTCTTCCCTCACATGCTTCTTTTTGCCTTACTTTTACTTTCATTTACAATGGCACCTAAAACTTGGTTACGGACACCCTGCTGCTTATTTAGGTGTTATGCAGCCTTGTTTATAAATCATGTACTTGTCCTGCACTGTCTGTACTGTTAATAACTGTTGTATTGCGTGCTCATTTGTTTCTGTACTTTGTTAGGTGCTGCGGAACCCTTGTGGCGCCATATAAATAAAGGATAATAAAAATAATAATAATAATTATGACCTAGTTTAATATTGCTATATATCTTGCTACCACTAGATGGCAATGTGTATTAGGAATTTTTGGGATTCTCTCTCAATTGGATTATCTTTGATTAAAAATGATTAGTCAACAATAAGATCCTACATCCTGTGTATATTTGTACTTAAGGCCCGTATGATACTTTATTGTAATATGTGAGCCTTGCTATAACATACAGTATGCTCTACACTTTTTGTAACCTGTCTTCCTACTTGTATCTGTGACTATAAAGACTGTTTTATTTATAATACTAGAGTATTTGAATTTTGCATAAAGAATGATATATCCTTGAAACTTACAAACCCAAAGTTAATTTTGGTGACAATTGGGCAATGAGGGGCCTATTTTATGTGGCTGGTGTACAAGAGATGTGTAAAGAAAAATCCCAGATTGGTGACTACCGTATAAAACTATGAGGTCCATGTACTAAAACTCCACTTGTCATGGAGAAAAAGACGCTCCTGCTTCGCCTACTAACGCTGTGAATCAGGAGGTGGCTATCGCGATTGTTACTAAGAATCGCCCCTCAGCAGTGACTGCACAGACACATTTCCTGCTGACTCACCTCCAGTCTCCTGTCACTTGCAGCTGAGAAGATTATTTCTTTGTCAAAACTTTATTGACATGCGACCAAAGGGTCAAGTTTTGTGCATGCATCAAAGTACATAACCGTAGTTGCAGTGAGTCCTCATTTGCAAAGTGATTGACAGTTAGGGGTTGTTTGGGGGAGGTAATGGGAAGGGAATCGGTATGAATTACTGCCGGACCTTAGCCCGGCGGGTGAAATACCGACGCCGGAAGACCGGCACATGAAGATCCCGATTGATGTAAGTAAGACCCCTAACCCTCCTCTCTCCCCCTCCTAACCCTCCCTTAGGGGTGCCTAACCCTAACCACCCCCCTAGTGCCTAAGCCCATACCTCCCAACATGACCCTCTCCAGGAGGGACACAATGCTCTGGTCCTGGACTTCCCTGGTAAGAGGTGGGGCTGCAGCGCAGTTCAAAATTCAAATAGGGGAGCCACACCAACTGTCATTTCACACACTGCCAAACATCACTGGCTGGGACTCACTGGCAGTTGGTGTGACTCCCCTATTTGAATTTTGGACTGTACTGCAGCCCCACCTCTGGAGCCGCCACCAATCATAAAATACCAGGGAAGTCCAGGACCAGAGCATTATGTCCCTCCTGGAGAGGGTCATGTTGGGAGGTATGCCTAAGCCTAACCTCCCCCCAGGGGTGCCTAAACCTAACCCCCCCTCAGCGCACCCTAAACCTAACCCTCCCAGGGGGGTGCCTACACCTAACCTCCCCCTGGTGGTGCCTGACACTAACCCCCCTTCCCCTACCCTAACCCTCCTGGTGCGGGGGGGGTGTCTGACCCTAAGTCCCCAACCTAACCCTCCCCCCCACGGCTATCAGCTCCCAACACCCAGCTCACCTACGTTCGGTATGCCAGGCATCAGGATTTTGGCATGCGGCTAATGATAGGCGTCAGTATTTAGACACCTATCATTAGTCCCATGCTGAGATTTCACTGTCGGGAAGCCGTGGTCGGCATTTCGACCGCCGGCTTCCTGACTACATCCCAATGGGGGAAGTAGTGAAAAATAATGCAGGCGTGTCCCGGCGGTTTTGGGGGCATATCGGGGCCAGTGTCGTCCCGTACGCAGATAAGGTGGTTCTGCGTGACAATAGGGCTACTCAGATGGTCGATTATCGAATAACTGAAAGTGATGGCAGCTGTGTGTATGTACACAGTTGCTTGGATTTGTGATGACACCAGTGTGCATCTCAATACATTATTCAGTGTCTGCATCATTTACGTATTTTCACACAACAGCTGTATACAGGATTGCAGCTGTGATGGCATTAGCGTACTTCTCTAAATCAGGTCCAAAGAGGAGTTACTTCTACTGTGAGGAGGAGGCAGATAACGGCAGCTAGAGGTGACAAAGCCAGCACCGAAGAAGATGACAGCTGACTGTGCTAAGCACCGAAGAAGACGACAGCGCTAAGTGCCAAATTCGGCATTATACCGGCATTAAACCGAAATTAAACTGAAGGAGACCACTCTAACCTGAAACTATTCTTTAACAAGAACATATGGACAAAGTATAATCAAGAAATGTAAGTTCACAATATCTACACTACAAGCAACTGCTGTCTTCATCACCTGGACAATCTTCACTGGCCTCTGTTTGCTCACTATAAGAACTTACACCTGCTATTATTTGTACTGACTCGCTCGTTTCACAAACAACTCATAGCTTACTGTATTCAGTGCCAATTTTAGTATATGTCTTAGAAATAATATCTTCCCACCTCTCTTCTTTTCCTAGCCTGTCAACTGTCTTCTAATTCAGTTTACTATAATATTCCATTTCTCCTCTTTTCCTCTGCTCAATAATAGTTTGGAAATTTTGCAGGCACATTTTCCTCCATTGTACTGTTACTCGCTTCTCTGCACTCATACTTTATTCCCACATCTAGTTTTCCTCCCCCTACCCAACTTTTCCACACCATTATCATGTGTACCTCCCCCTCCACTCACTATTTACCTAATACTCTGCTCTACCCCCTTTTTCCACCTATATCATTTCCCCCTTGTCTCCTCCACCTCCTCCTTCCTTTATCTCCCCTCCTCTGTCTGCCGTCCTCCCTCTCCTCTCCCACTAATACACTTTCATTCTCTTCTACCCCTCCTATGTCCTACTACCCCACTGATAATCCTTCCTCCAAACCTCCTCTCCATGTCACCCCATACCACCCCCATCATATTAAACTCCCTGCCAACCACCTACAGGTTCCCTTCCCAGCACTGGCCCCCGCATAATCTCTCCACTACATTCATCTCGGCCACCCATATTAAACTCACCTTCTCGCTACAGCAACCCAAATAATCTAATTCACATCTCTCCCACAAACACTGTCCCTCTATCCTGTGCCCTCTGGAATGCCAGTTCAGTATGTAACAAACTCGTACCCACACATGACCTTTTCATCTCTAAAAACTTGCATCTCCTAGCCATTACTGAAACCTGGATTTCACCCTCTGACACCACTTCCCCTGCTGCTCTCTCCTCTGGGGGCCTCATCTTCTCTCATACCCCTCGGCCTGGGGGTCGCCATGGTGGTGGGGTAGGGGTCCTTCTATCTCCCGGTTACTTCTACCAACTCCTACCCTCTGAACCATCTCTTACTTTCTCTACATTTGAGGTTCATGCTATACGCCTCTTCCAACCAGTTCACCTTAGAGTAGCTTTCATTTACCGTCCCCCTGGCCCTCCTTCCAAATTCATTGACAACTTCGCTTCCTGGCTTCCTCACTTTCTCTCCTCTGACCTTCCCTCTATTATCCTAGGTGACTTCAATATTCCTATTGATATCCCCACAGAAGCCTCTGCCTCCAAACTCCTCACCCTCATGTCTTCATTTGGTCTCTCCCAATGGACCTCTTCACCCTCCCATGTGAGTGGGCATTCACTTGACCTGGTCTTCACTCACCGTTGTGATATTTCTGATTACTCCAATTCCCCATTCCCCCTCTCAGACCATCACCTTCTCTCTTTTAACCTATCCCTCTCTCCTTCCCTTCCTCTACCTCCTAAGGCCACTATCACTAAGCGTAACATTGACGCTATTGACACCGTTTCTTTTCTTCCCAGCTTGACTCACTTCTCTCCCCTATCCTCTCTCTCTCCTGCCCTGAACAAGCCATTTCTCTATACAATACCTCCCTTACTTCTGCTCTGGAGTCTGTTGCTCCGGCGATCACTATTCACCCTCGCAGATTTACACCTCAACCCTGGCATTCCAAATGCACCAGATACCTGCAAAAGTGTTCGCGAACTGCCGAACGACAGTGGAGAAAATCACGCTCTAAGGCTGATTTTCTCCATTTCAAATTTATGCTATCATCATACAGTGCTGCCCTTTCCCTCTCTAAACAGTCATATTTCAAGAACCTCAACTCCTCTCAGTCCTCAAATCCCCAACGTCTCTTCACCACCTTCAACTCCCTCCTCCGCCCACCCCCTCCTCGTCTCCCCTCCACGCTCTCTGCCCTTGATTTTGATACCTACTTTACATCTAAAATTGACTCCATACGTCAGGACATCATATCCCACCAGTCCCCCTGCTATCCACCTCCTCTCTTCCCAGATCACCCCTCTCCTTCAATTTTACAGACTCTAACTTTCTTCTCCCCTGTATCTGTAGAGGAAGTCATGTCCCTCATCCAGTCCTCCCCCCCTTCCACCTCCCCCCTTGACCCTATCCCTTCACGTCTCTTCCGCTACCTCTCTCCTTCTGCCTGCTCCCATCTTGCCCACCTCTTTAATCTCTCCCTATTATCAGGCACTGTCCCGTCTGCATTCAAACATGCCCTTGTCTCCCCCATACTAAAAAAATCAACCCTCTCTCCTCCCTTTTGCTTCCAAGCTCCTTGAGCGTGTTGTTTTCAAGCGCCTTACCACCTTTCTTTCCTCTCATTCCCTCCTTGACCCTTTTCAGTCTGGCTTCCATTCTCTCCACTCCACTGAAACTGCCCTCACAAAAGTCAGCAATGACCTCCTTGCTGCTAAATCCAAGGGCCACTACTCTCTGCTCATTCTCCTTGACCTTTCTGCTGCTTTTGACACTGTGGACCACCCTCTCCATCTGCAAACCCTTCACTCCCTTGGTCTGCGTGACACTGCCCTCTATTGGCTATCCTCCTACCTCTCTGACCGATCCTTCTCTGTCTCCTCTCATGACTCCTCTTCTCCCCCACAGCCTCTTGCAGAGGGTGTTCCCCAAGGTTCTGTTCTTGGACCTCTCCTTTTCTCACTCTATACATCCTCACTAGGTGAACGCATCAGCTCTTTTGACCTCCAATATCATCTCTATGCTGATGATACTCAAATCTACCTTTCCTCCCCTGACCTCTCTCCCTCTCTCCTCACTCGTGTCTCCAACTGTCTCTCTGCCATTACTTCCTGGATGTCCCAGCGATTTCTTAAACTTAATATGTCTAAGACTGAGCTAATCATCTTCCCTCCCCCCTACATAACCACACTTCCCACCATTTCTTTATCAATTGATGGCACAACTATCTCCTCTAGCCCCAAAGTGCGCTGTCTCCTCCCTCTCCTTCAAACCACATATCCAGAACCTCTCACAGTCTTGTCGCTTTCATCTTAAAAATATTTCCAAGATTAGGCCCTTTCTCACCCAGGATGCCACTAAAACCCTCATACACTCATTGGTCATCTCCAGATTGGACTACTGTAACCTTCTCCTATCTGGCCTCCCCAAATCTCTTCTCTCCCCTCTCCAGTCTGTCCTCAATGCTGCTGCTCGGCTCATCTTCCTCTCAAAATGCTCTGCATCTGCCTCCCCTCTCCTACAAGCCCTCCTCTGGCTCCCCTTCCCCTTTAGAACCCAATTTAAGGTTCTCACACTCACTTACAAAGCCCTCAGCCATTCCTCTCCCATTTACATCTCTGATCTCATCTCCCTTCACTCTCCTGTCCGCCCTCTTCGTTCAACAAATGCACGCTGCCTCTCATGCCAATTGATTACTTCCTCCCTCTCCCGCCTCCAAGATTTTGCCCGCGCTGCTCCCCACCTTTGGAACTCTCTCCCGCTTCCCATCAGACTCTCCACCTCTCTACAATCCTTCAAACGGGCTCTCAAGACCCACTATTTCATCAAAGCCTTCCAGCTCTCATCTTAACTTGCTGCTACATACTCCTTCCTCCCTGCCTACCCTGTTTCACCCCTGTTTGTCTGTCCCTCCCCCTTAGTGTGTAAGCTCCTTTGAGCAGGGCCCTCTACCCTCTTGTGCATCTCCTTACTATACCTTCATCTACTTTTTACTCTCTACCAGGGCACCTAACACTTAATTGCTTTGCATTGTTGCTTATCTGGGTGTTATGGTCGTGAATGTAGCAATGTATATTATGCATGTCCTGTAATGTATTGTACTGTACTGTAAGTCACTGTAAATCAATCTATTTGTTTATGTACTTTGTAAGGTGCTGCAGAACACTTGTGGCGCCATATAAATAAACGATAATAATAATAATAATAATAATAATAATAATAATAATAAGTGTCTTTGTTACACATGAGACACTTAGCGCTGCACTAGCAGGCTGAGGGGAGAGAAAACGAGAAGCGATATGTACAGGTATTAACCCTGCATTCTTAGGGCTAAAATTTACTAAAAGGAGAGTTTTTTAGAAGTGGAGATGTTGCCCATAGCAACCAATCAGATTCTACTTAACATTTAACTAGCACCTTCTAGAAGATAAAACTCTCACTTTAGTAAATTTACCCCATGGGTTAATTTTGTCAGAATCAATTAACCTACCAGAATGTTTTTGGACTGTGTAGCACACAGAGGAAACCCATGGGGAGAACATACAAACTCCTCACAAGTAGGGCCCTGGGCGTGAATGAAACTACAATAGGATAGAAGCTAATTTAGTCAGTTGCTCACAACTGTACTTAAGGGTTGGGTTAGGTTTTTCCCCCAGAACCATGCCACTACAGAGGAATATGGATTACGTACACTACACGCGGGGACTATTCTATTTTTCAACTGTTCAATATAACAGATGGTTGAACAGACCTGCTGGACTGAGCCCAGTGGAGTCTGATTAGGGGCCCACAAAATAGGCTGGTAGCTATGGGGATTGCTGGTAAAGGTAAAGTCTGGGTCTATATGCTGTAGTTTGGCGGAACACAAGACTGCTACTGAATTCTAGAGTGCTGGGAAAGCTTTCTGATTATTCTTGCAAATAAGTGCCTTGCTATGTAAATGATTAGAGATGTGGTGTACCATTAATATGCAAAAAAGCACTGCCTTCATTGTTTAGTAAGAGGCACTGTATAGGATGAACAGGGTTTGGTATAGAATGCAGTGACAATGCATATATAATATTTTATGGACCTTAGTCAGAAAAACTGTACCATTTCTAGAGCTCCTCGTATGACTCCAGAGAGGAGATTACAGTAATTCAGTGATGATCTCCCAGTGGGAAGCTCTTCAACAAACTCAGCGAGAGGATTTTTATCCAGAATAAGGGAAAATCCATTTCCACCAGCATTACCACCAATAGTAGAAGGGGTGATCCCAAGGTACATTTTGAAGGCCACCTATGGTTACAAAAAAAGAATAAATATTTGTGCTAGCTAGCAACTGACAATTTTCACAACTTTCACATCAAAAAGAAAATTAAAACACACACAAAGATACATTTAGTTCAGAAAAAAATATATAATATACAATGTAAGAAAATGTTTGGCATAAGGAGGGTATTTTTAGGACTGACCTATATTTTAACTACTAAAGCAGGGCTACTAGAAAATACCAAAGATTGGAGATGCAGGGACAAATGTAATAGGGTGACAGTTTAGAAGATGTGAGAGTTTAGCAGTAAACTCTCACATTGGTCGAGTTTTATCTTCAAAAAGGAAAACATCTGGATGAGAGTTTAAATTGTGTTTTTTGAGTCTAAAAACATGTGAGTTTGCCTGTTATCGGACTCTATTACATTGGCCAGGATTAAAAAGTATCAGAGCTTACTGCTAAACTCTCACATTTTCTAAACTCTCACCCTGTTATATTTGGGGGCATATGTATCAAAGCTAGATGTGAGATAAAATTGTGAGATGTGCATCACCAACCAACCAGCTTCTAACTTACATTTTACAGACTGTCTTTAAGAAATGATAGTTTGGAGCTGATTGGTTGTTGATATATATTTCACAATTTTATCTCACATCAAGCTTTGATACATATGCCCCTTGGCCCGCAATGACGTGTTGCGATGCATGTATTAGTGCTGTCCCTCTCTTCTCTTATTTTGCAAAAAAGGTAACTCAAACAAATTATCTCAATTTTATTAAATGACCACTACAATTGTTTTTGTTCAAAACTTCCATAAGTATGAATGTTCGCATACTGTATATCCATATTATTAGCCTTACTCACTGCTCAACATATCCTTTTGCATAATAGTTTCCAGTAGCAATATCTATGCAGAATTCCTTCATTGATGTAAACAAGTCTTTAATATCAATGTATACATTAGCACGGGTTAAAGTAAATGTAAGAAAAAGTGGGCAGAATGGGAAAAATAGCACAGGGAGGAATGGGCCCCATTGAAAGGCATGATATTGCCAATTGTCATGGTAGGATAGGCCATAGTATCACAGGCCATAATGGCCAAACCTCTCAGTTTGTCACAATGTATGTAAAACAGACATTGGCAATTTACAACTTATTACATAATATAGGAGATTTCTTTTCAGCCAATAAACTAGTTAGAACAGGGGAGTGAAAGGGCATGTCAGAGTGTATATAGCCACAGATGAGCCTATAAGTACTGTATGTGTAACTGTTGCTCTACACCTGGAGCAAAGATCAGGCTCATGATCATAACAGAACTTTGCAGTATAAAATCAATAAGTACATTTTAAAAATAGTGTGCCACCAGCACATTTAGCTTAGGCTTGTTGCCGCAATTGTGAAAAGATTAATAATGTTGGGTTTACCTGATACAGCCTCAACCAGCAGCAGTATATAACAGGCTATTTTGGTCACACTATATGCAGTGTGGGGACCCCTTGTTATAATGTGACTGAATTGTCTAGTGGAATTGGTTCCACAAGTAATGTGGGCTCCTCCCAATGAATTAAACATGTTGAAAGTACATGTGCTCTTCCCAACACCTATGCCTGGAGGATATTGGGGTAATAAAAAGTTAAACGTATGAAATTAACATTTGGCTTTTCTGGTCCAAGAAGACTGTTTTGAACTGTTTTGGTATGCCTACGCTTGTAGAACTATCAACTTTTCCATAGCTGCCAAAGATTTCCCCAAATCCTCTGTTACCAATCTACTAAATCCAAGATGGGAATCCAATTCCAGAGCTTAATTTAAGTGGAATAAAAATGAAAAATTGTATAGATGCAGCAAGCTAGGAGGTTTATCATAACTAAACAATACAGAGCACCTACACTATACTGGGTCAAACTGTGAGAAAATTGCTCTAATTGGTTGGTAGATACAACGTACTTCATTGATACATTTTATAGATGGTGCTTTTGTTCAAAACTTCCATAAGTATGAATGTTCGCATGCTGTATATCCATATTGTCTAGTTGAATTGGTTCCACAAGTAATGTGGATTTAGGCAGTTGATCATGAGTCAGAAGGGAGGAGAGAAATAGGGCAGAAGTTGGAGAACATCAGTCTGGGTCAAGAGATGGTTTCTTTGTGAATTGTAGTGTTATTTGAGGGTCTTTCAATACAGTGTAGTTACAGTTATTGGGGCTCCTCTTATATGAAAACACATTTTATTTTTTTTTATTTTTTTTTTAAGTTTGAGTACATTTTCTTATATAATTTTTGGTTGATGCATGTTATTGCACTATTGGTTGTTTTTAACTATTTAGAAAATAAAATATTTTTTACCAACACGCTATCACAAAGGTGTGTTTGAGGTGAGTGTAATTTTCTAGCTCATTTTTTTACCAAATTGTGTGAACTATGCACGCTGGGACTAATATTGAGCTTGAGCAAAATCAGCGTAAAATTACTAACAAAAGCACAATTCACATGGAAGAGGATTGCCAGTCCAAATTATTTGAAGCTTTATCCTCCCCTGTACATACTTGTCTACTCTTCCTGAATATTTGCGAGACTCCCAATTTCTGGATGGCTCTCCCAGACTCATGTAAGAGCAGACAAGTTTCCCGGAATTCACCGCTGCTGTCCCTTGACTGCCCATTTCACGAGTGAATTGGTGGTCCGTAAGGCAGTATGGCGCAATGTGTCGTAAATAGCCTCATTGTGGTCCAGCAAACCCCCCCTCCCTCCACCACTTTGCTAAGCCAGGATTTGCGGCTTTGTAACGCGGTTGTGGGGTCACAATGATACAATCATGGCACCACACCCCCGTACCATCTGCCCAGCTGCCCTCTCCCGGAGACCATTGCCAAAGAGTAGTAAGTATGCCCCTTTATCAGGTGAGCACATTTTAATAAATCTGTAAAACACAAAACTTATCACACATCAGTACAGTATGTGTGTTTCTGTTTTACTTTCCAAGTTTTGGATCTGCATACATATTGCTGGCACATTGCCATTAACAAATGAGTTAGGAATATACCATTTATATGATTACTGAAACAAATATATACTACATTTTAGTAACTATGGGCCTGATTCAGAGCCGGTCGCTATTTGCGGTCGTTCGTTCAAAAAAAAGGGGTGGCTATTCAAATGAACCGTTCACTCTTTGCGGTCTGTTCACGCCTCTAGGTCTGAACGAGCGAACAAAACTTGCGGTCGTTTTTGGGAATCTATGCCCCCTGGCCGCTCGCATCCTACGCCATGTCCGCTATTTATTAGATTAATCGAGTACATCGACCAGGGTATGAGCTGCTCGCTATTCTTGTGGTTGGTTTTTGCTACCACAATTTTGCGAGCAGTTCTGGCTATAAAATAACCCAGTGACGTGCTGAATGACGCTGCTGTTCTAATTATGCACACCCATAAAACGCCCGTTTTGACCTGAAAGCACGCCTGCGATCGGATCTCCACTCCCCGTTTTCAAGCACCTTCCCCTGTTACCACCCACATTCGCCTCTTTCTGTCACTCAAATTATCAGGCATTCGCTATTTTGCGAGCACATGAATTTCGACCGCACTGACTGGTTCGCGCATGCGTATAACGATCCGTACGCATGCGCAGTTGTGCAAACATCGCTCGGAGCGAACGAGCGTCCGCTTACGAGTAGAGTTTGATGGTGCATACACACGGTCAGATTTTTCTTCAGATCTGAACGATAACGATTTAAAAAATCGTTCAATCGTTCATATCTGAAGGAAAATCTGACATATCTGTCAGATCTGTCAGATGAATGATATGAACGATGCGCGTTCCCGATGATCAGATAACGATATCTGATATCTGATGTGTTTGCAGTCAGACTTGGACGATACCATTCATTTTAATGTAGTCAAAAATCGTTCAATCGTTCAAATCTTTTGTCAAATCGTTCAAATCGTTCATCTGACAGATCTGACAAATCTGACCGTGTGTATGCACCATTACATGTGTGTTAAGGTTTTTCGTGCATAAAATAGGCATTTATGTACTATGCACGCATACATACACTGCATCCTTATAGAGATTCAGTAGCATGGCAATTATCTCACCATCCTGCCAACTTCACTAGAAAGTGGGTAAGATGCAGGAGATCTGGATACTCTTCCAGGGCTACAGGGGGCTCCCCAAAATTACAGAACTTTCCCATATTATGGAATTTTCCAATATTTAACCTAAATAAATATACTGCTGCAGTTTTGGCAACAAACCTTGTGTGATTTATTCTGGTTGATTATAAAAGGTTAGAGGTGTTGGGGCAGAGGTTCCTGAGTCAATCCCTGGTGGATGGAAGACCCGGCCATTACCCTTGAGGCCTGTACAGATTCAAGACTGTGAGGAGTTAACTGCTATCTTGCACATGGCCCTCTCCATAGGTATGTACCAAAGGGGTGTTACATATATGTTTGTAGTAAAATTATTGAAATGGTGTCATCAAAAAGTGAAAACAGTTATTCTCATAAAAGTTGTTATTTTGTTGAAGCCTATTTTTAACTTGCAGTTTTTCTCCAATTATTATTATTAATATTATTATTATTATTATTATTATTATTATTATTATTATTATTATCATCAAGCGGCTATCAATGTGCACTAGTGGAGTTTTGACAGTTGTAGCCTTTGTCTATTTCCAGTATAGTACCTTGCTTTCTAATGTCAGATCATTTGATTACATCATAGTGTTAGCTCAATAAGTCTTCTCATTAAAGGATATGAACACATGGTTTCTCAGCTCCCTGTACCATCCTGTGCTACACTATCGGCACTGTCATCCCCCTCCGTCCCTTCCCTCCCCCGCAGCTTGTACCAATAACTCTAGCTTATGGGTGGAAGGCTGGGTTCTTTCAAAGGCGGCAAGGTTGTGGTCCTGGCAGGGTCGGTGCAAGGTTTCTTGGCACCCTGGGCATTTCTTCAGCCTTACGCCCCCCCCCACCCTCAACCCTAAAAATGAACCAAAGCTGCACCACACAGTTTAAATATTAGCAGGACTTACCTATATTGTGCCTTGACTGGTGTGCATATTACATTGCCAGACTCCATGCTCTAAACCAATGTAGTAGAAGTGCTAGTCTGAGTGGGAAGTGGCTCAGGCTTCCCAGGTGTGCAAATCAATGCACTAATTAGTTTACAAAGAAAATGGATCTCAGACAGCACACTCTCGACATAAATATATATAATTGGAGGTGCTACCTATGGAGACCATTGATATATAGACAAAGAAGAAATACAAGTGTACAACTCCAAATTAACTGATTATATATAAATAAATACATTTTGCAGTAAATACAATAGAGGTTTTTGGCATAATCTTGGCCAAGGTTATGGGCCTGCCCACCATATCCGGGTAACCTCTTGTTGGGCAGGTCTCTAACATACTAGGGCTCAAATCCAGAGCGCAGGACACCCCCAAACTAGCCCAGCTAAACCACCCCAAGGCACCGCTCTAATAAGAAAAGTGAAGTGTTAAGAGCAACCGCTGGCCCCATATAAAGAATAAAAAAAAGTGAAATAAATATATATAGAAGAAACAGGCAGTGAGGTATTAAAATGTGTTAAAGGAAAATGTGTTTTACTGCGGTGCCCTGAAGCAGATCAGCAAAGCAATCTAGGGGGACTCACACCCCAAAAATAAATGGTGGGCAGGCCCATAACCTTGGCCAAGATTATGCCAAAAACCTCTATTGTATTTACTGCAAAATGTATTTATTTATATATAATAAGTTAATTTGGAGTTGTGCACATGTATTTCTTCTTTGTGCACTTATCTCATTAGTCAATCATTAAATATAATGAATTTATTAATAGCACTCTTAGTAAGACCTGACAATACATACAACCAAATAAAAGTCAATATATATGATGATAAGCAAAATATGTACAGTAGAATCACTTTTATGATAGCTTTACTGGTCTGCCTAATACATACATACAACCAAATAAAAGTCAATATATATGATTATAAGCAAAAGATGTACAGCAGAATCACTTTTATGATAGCTTTACTGCTCTGCATACATCACGGCTGCATACTAGAAAGCTAGACAAACTGGTTTTATGCTTTGAATTTTTCTTTGTCACACAAGCATGTATTTGTGGGAGGACAGTGATGTTAGTTAAACAGTATTCATATTTCTAACATGGACGTCTTGCACAAATTCATAAAGCTATGTGCTGACAAGAAATCTGCTATCGGTTATGGCTTTTTGACACTTATGACTGCAGGTGGCCAGCAGCTGTTTTCTCTAGTTGTTTTCCAGTGTCCATGCTCTGAGCAGAACTTTGTGTATGGGTCTGTTTTTCTCTTCGTTCCGGCAGTAGTTCTTATGATCATAGGTTATTTCATGAACACCAGGACTTGGAAATTTTTTACAGGTTGCTGTCTAAAGCCAAGGAAGATGTGCCCGGAAAGGAATCTCCATCAGGGTACTTGTGTTTTTCTACAGCTGACACTGAATGCTCTCATAGTTCCTGTCATGTGGATTTCTGTAGCCTTACTTCACGGATCCTATTATGTATGTGCTATGAGTGGATGGCAGAACCCAGAGTATGTACAATATCTGTGTAAGAACAAGTCTGAACTTTGCCAGAAGCAGCTCTACAAAGTGATATGTGGGAAAGCATCAATACCCTCCACCGACACTCAGGAAGTCGTGCTGCTTCTGCAAGCCCAGTCTCAGGTGTGTAAAAGGCAACTGTTGAAACTCTTAAAATCTTCACATCTATCTATATCTAGAAGAATTCTACTGCATAAACTCTGCAGAGAATCATTTTATCATATTCAGATAATGTCACATATTCATTAAAAACAACTTGAAGGTAGACTTACACCCAGAAGGGAGATCTAGATGGCAAGTGCAGAAGACATGGGGCAAAATTTACTAAGCGGCAGTTTGGTGGCGATTTATATTCTATTCTAAACCCTGGCGGTTTGGTGGCGGTTTCTATTCTATTCTAAACCCCGGGGGTTTGGTCGCGGTTTTGCAGCGGTTTCTAAATGACAGCCCTCTTCTATTCTATTCTAAAATGTGTTTTGATGGCAGTTTTGCAGCGGTTTTGGCCTTAGTAAATCTGCACATAGCAAAACCGCCGTCAAACTGCAGTCAAAACACATTTTAGAATAGAATAGAACAGGGCTGTCATTTAGAAACCACTGCAAAACCGCCACCAAACCACCGGGGTTTAGAATAGAATAGAAACCGGCACCAAACCGCCGGGGTTTAGAATAGAATAGAAACCGCCGTCAAACCACCGCTTAGTAAATTTTGCCGATGGTGTTTTGATTTGCATTACGACAGACCCCGCAAATGATGGCATCGCGCAGTGGGGGTAGGCCACAGGGATAGTTTTGACATTTCCCCAGTAACACATGTTTTGTAGATGATGAATGTTTATCTATATTTGACAACTATGTGCTTTAAAAACATTTCAATTATGTGGCTATACCAAAACTAATAGTAAACCGAACTTTGATGTGGTATTTTTACTTTTTCTCTGGTGTGCATTTCTATCCCTTATATAGGGGCCTATTTATCATTAAATATTTGTGGCATATTCCCAGAAAACACCCATTTCCTGGAAATATCCACAGTGATTACGTATTCTACCCAGATGTACTATGGAGGGAAATGGTCCCGCCATTTCCAACAGCAGACACAACCCCCATAGGTTTTGGTGTTGTGAAGCTGTCAGATTTACCAAATTCCGTAATGCAAAGTTTGACTCCTGCAGCTTATGCAATCTGAAGATGGCATTGTGCAGTTATGGGCTGCAATTCGCAACATTTACCAGGAGAGGGTTCCTCCAGTACCCTCCCCTGACAATAGCAACCACTGCACATGTGTGGTCTGTAGACCACGCATGAGCAGTAGTCTCGACAGAGGAGTGAAGAGACCGCTAATGCAGTCACTTCACTTCAAGCACATCGCAGGGATGGGCTCCTTTCCGAGCCCCTGTCCCTGCAATTAATACATTTAGGCTCTCTTATTGTATACACCAATGCAATCATGAGCGCTAATATTGTGCCCAGATCGTATTGGAGTATGTGGTTATTAATAAATAGATCCCATATGCACACATGGTATCTGCATAATGGCAGGAATAGGGGTTTGCCTCTGTTTATGTACACAATGAAACAAGAAAATAGATATTGTTCCTAATCCCAGTACAAAATTACATTTCGTACTTAGCAATTTCATTCTCCTTTTTGATCAATGAAAATCCTATTTTAGACCAACATTAAATTATTATTTTAAAAGTCACTTTTTTAAAAGATGTTTTGAAATGTTTTATGAAACATGTCTACTCATTTGTGCTAACACTGACATATTTTCTGTGCCTTACAAGACTAAAGTGCCTTTTAGGGGTATATTTACTAAAGTGCGGGTTTGTAGAATTGGAGATGTTGCCCATAGCAACCAATCAGATTATAGCTATTATCTTCTAGAAGGTGCTAGATAAATGTTAAGTAGAATATGATTGGTTGCGATGGGCAACATCTCCACTTCTAAAAACCAATGTAGTAGAGTCACCTCTCTCACCTCCAGCAGCTGGGATCATTAATTGCAGCAATCCTCTCTGTGATCCTACATAACCAATCACAGCTGAAAGGATCTCCACACCCCTGCTGTTACACTTGTCTATTTGTGACTAGTTGTAACACAGAGAGAGAAAGCAGAGGAAGGTACTCACATTTGCACAGGTCACCCTAATGCTAATGACCTTGATTCCATTTTCTCTTGTGAAACATCAATTATCTCATATACGGCTTCATAACTCAGCTTCATACAATTTGATATATATCTACTCAAAAGGATAAAGTATCCTGGTTATCATCTTTTGAAGACTCCCAAGACTTTGCAATATTATCTACTTGGTTTCGGGCTCCCTCTGGTGGCCACTTGTGAATCAGCAATTATGATAAAAATATAATAAAAGAGGGGAAACGTTAGACATAACGATTGAGGTGGTTCTGTATACTTGTTAAAAAACAAGTCATAGCTACTTTCGGCAAGCGGACCTAAGTAACGGCCGCTATTAATTGAGCTCCTTGGTCACTTAGCTTGATATACGAGACAAAGTCGACCCACTATAAGGGAAAGCCCTTTGCCTTAGCAAGTGGAAAATCACAAATAAGTCTGGGCAAGAGACCAATACAGGTCCGGCTCTCCAAGGACAGATAACGCCGGAAGTTAGAAAACACTATATAACCTAGCATACGTGGTGTTCCTTACCAAATGATACAACCACATAACACAGGTGCATAGAGATACAGAATAATTTACACCACACTTGTTAATTAACACAATATTTGGCAAAAAATCCTCACATTATAGTCATCCACCAAGTGAACAAACAAAAACGATAACAAGAGAACTGTCGTTAGTACTCTCCATCCAATACTCAATTTGATAATTGATAGCGCTCATACTTACATACCTTAGTAGTATACTCGTGATATACTAGGCTATTTGCATGGAAAAGTACATGGCTAAACAGCAGTGGGGCCCAAGAGGGGGCACTGTCCCCAAAAACAAAGAGAAAAATATCGTTGCTGATCAACCTCGTCTGTCGGGATCCCCAGTAAAGGAAAGCACGCCTGACATGTCTGAAGAGAATTCTCAGTATAGTACACAATCACTTCAAAGGGCTCAAGAAATTGCAGAAATCATATCACCTTTGCTGGATCAAAAATTGGCAGGACTTTCTGAGCTAAAACAATCTGTAGAATCAGCTCTGAGCCAGTTATTACAACACTCACAACGCCTCAATGAGGCAGAACAACGAATCTCAGCTTTGGAAGATGAGCTCACAGAGTCTAAAGCTCTAGTTCAAAAACACGAGTCTGCAATGGCGGCATTTCATGATAAATTAGAAGATCTGGAGAATAGGAACAGGCGCAATAATCTTCGTATCATCGGCCTGCCTGAGTCTGTGAAACCAAGAGAGCTGATGGACTTAGTGTCACAATGGCTACCTACAACACTGGGCATAGACATAAAAACTCACCCTATTCTAATTGAACGTGTACACAGAGTAGGTCCGGACAACCGTCCTGATCAACGCAGGCCAAGACCTGTCATACTAAGAGTCCTAAATTATGTTGAAAGGGTTCATCTCCTGGAAGCTTATCGAAAACATCTTGATTTGAGATACCAGGGTGAAAAACTGCTAATTTTCCAAGACTTTTCCTACAATGTTGCTATGTGCAGATGCGCATTTTCCCCAATTTGTAAAGAACTGTTCGAAAATGGCTTCAGATTCGCCTTACTATACCCCACCAAACTATGCATTCTACATAACGGAAAAACCCTATTCTTTGATTCCCCGAAAGCTGCGTCCAACTTTCTCAACTCCGCTAAACAGGTGTCTTCTCCTACTGGCGCAGGTGGCAGTAGATCACCTCACAGCTAATCAATGGACAGTTCCCGAAATTCGCATATCCTTTACTATAGTTTAAATGTTTAGTCTTACACTGTATTTGGGTTTGAATTTAATATTGAAATTATGTTCTTCACTCCTTTTTCTGCTAGGCCATTTATCTATATTTTATAGAAATTTATGCAAACAGGTACATGTTACATGTACATTTTTCTTATCAAATATATTATATTTGTTGATAGTAGGACCGCACTGGTTCTTAACTTGGGTTCGTAAAATGACACAAATTGACACAGTTAGAAATAGCAAGTATTTGTTAATTTACTTAACATATAAGGTTGCTGAATTGAAACTAAATTACTCATTGTTCCATTTTAAATCATGGTGTGATGGCTGGGACATACCATGGTATGACAACACATTCAAATATATGCTGCTTTGGCTTAAAACAGGGATTGGTTAGATGTCACAACAAATAGATGCAACTTTAACGTCAGTCAGGGTTAAACAAACAGTTAAATTTGTATCTTGGAATGTAGAGGGACTCAACACGCCGATAAAAAGAAAAAAAATTGTGCAACAACTGAAAAGGTTTAAACCAGACGTTGTGCAACTTCAAGAGTCACATTGGAAAAACACAGATAATAACGTAATTAGGGCAAATTGGATTAAAATTTTTACTGCAGCCTCATATTCCACAAAAACGAGAGGTGTGATTATCCTATAGCAAATCTATACAATATGAGATCATTGATACGCTTATAGATTCTCAAGGACGTTATCTATTCATGAAACTACACATAGATGGGGAAAAAATTACAATTGCCAACATTTATGGTCCAAATGATTCACGTACTCCCTTTTTCTCCGAAATTTTCACTAGTTTACAGGGTTGGATGGAAGGAACGTTAATCCTAGGAGGCGATTTTAATACGGTATTATCCCCATCTTTAGACAGATCTGGAGTCTCAGATAGGTCAGGGGTAACCATACCTCCCTCTCTGGCATATATGCAGGAATCATTG
This sequence comes from Taudactylus pleione, assembly GCA_031769625.1. NCBI lineage: Eukaryota > Metazoa > Chordata > Amphibia > Anura > Myobatrachidae > Taudactylus > Taudactylus pleione. Next base: position 119,504 of record JAUIMM010000258.1, read on the forward strand.
CAATTAATAGACCCTTGGAGATATCAAAACCCAACTGCTAAGGAATACACCTTCTATTCCCACCCCCACGACACACTATCTAGAATAGATTTCTGGTTGCTATCCCCTTCCTTACTTCACAGAGTGATAGACACTGGCATATATGACATTATGATCTCAGATCATGCCCCCATTTGGTTCACTCTTAAATTAAATAAATCAGTCTCCAGCTCTTACAACTGGAGATTCCCTGCTTATCTTGCAAATTCTAAAGACTTCAAAAAAATATTAGAACATAATTTTACAAATTATGCTACAGATAATTCACAACACATTCCTGATATTAATCTGTTCTGGAGCGCCTCGAAACCTGTGATGAGAGGCCACATTATTGGATATGTCACTCACCATCGAAGAAACCTGTTTGCTAGGTTAAGGGAACTCAGCCAGACACTATCAGTAACATACTCCTGCTTCTTACGACACCCCACGGAAGACAACAAAAATAGATATAAAGAGGCCAAATTGCTCTATGACAATACATGTGCGGAACAAGCTTTATTAGATGTCTGTCATGATTGGTGTCTGCGAGTTACCTGTCTCAGGTGGTGATCGGGTTTCAACGGAGGCCGGCATGACTGGGACCACAGATGATGTAGATGAATAGCTCTTTTATTATCAGAAGTGGGTAGCAGTGAGAACTGCCTTTGGTGATGAGTGACTGGAACTGGAAACTTGAGACGTTGGAATGTGACCAGAAGAAACTTAGAGGGACCGGATTGGGACCGGCAGGTAGACTGACTGAGCTGGACGGGGTTAATAGTAGATGGGATTGCAGATGGATGGTAGCGTGGAAACTACTTGTTGTGGCTTGGGAAGCCGTGGGTAGATGCTGGTATCTGGGTGGCTACGTGGAGCGGCCGGTTAGCCGTGGGTAGACGCTGGTAGCTGGGTGGCTACGTGGAGCGGCTGGATAGCCGTGGGTAGATGCTGGTAGCTGGGTAGCTACATGGAGCGGCTGGATAGCCGTGGGTAGACGCTGGTAGCTGGGTGGCTACGTGGATAGAACTGATGAGCTTGGAACTTGACTCTGGACTGGAATAACGTGACAATGGCTGAAGGGAAATCAGGTAATGCTGAGACGAGGGTTAAACAGGGTGATCCGGAAATGCTGTGACAAGATTGGAACTCAGGTGTAGGCTGGATAGGATAATTGGGAATAACAGGTTTCAGGAAGGAATGGGTAGGTTTGGGAATTTTAGGTTCAGGGAGGGAGTAGGTAGGTAAAAGGAGCAGGACTTGATCCACAGCAGGAAGCAAGGCAGGGTGACACGATGCAGGTTTACAGAGTGCCAGGGACCAACCAGGAGTAGGACTAGCAGCAGAGCACAGGCCAGGTATTGCTGTAACAGGATGACTGGATGCCAGGTATTATTGTAGCAGGTTTTCTGGAAGCACCGGGGGTTGCTGTAGCAGGTTTCAGGGATACACTTGAAATGCAGAAACAGCATGAACCATACACCATGGGAAGACGAGATGTTCAGGCCCAGAATGCTATCAGGGGAGGAAACATATACCCTGGGTCTGGCAGCAATTGGTGGATATGGACAGGTGGTCTGGCAGTAGCATTCTGAGTGGTGGAAGGCACAACATGCAGAGGGAGTATTCATCTCTGCAGCTCTGAGAATCAGAACCACACCTGCGACTCCAATCAGGGCTAGCAGTGCTCACAGACAGGAGAGACCAGGTGCAGTAATTACTGTGACAGGAATGCATAGAGAAGTCAGAGCAGATCCCCCAGGAGAACTACAAACACAGATCCATGGGACAGCTGACAGGGGTAAGTCTCAAGGCAAAAAGGTGACAACGAGACAGGGTCGTGACAATGTCACATTCCAAAAACATAGGTACTTCAAATGGGGTAATAGATCTGGCAAATTGCTAGCTAGTATGCTTAAACAACGCACGTCTCCCAAACACATTACTACAATTTGCTCTACTACTTCAGAGACCCTTATAGATCCCAATAAAATAGCGGAAGAATTTCTTCAATATTATCAACAACTTTATAAAGCCCCAACAACTGACCAAAAACTGGGAATAGAATTCTTATATCAAGCAGGGTTACCTAGACTCAATAAGGAGGAACGCTCTAGCTTAAATGAGCCAATAACTGAAGAGGAAATCAAATCTATTATCAAATCTTTATCAGGAGGTAAAACCCCAGGTCCCGACGGATTGAGTTCAGAATATTACAAGATGCTGCTACCGCACATTACCCCCTATCTTAAAGATTTATTTAATTCCATATTGAATGGTAACGCAGCCTCACCGCAATTTAATGTGGCTCGTATAATTGTCCTCCATAAGCCTAATCGAGATCCTACTCTAACTTCGTCCTACCGCCCCATTTCGTTATTAAATCAAGACCTCAAAATATTCTCTAAATTAATAGCACAAAGATTACAACCCATTCTTTCTAGAATTGTTCATCCATCCCAAACGGGCTTTATAAAGGGGAGACACTCTGTACACAATATAAGAACCCTGATTGCGGCAATGACACATACACATCAGGCTAGAGAATTCTCTAACATCATTGTCAGCTGCGATGCCGATAAGGCATTTGACAAGGTCTATTGGTCTCACTTGATGAGAATTTTCCAATTACAGGACTTTGGCCCACACTTTCTACACATTTTTCAAACTCTTTATAACTCCCCATCGGCTTTTTTAACAATAAACAATTTGAACATTACACAGAGGTACTCGTCAGGGTTGCCCGCTATCTCCCTTGCTGTTTAACCTAGCAATCGACCCATTAATAAGACATTTTGTACTTCAGACGGGATGGAAGGGTATTAAAATAGCTAATCAAGAGATCAAAGTCTCAGCATTCGCGGATGATTTAGTATTGTACATCCAAAACCCCAGACAGGCAATCCCTCTGCTCCAGAATATATTTACTACATTTGAGGACATAGCGGGTTTCCAAATCAACATAGTTAATACGGAGGCTTTAGCCTTTCATCCAGAAGCACGTAGTAACTGGGGTAATACTTTCCCCTTTAAATGGGCTTCCTCATAGATACGTTATTTAGGTATTAATATACCTACACATCCTTCCCAGTTATATAAAGCTAACTATGGGGGAGCAGTCACTCAAATGCTGAATGACTTCAAGTTATGGTCCAATCTACCTCTATCGTACATTGGACGTTGTCACGTTATTAAAATGGTGAGCTTGCCACGCATTTTATATATAATCCAGATGCTGCCCTTATTAATCAAGAAAAAAGATCTCAATCTTTTGAACAAGGAGATGAGGAAATTTATCTGGGCTGGAAAGAGACCCAGAATCTCTCTTTTTAAACTCCAGCAAACTACTGATCTAGGTGGGGTGAACTTACCATGCATTAAAACCTATTCCCTGGCAGCTAATTATAGAATCGCCATGGACTGGATAGGAGGTCATAGTCATTATAGTAATTATGGCATTGAACAAGCATTTAGTCCTTGAACTCATTTGGTAACTTTATTACATATGCCCCCATCCTCTCTTCCGTCAGATATCAAAGAGAATATACTTTTATCTATCACATGTACGGCCTGGAGACAAACTCGCTCAATTTTAAAGATGTCTTGGTCTCACACATTTTTTCTTCCATTATCAGATAACCCTCTTTTCCCTGGTGGATGGACATCCACCTACACAAAAACCTGGTCCCTTCATGGTTTACGTTACTTATGCCATATGATAGATGTTGATACTCAACAGCCTTACTCACATAGTCAACTTCAACAGCGATTTCCTAATTTATCTATTCCTATTTTTCCTTATTTACAAGTATCTAGCTATTTACAAAGAACAAAGAGAGGGTTTATGGAGACAGATAATCAGTTTAAACTAGATGACGCACTTCGTTTAAAACTTGGTGATCCCTTTTCTTCTTCCGATATATACTCATATATAAGACCCACAATAGATTTATCTAAAATAACAGGAGGTCTTGCCAAATGGAAAAAGGATTTTCCAGAGCTAGATTTATCCTTTTTAACTCAAGCCACCACACGATTAAACAAAGAATTGATATCCATTTCTTATGCAGAAATGAATTATAAAATCCTACACAGGGCATATTATACCCCTAGATTACAATATTTAACTGGGAAATCTGCAAACGCCAATTGTTTTAAGTGTAAAGCTCCAGACGCTGATATATATCACTGTCTGTAGTCATGCACATATTTTCAACAATTTTGGGAACAGGTTTATTGGTATATTAAAAATACATTACATATAGATTTTGTGATGACCCCGGAATGGGCCTTTTGGAATAGATATGAATTATCCTCAACACATACACTGACTAAATCAGAGAAATGTCTTTTAACTAAAATAGCAGCTACAGCCAAAAAAACTATTTTATCCTGTTGGGTTGAACCCAATGTACCCTCTATTAACCTGATGTTGCCAAGAATAGTCTATCTGTTTAACATGGATTGGTCCTCTACATCTATTGACAAAGAAAAATTGTCAGGGAAATTTTTTTCAATATGGCTCCCTCTCATTCCTACATTATCGCCTGAACTGAAGGCGGCTCTTAAGCGCAGTTTTCAATGGACAACCTGGTATAGTTTAGCAGTTATGGAAGGTCAAACACCTTTTTAATGTGTAGGACAAAACAAGTGTTAATGTTAATGTTTTAACAATTTGTATGCTTTTTGTTCTTATTCTTTCTCTCTTTGGTATATTTACGAGGAAATTATTTACAAATAAAGCCAATAATTAACATAAAGGTTAAACAAGACACTATAACTCCAGATGACAGTTGGAGTAATTTATTCATAATTTAACAGTCAACCAATGTGTCCCAAGATTGTACAATGGTATATTAAACGTCAGAACGGGAAGGAGAGAAGAGAAAAAAATTGTTTTTGTTATGTAATAATTTCATTTTGTTAAAAAGGAATTCTGTAACAATGTAATACTGTGAATTTGTGTCAAATAATAATAATAAAAATAAATTTTAAAAAAACAACAATGTAGTAAATATACCCCTTAGTGTCCAATATTCTGCTTGTCCAGATGTATCAATACTTACAGTACAGTGGACAAAGTGCTGTATTCAAACTAATCTTTCGATGCAAACACAGGTGTGTTGAGACCATTTTGGGGTAGTCTCATCCTCTGTATCTGAATTCGTATGCATTGATAAAGGCTCTGGTTGCTTTTTTGCAATGGACATTCTGAGCATCCATTGGGAGAGGACATATAAGTAGGTGAGCGTGAGTAGATTGGAGGCAGTAGTACAGGTGGGGATGTTGGTGGGCATCTTTAAATACCTGAGAATGTCAGTGCCTAGGCAGGGCTGGCGCTGGCATTAGGCAGCTTTAAGCAGCTGCCTAGGGGCGCTAACCACTAGAGGGTGGCTCTGAGTCAGCTTACCAGAAGCCTGAAGGATGTCTCCGATTGAGACATCATTCATCTACATGCTGCTGGCAGCAACTGCGGGTGCTAGCAGGTGCTGTCACTGCTTTCCCCTGCTCTCTGAGCTAGCCTCATGTGCTGTTCTGTCCAGGCTGTCTTTCTTCCCTCACTCGAGTCCCAGCCAGTCACAGTCTAGCTCTGCTCCCTAGATAAGACAGTCTCTGAGGTGAGGAGCTGTGATGGCTGACAGCAGCAGCTGCATGCTGAGTAGTGATGGCCATCGGTGGGAAGGCCATTGATGGTTACCATCGATGGCACACAAACCATCTATAGTGAACCATTGATGGTTTGTACCTCTCAATGGTAACCTCTGCTGCGGGCACGCCGGTCCACTGAAAAATGGGGGTGCCATCGCACAGGGCACCACAGGTCAGGGGGCGCTGTTTGGGCCTGTCAAATTTCTGTTTATTATCATTCTTGCTTATAGCTTCCTCTTATTTCATCCCCAGCATCTCCTGCCCTCTTGTATCTCTTCCCTGGCCCTTCCCCATGAATCCATTTTGGGTGCATTATGTCCCTTTGAAAAATGAGGGGGGCGCCAATGCTCTTTCTGGCACAGGGCACCAAAAAGCCTAGTTACGGCTCTGCCAGTAATTATTTAGTTTTGCAAACACATATGTGCCCAGAGATGAGTAAGGGTTAAGTGCACCCAAACACAAAGTGTGCATGACATGTGGGGCAGATAAGGGATCTGGACCTTGCAACTATACTACTCTGCATCTCCCCTGCTGTAAGAGGTCTTGATATAATTACACTCAGTGTTCTTGAAATGTCAGCCTCCTTCTAGGTGAGATATTGCCCAACCCTACATTTATACTGTATTACTTGAATGCTTGTATTACTTGAAAGGTCAGTGAAAAGATATCTGGAAAGCTAGATGGCAAAGCTGTCAAGGTATTAGGGTCTGGGGGCAGCAGATAGCGATGCGGAGAAGGAGTGGAGAGAAGAGCCATGTGGAATGAGGAGGAGAGGACAGGTTCAGAAGCAATGACACTGTAGTTGTCACCAGGAGACAGTAGGATGCCTAATCCACTGCCTCGGTGGTCACTAGAACAAGGAGTGTGGGAGGAGAAAGCTTAATTGGAAAGAGCAGCAGGGAATGCAGTGTCAGAGAGAGAGATCTTGGTTTTAGCAAGAACTAGGAGACTAAAGGAGTGAGAGAGGAAAAGGTCATGAACTAACGTGACTAAGAGGAGGGATAAGAATGAGGTTGAAGAGGTAGGAGCATGAACAGATAATGGGGTTGGGGCTGATGTGTCTAGCAACCAGGACGAGTAGGTGGGTGAGAAAGAAAATAAGTTTAGTTGATATGTGGGTGATGGGATAGACTTAGATATAGAGCATAGGTGGGGCAGTAATGCAAATGCAGGGAACAGAGCATTTGAAAGCAAAGTGTATGACTAAAGCTGTATATACACACGTAAAGATTTTCTGTCCAACCATCCAACTAGTTGATTGGTTGGAATGAAAATCTGGTAAGGTATGAAAGCAAATGACAATCAGAAATTTGCTCCCAAATGCAGGAAAATGGACAAAAACTGTTGTTTGAACAAATTGTTTAGCTCAAACATTTAACAAACTTGTCTGAACGTCCATTTTCATCTGTTTTCTGGCATTTAGGAGCAAATTGCTGATCATCAGTTACTCCCATACGTTACCAGATTTTCATTCCAACCAATCAACTAGTTGGATGGTTGGACAGAAAATCTTTACGTGTGTATGCAGCTTAAGATGTTAAAATGAGGGGAAACAGGAAGCAAGGCAGACCAGAGTTATTGGAAGGTGGAAAGAGGAAGTTAGAATGAATAAAGGATGGTGGAGGAGAAGCGGAATGTTGGATACAGGTGAGGGGTGTGGGTAATGAGAATGATGAAGTAGGACAATAGCAGATAATATAGTGTAGAAAGCAGGAATCAAGTAACAGTGCAGGAATGAGCAAATATGTGATGAACTGAATAACAATGTAGGAATTTTTGGGGGAGAGGGACTTTTGGGCTGGCAGGGTGTACGGGGTCTTACATGCTGTCACAGAACTTGAGTCACTATTCAATGCAAAGGGCCATGGGAGCTGGGAGGATCTGCTGCGCATGCCAGTCACAGCAGCTCCCCTGGCCTCGGCCATTTCCATGCATAGTACGAGTAGTTGCCGCGCGTGCACAGGAGCTCATACCTCATACCAGTCAGAGCTCCAAGGGCAGCCCAATGTATAGATGGCAGTAGACAAAAAACAAAAATTGTTGTAGCTGTGGAGATTGATAGGTGTAGGGGGGGGTAATGGCAGCTGGAGATGGTGTTTACATTTATCAAATTTACTTTTTATATCGAACTGAATTATAAAAATGTTAGTATGGTGGTGGATAAAAGAATGAAAACAAACAAGACAATGGGGCAGATGCACTAAGCTCTGGAAAGTGATAAATTGGATCGTGATAAACTACCAGCCAATCAGTTCTTGTAATTTTTCAATCATAGCCTCTAACATGACAGTTAGGAGCTGAGTAGCTGGTAGTTTATCTCTCTCCAATGTATCCCTTTCTAGAGCTTAGTACATCTCCCCCATAGACATTCAACAACTCAGTCATTGGTGTTCAGCTCTCTCCCAATACAGAAAAGCACGCCCGGATGGGCGGAGTCCAATGTTCTGGTCCAGACAATAAAGGCCTAATACATCATCATTCGTGGTAGAGTGTACTCAGCTAATATAAAATTACTCTATTCACAAATAAAAATACGTTCTTTGCGCCACCAACAAACAACAGCAGAACACAACAAAAATTCATAATAGGGAGGGAGGGAGAAGACAAGATGAAGAATGCAATCTATTACTCCCTGATAATACTTACAAAACTCCACCCCCCACACACTGGCTCCCCCATCACTAGTGAAAAGAAACATGACCACTTACAAGTGTCATTCACTTATTTTTTAAAGGGGGGGTCGACTCAAGTTTAAAAGTCAGCTTTACGCTTCACAATTATTAAGCAGCCCACACATAGAACAGGTTAAATGCATGTAAGTATATATTAATATAAAAAAACAATAAACCTTTTTGATTTATACCTGCATATCTCCCAACATAAGTCAAGGCTAACAAGGGATGGGGGACATGGCTATGGCAGGGCGGCGGAGTGACCATGTCATAGTAGCATACAAACACAATCTTTATGGTGGTTTTACTGTATAAAACTGCCACCCAACCACCCTCGAGTCAGTACAAATGGCTGGATTGTGGTACTGTAGGACAATCATCTGAAATTGGAATTGTCAAACTGAGGTGGGGCTGCAGCACAGTCCAAAATTCAAATAGGGGAGGCACACCAACAGCTGCACAGGACCTTTGGGCTCACCCTGTGCTGCTGTTGTGGGTATTTTGACTGTTTTCTTTTTACATATTTTGTATGTCGCTGCAGACCCCTTGTGGCACTATATGAATAAAAATATAATAATAATAAAATCTGCTACCATGGCCAGATCCATATAGATTTCTTTGAACTAAAATTTGCCATTAGAAGTAAACTTCAAGGGGTATATTTACTAAGGTGTGGGTTTTCAGAAGTGGAGATGCTGCCCATAGCAACCAATTAGATTCTACGTAACATTTATCTAGCACCTTCTAGAAGATACTAGCTATAATCTGATTGGTTGCTATGGGCAACATCTCCAATTCTAAAAACCTGCACTTTGGTAAATATTCCCCTATGAGTAACAATAACTTGCTATAAAGCTAATATAGGTTACAATCAGACAAGTACTTTACATGGTTTTAATAACAGTCTTGTCAATGTGAATTTATTAAAGAATATGGTTCTATGTATCAATACTCGTGGTAAATCTGCACTTTTATCTATCCTCCTCTATGGGGCATATTCAATTGGGCACGAGGTTTAGCGAGGTAAAAAACCTTGCGCCCAATTTTGGAATACCGCGGGTATGTGCGCTCCCGATACCCGCGGTATCCTATTAAAAACTTCCAATTGCTCAATTAGTCTTCGGGGAGGGGGGGGGCATGGTGCTGCTGGGGTCCCAGAGCAAGTCCCACTGATTTTTCCTAAAATTAACATATATTGTAAAAATCACACTTACTCTGGAGGTGCGAGAATTAAAAACCTACCAGGGCTCAAAATAGAAAAAAACACGCACCTAATTGAATAGCAAAAATCCCGCACCTGCAGGAAAACCTCACAAGTGCGGGATTTTAGTTTTTCTCGCCCCCAATTGAATATGCCCCTATGTGTAATTTAACGTTGATTACTTACTTTTTGTTGCTGTGTATCAAACAGTTCTAGCAAACAGTACTTTTGAGAACACACTGCCCCAGTTAAGAATAGATGGGACATTTGGGTTTGGGTGCAATCCTTCAAATTTGCAAAAGAATCCAGTTTTACACAGCTGATTACAGTCCCGGGAGATTTACTGCACATGAGAGACCTTGTGCTCACACCCATACAAACTTCACGATCCAGTCCCTCCTCCAAAAGGGAGAATCGTGGCTCATGGGGCTCGCACCCCAATTGTGTAGAAATTTATTAGGGGACTGGTGGAATATTTGCATATCTCCCTCATTTACTTGTTCATACATAAAAAGATGTGGAAAATGATAAGGCCTTTGATACATAGGCCCCTATAAATTATCTATGAAGTATAATGTGTATCTATGGCCTTTTCACTATGTTGTTCTTTGTCATTCTCAGGTCATAGGCTGGTGTCTCATAGCAGTGATGGCCTTAGTATCTCTTCTCTGCAACTGTTGGTTTAGTTGTCAGTCAAAAGTAAGTTCCGTACAATTGTCATTCTGGAGAATCTATATTGACAAAGAAAGAGAGAAGTTTGGTGAATTGGCAGAGGAGTTTGCCACCAAACTTGCCGAAAGAAACCTGAGAAGCTTCTTTGAGAACAAAGAACCAACGGAGTTTGAAATGCCCAGTAACAAGGCTTGGGAGGAAGTCTCCTCATTATATACTTTCAATCCAGATCACCAGTACTATAGCACTCTTCACAGATATGTTGAACATGGAAACATTTTCAAGGAAAAAGAAGCTATGATGGACTTTGTAGATGCACAAGTATGAAGTAGCTATTGTTCTGGTAATCATGAGAGGTGATGGCTATTTTATTATTGGAAAAAATTTTTTATACAGTTGAATTAAGGAATTATCCAAGTGCTTTTGGAAAAAATTCAAAAACATACCATGTGACACAGTACCAGGTGACTAGCATGTCAGGATTTTCCTTACAGTAACTGTGTTCAATATTATATACAAAAATGTTAACATGCTGTTGTCTCTGTCCAAATTGTTATATTGTTATATTTATCAATAAAAATGTATTGAGTTATAAAAAAAAATTCACATTCATACACATCTTTCTCCATTTCAAATGGTAAATATATATATACATTCTGGATTGTAGGTGTGAAACAATATGCAACTAATATAAATGAATGACTTTACATGGGACCTGTGGTAAAACCACTACAAAGTATGATAAACAGGCATAATGTTAATAAAAGTATGATAATCCTCTAGTTTTTTCTATTGGCTTGTACTTAGCAATGTCTGGAGGGAAATGATGTTAATCGGCTCCCAGTCTGTTGAAAAGACGTGATCGGAAACCATTTCTTGTACCTGCACACAGTCATGTCTGGAGTCAAATAAAAATCTTTTTAGCTAGAAAGGGTTTGCACATTTCATTTTGTGGTATTTAAATTGTATGGTGTAATTACAGATATATTTGAATTACTCACAAATGCAATTGAATAGTCATCTTAGCAGTGTTGCAGACAACAAACACAGGGGAGATTAACCAAATCTTGGAGAGCGATAAAGTGGAGAGAGATAAATGACCAACCAATCAGTTTTTAACTGTCACTTAATAGGCTGTGCTAGAAAAATGAGTTAGAAGCTGGTTGGTTGGTACATTGGGCCTGATCCAGAGGTGGATGCTATGCCGGTTTGCACAGTTGGCCAATGTGTTGCGATGGGTTACCAACGGCAGTTGTAGTAACTATTTGGATGCAGAGTGATTGACAGTCAGTGTGCATTTATGGGAGGTAGATGGGGGTGGCTCGTCAAACGATGGTGTGTTGCGACCATTATGTGGGTGTGTAGCAGTCAGAGACTGCGTCTTTGTACAGTTTTACTGTCCCCGGTAGCTTAGTTCCAGCATACATTCTGAGCAGCCATAGTGTTACTCAGCAGTCTGATGGTACTACCGATGGTGTGTCTTTGTATGCAAGCGGCAGAATAGTGACACAACAGATGGGTGTGTCTGTAAAAATTACAGCATCTGCTGCATCAGCATTAATTCTCTGTACCATTGCGTACAAAGTGGCAGCAGCCACGGGATTAGCGTCCACCTCTGAATCAGGCTCATTATCTCTCTCCACTTTATCTCTTCAAGATTTGATAAATCTCCCCCTGGGTCATAAAGTGGTGGTCAAGAAATGCTGCTGTAAACAAAAAATATGAAAAACGTTTGTGATCCACTTCTCATCCTGGGGCAGTTACCGAGTCCTGATTAAGATAGTCACATAACTTCAACAATTCTATTCCCTCAATATTCATATTCAGCATGAGTTCATCAGTATATCAGTGGGTGTCACTAAGGAATCCTATACTTATTACTTCACAACTTCCCTTAGCCTCCTCCTCTGCTCCACTTTAAATCTAGACATTGAAGCCTACCCAAACAGTTATCTATGCTGCATATATGGGTGTTATCAAGTGTAAAGCTAGGTACACACTCTCAGATTATCTGTCCAATCTGGCTGGTTGGAACAATAACAAGTTCCTACTGTATTATTTAGTGATTTGTATTTGAATGTGTTTTTAATGTGGGTTATATATAAAACTGGGTGACTGCTTTGTTTTTTATCTTTAATCCACATTTGTTGGCGAGACCTTATCCTATGTGAGGATTCCACGCCAGTGATCACTAAAGATACCTTTATATCCAAGTACTACGTTGCTAGAAGTAAGCATACATGTAAGAAGTTCATCATATACCCTTTCTCCTCACATTTGTGTGAAATTCCATCAAGGGAGTAGAATCTGAAGCTGGGAGTGGATCCCCTCTCACATTCCTCCAATCGTATTACACATGCCTGTGGTGGTGTGTGCCTATGAAGTGACTGTATTACACATGCCTGTGGTGGTGTGTGCCTATGAAGTGACTGTATTACACTATTGTACTTTTTATTGTTTCTTCCATGTACTGTGGATCATCCTTACTGGAGCAATTTGGACATTACACTGTATGAACTATTGTTACAACTCATAAGCGCAAGTGAGGTTGTTTTTTCTGAATGTATTATTATGAGTTTGTGACTTGTTCACAACCTTTGTGGCTTTGAGGTCCAGCGCCATTAAGTTGTATTTTATTCTTTTCCTGTATCCATAACTTTCTGTTTGCCCTTGGTAAAGTCAGTAAAAAGTCAGCAATAGTAGCAAAATTGGGTATAAATTTTCTATAATACCCTATGAATCCTAGGAAAGTTCTCACCTGCTTCTTATCTACGGGTCAGGGACAAATTTATTAAGTACCAAGTGTTCCCAGCCTTATTATAAATTCATCCACACGGAGCATTGAGTAGGCATCAAGCTTAAACATGCTATTCAGTTTACAGAAATCATTGCAGAAGTGTAAACTCCCGTTGGGTTTCAGACAGAGAACAATAGCACTTGACCACTCACTATATGACTCTTCAATTATATCTAACTCCAACATTTTTTACATTTCTTTAGACAACGATTCTGGTATTCTTTAGGTCAACATTAACCACTGGTTCAGCGATTATGTCATGGTTAATGACTGTTGTTTTACCAGGTATAGAAAAAAGGAAGAAAAGAAGACTTTTTTGGGGGGCACTCAAAATATTGTTAAAACTTAACTTTTATTCAATCTGTTTATCAGCTAAGAGTTACTTTTTATATATATATATGTAAACAAAGCAATTAAAAATGTATTAAACAATAATAATCTCCTAGTGACACTTCGGTTCTGCAATAAATCTTATATATTGACTGGTATATAGCCAATACTTGTCGACTACACACTTGTATTCATGGTCATATCTATAATGGGTGCAGGGTGTGTGGGGAACATGGGCCCCTCGGTCCAGGGGGGCCCCGCATCGCACACCCTGCACTCATAATATTACTTACCTCTCTGGAGTCCCACCTCGGCGAGGGGGTCCGGCGCTGTAAAATGACTGGAACATTTTCCCGTTTGCGCATGCGCAGTACAGGGAAAATGGCCGCTGCGGCCATTTTCCCAGTGACCTGTGCATTCATTATAGACTCCTGGCACACTCTAGTGCCCAGAGTCTATAACTCCGGCGCTGGCCACGCACACTCAGTGCACTGCTGGCCGCCAGGCGGAGAGGAGGGGGCCCGTGTCGGAGACTGCACACGGGCCCCCTCCTCTCCAGAAATGCCCCTGATTGTATTCATATGTCTGTCTATCACTTTGTACCAAATATATAACTGAGATAGATTGTCTTCAGATCAGTGACACTCTATTATGAATGGTTGTTAATAAAGTTCTGTATATATATCACATATCGATAGACATTAGCATTCTGCAAGGCACACTGAACAACAGCAGTTTGAAACGGAATGGGTATGAAGTCCCAGCAGTTCATATCCTGATGCCGGCAGCCCGAAGGGAGAAGATCCTGACAGGGCAGGTAAGTAGCCTATCCCTACCCCTCTTGCCCCCTAACCCTAACCCTCCCATAGTGGTGCCTAACCCTAACCCCCCCTCCTAGTGCCTAACCCTAACCTCCCCACCGGGGGTGTCTAACCCTAACCCCCCCTTACTGCACCCTAAACTTAACCCTCCCAGGAGTGCCTAACCCTAACCTCCCCCCGTGGGTGCCTAACCCTAACACTGCCCCCTAGGGGTGCCTAATGCTAACCTCCCCCCAAAAAACCAAACCCTAACCCCACTATGCTCCCTATACCTAAGCCCCTCCCCCCACGCCTAACGCTAAGGGCGCTCCAGACTTACCTAGTTCAGTTTGGCGTCCTTCGGCATTCCGGCATCGGGATTAAGATAGGCAGGGCCGTAGCTAGGGTAGTGCGGCCGGTGCCATGGCACAGGGCACCGCAGGGCAGGGGATGCTGTTTGGGCCTGTCAAATTTCTGTTTATTATCATTCTCACTTGTAGCTTCCTCTTATTTCATCCCCAGCATTTCCTGGCCTCCCCTATCTCTTCCCTTGCTCTTCCCCATGAGGCCATTCCCCTTTTTTGGGTGCCTTATGTCCCTTTGAAAAATGAGGGCGCCAATGCTCTTTCTGGCACAGGACACCAAAAAGTCTGGTTACGGCTCTGAAGATAGGGGTCGGTATTTTGACGCCTATCTTAAGTCCTGTGTCTGGAATTGGATGTCGGTATTGAGACAGGCGGCAAAGCTACATCCCGTTTGAAACACATCCACTCATATGCTGATAAGCCTGTTTTTTGCCTGTAAAAAGATCCTCATCTGTTGTGACAATACCTCAGAACACCTGTAAATGTCTCAGAATATGGAATGCTGTGGCTTCGTTAGCATAAAGTTTCTGTGCCTCCAGGGTTGGGGATTGTTCACTGTTTAATATATTTTGATTTCACCATTCATGGTATGTACATATCTAACATATCAAACAAATATTGACATCACAGTATGACATACTGAACGGTGGCAGTTTTAAACATATCCAATCAAATAAACATTGACATTTCAGTATGACACACTGCACAGCGGCAGTTTTAAAGACATTTCAATGATTACTGGTCAATATACATTAGTTGCACCTTTCATAATGGTACATATGATATGGTGAATGTTTGTGAAGGTGTTAGAAGACAGTGTTGAAAAGCACATGCATATGGCTGGAGTAAGGATCTGTTTTAATCAATTGCCCGTCGGCAGAGAATAATTAGAGTCCCTGATTCCAATGCATGTGATATAAAAGTTTTCCTGCATCTGCTGTCAGCCTCAAAATGTGAGGCTGATGAGAGTACAGATAGTAAGTCAGACAGTAGGATACAGTTTATCAATCATTAGAGAAAGTGTCACTGTGTAAATAGTAAACGGCCTAAAATCTGGGTGAAAAATATACATATATCAAAATATCTAAAGTTGGTGTAGTGGGATAATTCACATTCACTTTATGTACATTAGCAGCAGACTACTCATTAAATCACAATAATATCCATAATTGGTTATACACATCCTGCAGGTAATCTTCTCCGTTGTCGAAAAAAGATTAATAGGATAAATAGGGGGAATAGAGGGAAAATGAAAAATGAATAGTCCAGACTGGGCATGTGCATATATGCAGTCAATGCTCCATGGTAGTAGCCAATGGAGTACATCAATGTGCTCTGGGTCTGCATAGCATCTGCAAACGCAGTTCAGATTGCAACTGCTAGTTCACACACGCGCACTGCAATGCATACGTATGCGTCATGCAAATTAATCGACCGATTGCATGCATCTTTGCTACTGTGATCCCAGACACAATTTAGGGTACTGAGTGCACTGTGATTCCAGACGCAATTTAGTTTCCTGAGTGCACTGCATCCTACCGCACGGAGAGCATGGGCCAAAGACACTGGAAGCTTGTACTGAACGAAGTACTGAGGGCGGAAATTTATGCTGTTACAGGGAGAACACAAGCGGAGGTAACTGGTAGTAGAACTAAAACAAACTCGAGAAAAAGATAATAGCACACACGGGTATCCAGACTTGGAGCACTCTAGAAGATGTCTAGATAATGCTGCAGCTGAGGGTCCAGCCACAGAAATATAATCATAGGACGCTGGAGTCCCAGATACGGGCAAACATGGAATGATGAGGCTGGACGTCCGGACATATTACGCCAGAGTAGACCTGGAAACCAGCCGCAGGCTTGTTCAAAGTAGCACTGATAAGAGTACACAGTCTGGTAGCAAATATAACTTGAACCAAGAACAAACAAAGGTATCACAGTCACTAGGGAAACAAATCTGAACAGCAGCTTCCTGTTCCTGGAGTCAGACTTAAATACCCCTAGGGAGTTGGTCATTGGATCAGGAGGTCATCTGAGTGACCACTGAACTGCCATTGGGAGAGACTAGTCAGGTGATATGGACCAACATGCCCACCACCACCGGAACCAGGGCGCACACACGGAAGCCCTAGCAGACCCTGGGGAGAATACTCAGCCACCACTCACCTCCACTCCCAGCGACTGAACAGCTAAGCCCAAGGACACCGGCGCAGAGGTGAGTAGCGGCTGATCCCAGGCCGCATCCTGACTTACACCCTTTGTTCTGCCTGTTGGGTCTGTTCCAAGTGCTCTCTCACTATTGGTACCACTGCAGCTATTCTTTTCTGCATCTGAGAAACAGGCTCAATAACAGTTTTATAAGTACTGGGTTGCCCCTCCCATGTCCCTTTGCAATATCAAGCAATCCCCTTGAGTGTCTCCTACATAGCAAATCAAAAGGCTATAATCCTGTGGAAGATTGTGGAACCTCTCTAATGGCCAGCAATAATAGGGAAACAAATAATCCCAATCTTTCCCATCTTTATTCACCACTTTCTTTAACATATTCTTTATAGTTTTGTTAAATGTCTCCACTAAACCATCAGTCTGACGGTGATACACAGAGGCCCTGATCCAGAGCCGGACGCTCTGAGAGAGCGCTCGCTCTGAATCAAGGCGTCTTTGTCTTTTCTTATGGAGCGGCCTCCTGGCCACTCGCATTGCTGTGGGTTGCCACCCACAGCTAATGCGAGCGGCCAGGATGATGGTCGCGATGGTCAAGACCATCGCAACCTTTAGACTTCCGACGAGACCCTTGTGGTAGGGTCTCATGGCCGCAAGCCCCAGAGAGCTTTCGGCTCAAACAGTGCCGAAAGCTCTTCCACTGACATCACTTGTCAGTGGGGCCGCCCCCAGATGGTAGGCGTTCTCATGGGAACGCCTCCGTCTGGGCAGTCAACCCCCCGGCCCGCCCACCGCTCACTCAACATTGACAGCACGCCCCCTTTGGAGCGAGGCCCAGAGCAACGGATTGTCCGTCGCTATCTGGGACTCGCGCATGCGCATGATGGAGCCGGCTCCGTCGTGCGCATGCGCTCCGGGCCACCATCTACCCAGTTGCGAGCGCTCAGCGCTTGCGACCGAGTCTGAATCAGGCCCAGAGATCCTTAGATGAGCAATGGTGCTAATGGTAATAATAATGAGTAATGGTGATAATGATATCGCTGACTGATCGTCCTGCACCTTCCCGATGTGCTGGATAATCGTTATCGTTCATCCAGCACACCACCAAACCACCGACGGGCCAGCGACCCACGATCAATGATCGCGGGTCCGTATGTAACCTGGTTGATATCAACCAGGTTGGCCTGCATGCATGGTGGATGGACGATATCGTTATCGTCCATATGGGCCCGCGCATCGCAGGTCGTTTGAGGGTTGGGTGGCACCTAAAAATGAACGATTTGAATGATAACAATATGAACGATATCGTTATCATTCATATAGTATTGTGCGTTTTTATCGTACCATGTGTACGCACCTTAAACAGGCAGCACAACTTTGAAAAAGGAATGCTTCAGACTCACGGAATACTCCAACTGTATCAGTGACATTATCAAACGGGTCTGGGCTATTTACTTCTGTAATAAATTGGGTTTCCCACAGCTTTCAGAAGTGTGAAAAATCTCTCACCAATATAGCATCAAGCATCAAATAAGGACCTAATACCACACTGACTACAGTGAGACCACACTGTGGACCTCATTCAGAGCCACTCGCAAAATGCGAGCGCTCGCTCTGAATGAGGGCGGCCGCTTCCTTTTTAAAATCCGGCTTCCTGGCTTCTCGCTAAGCTGTGGGTGACCACCCACAGCTTTAGCAAGCGGCCAGGTTGATGGTCGCGATGGTCAAGACCATAGCGACCATCGGGGCTTGCGACGAGACCCTTGTGGTAGGGTCTCGTCTGCCGCAAGCCCCAGTGAGCTTTCGGCTCTAATAGAGCCAGAAGTTCACCACTGACATCGCGAGTGATGTCAGTGGGGCCGCCCCCAAACGGCAGGCATTCCTTCGGGAATGCCTGCCGTTTGGCCAGCCTACAAAACAGTGCGAGCTGTCGATCACCATCGACAGCCACCCCTTTTGTAGTGAGCCCCAGAGCGAGAGAATTTCTCTCTCGCTCTGGGGCTTGCACATGCGCAGTGTGGCCGCTGCGTGTGCGCAGGGCTTCAACATCGACCCGCTTACGAGCGCTCAGCGCTTGCGAGCGGGTCTGAATAAGGCCCTGTGTTTCTATGTTCACTTCAGCAGTATTGTAATTTCTAGTATCCCCATGTATACAGGTTACACCAACCGTTTACCCCTGACATTTTAAAGGATTTATCAACTCAGCTTTTACAAGTCTAACCAGGCTACCAGAATCTATTGGAGCATACACATGGTCAGATTTGTGAGATGTGTCAGATGAACAATTGAACAATTGAACGATTGAACGATCTGAACGATTTGATGAATGATTTGACCAACAATTTGAACTATGGGCCTGATTCAGACCCACTCGCAAGCGGCTGTCCGCTCATTGGCCCTCATTCAGAGCCGCTCGTTAGCGGCAGTACGCTCGTTCCGAGCGATGTTTGCACATCTGCGCATGCGTACGCTTTTTAGTACGCATGCGCGAACCAGTCAGTGCGGCCGAAAATCGTTTGTACGCTATATAGCGAGTGCCTGCTATTTTGAGTGACAGAATGAGGCGTATGTGGGTGGTAACAGGGGAAGGTGCTTGAAAATGGGGAGTGGAGATCCGAACGCAGGCGTGCTTAAAGGTCAAAACGGGCGTTTTATGGGTGTGTATATTTAAAACAGCAGCGTCAATGACCACGTCACTGGGTTATTTTAGAGCCAGAACTGCTCGCAAATTTGTGGTAGCAAACACCAACCACAAGAATAGCGAGCAGTTCATACGCTGGTCGATGTACTCGATTAATCTAATAAATAGCGGACATGACGTATGGTGCGAGCGGCCAGGGGGCGTTTTTAACAAATAAACGAGCGTATGTTTTGCTCGTTCGTTCAGACTTAGAGGTGTGAACAGACTGCAATGTGCATATGGATCATTTGAATAGCCACCCCTTGTTTTTAAACGAACGACCGCAAATAGCGAACGGCTCTGAATGAGGGCCATTGTGCACTGCGCATGCTCACGATGGCGGGAGCTCCATCGTGCGCATGCGCCAGACGCGATGAGCGAAGGACTTTCCTTCGCTCGTTGTGTCTGATCAAAGGGGGCGTGCTGTCGATGTTGATTTACAGCACGCCCCCTTTGGTGGGTGTGCCGGGGGCGTGTCTCCCTGACGGGGGCGTTCCCAAGGGAACGCCTACCATCAGAAGCCGGCCCACAAGACCATCGTGGCCATCAAACTGCACACTCGTATAGGCTGTGGGTGGTGACCCACAGCTATACGAGCGTCCAGGAGGACGCTCCATAATTATGGAGGGCGGCCCTCATTCAGAGCGTGCGCTCTGCTCAGAGCGTACGGCTCTGAATGAGGGCCTATGAACGATTTTTGACTGCATTAAAATGAATGGAATCATCAGAATCTGACTGCAAACCCATCAGATGTCAGATATCATTATCTGATCATCGGGAATGCGCATCGTTCATCGTTCAGACATGTCAGATTTTCCTTCAAATATGAACGATTGAACGATTTTATCGTTCAGATCTGAAGAAAAATCTGACCGTGTGTATGCACCACAGAGCCTCTACCTGTTTGCCTTTTATAGTAATTATACACATATGTTTATCAGGCAGTCTGTTGTTCGTAGTGTGGGCTAGCTAAACAAAGAAAGATACTCTACAATTTACATAAGCTGTATTACAGTCCAAAGGTTCAGACGTATATGGACAATTAGCAGCAACACGGCTAACCCAACACATCTAAAACAACTGATCATATTTTTATCAAGTCTTATAAAAGTCGAGAACCTTTCTGGCACAGCTGGCCAATCTCCAGGTTCCAAGCCTACAGTCTCTGAATGTTTAAGTTCGTTCCATCACCCAGCACCTTTTTCCCCTGGAACAGTCCTATCAGAAGTCACTGGAGATTTTAGTTGTAGGTCTAGGGGTCGTTGGGGACAATGGACAGTTCTCTGCTTGCCACATACCTCACCACCACTTTCAAGCTGGTCTGCTGTTTTACGGTCCCCGTGGCTCACCCACTTGCGCAGAACTGCAGACATGGACAGTAGATATTGGTCCATTATGACTCTTTCTACGATATGTGGTCCTGTCAGAGTCTCTAGCTATAGCCACTTCTTGGTGATAAGGGTTATGCATTTCTGAAAGGGGATGGTTATCCACTTGGTATCCCCAGCGATGAACTCATGCTCAAATAGACATCTTGACACCCAAACTAGTTAAAATGTATATTTTTAGTCCGTAATAGACCTAGGCATCAAGTCGAAAATATGCCTTTTGCGGTTCCCATGACAGGAAGGGTGTCAAAAGGCTTGCCAGCAGACCTTTAGGCCAACTTTCCCTCTATGTGGTTCTATCAATAGGCTTTACCATCATCACTCTTTGTCAACTTTTGCATAAAATGACTAGCCTGTGTGGAGCTGAAGCTAGTTTTGACATCTGCTGAAGCATTTCCAGACAGGACTGCTAGATGCTACATCACCTCTTTAAGGGCATCTGGATAACTTCAACCTCCAATTGCTGTTGCCTCTGGGTCCCCTCAGTGGCCAACTGCTGCACCCTGGTGGCTTCCTACAGAGCACTGGTTGCTTCCTGCTGAGCCCTGATGGCTTCCTGCTGCAACGATATAGCCTGCAGTAAGGCCTTAACTATGACTTCCATGATATCTTTTGGTATAGGGGGGGAGCAGAATCTGACTTCCCTAAACATCTGACAATTACATCACCAAGAAGTTCACAAAGAAACAGTCTTTTCCAAAAAACAAAATTAGTGTCTATCACTTATGACTTTGGGCCTGATTCAGCAAGGAACGCATTTGCTAATACGCACGCAATCAGTCGATTGTTGCGTACTGTGCATGCGTATGCATCGCAGTGCACGTGCGCGAACTAGCCAAGGCTACACAGAGACATTGCAGAGTGATTGACATGAAGTGCCGTTTGTGGGTAGTGATTTGGCAAACGCAGGCGTGCCAGTGCGTTTCAATGCCTTTGCATGGGCTTGTATAAATTAGCCACTGTGATACCAGACGCCACCTGAGGTCTCATAGTGTGCGCAGAAGTAAGCAATTCCTGAGTGAGGTCTGACCTGCCTCAACTGTGTGTGTGTGACCGATGTTACTCGATGTTACCGATTGTTTGGCTATGCTGGTAAAGTATACGGATGTAAGGGGAAGTGGGTGTCTTTATGTTAGGCTGCGAACGCAATGTAAATGCAAAATTTACATATCACCGCTAATATTAACAACTGCGTTGCGTGAGTATAAGCAGAACAGTGTTCCATGCTGAATCAGGCCCTTTATCACTGCAATTTAAGTGCACTGTTTGCATTCTCCACCGTGTGTTGCAACATCAGGTTACGGGGTGCTATCTCCTGGTGTAAACGTCAGTACGCAGCAGCCATATAGTAGAACACCAGTCCAGGGCCTTGGTACACTATACAACTAGCCCCAGTTGGTTTTATTTGACAGCACAGAAATAAAGAAACCATAAAAATAAATCCTAGCCTGTCTGGCTCTAACTAACATACAGTTTATACCATAATCTATACTGCATTGTCAAACTGGATACAAATATCCAGGGTTCTGATAATGAATGTTGTGGTTTCAGATTTCACCGCTGCCTGGTCATCATGAATTAATATTTTCTGCCACAGTTGCTATGGAGAACAGAATAATGAAAGACTTCAATCCTTTTTATTCAGCATGGCTTCAATTTAAGGGAAAGGATAACAGGGGCTCCCACTGATTTGTGTTTTGACATTAATCTGGAAACATCTCCTATGTGGTTAAGCTTCCCCATACCATATAGCTTTAACCACTTACCTGGCATGGGATGCGACCACAACCAGCTAGCCCTCAGCTGGCATACGTCCGTGCCATCCCACTGCATCCCCCCATCTGTTATGGAGGAAATCTGTTCTGCAAATGTGCAGAAAGAATATCCTGCTCTGGACCCACTGCAGTGGTGTCGTAGTCTGTGACTGCTGACATCACACTCAAAATTGTTCCCCAGAATGCTGTGCAAACAACACTCAGGGGCACATATGTCCTCCAACTACAAATATGCTGCTCTATGCTTGTGCAGAGATCAGCTGCAGCAGGGGGGACTGATGATAAGTCCCCCTGCCCCATGCTCAGCTGCGCTCTGCAATTAGGTAAGGAAGCATGGATATGTCCCACAAGAAATTTTTTTTGGGGGGATCATATTAAAAATGTTCAATTGTGTTTACAGTGACTCATGGCGAGGGGAGGGCACTAATACAGTGGAGGCCCATTGACACTGTGGGTGGGGTGTTGGGCCTTGCCACTGGGATCTATTACCAATTGGGGGGAGGGGGAATGATAATGCTGGAGATCTTTTGCCACTGTTTAGGCTACTGGGGTGTGGGAAGTGGGAAGTGATTTTACAATGGAAGCCTAAGGACACAGTAAAGGGGGTGAAAAACACCCCCTTGGTATATTTAAAAAAATATATATATATTTAAATATATTGTAAACTTTATTAAATAATAAAAATACAACAACAATTTGTGACCGTTTTTTTGGGAATAAAATTGTCAGTAAGTAGTTAATACCTGTTAAAAGTGTGAATAAAATAAATTTTTGCTCCAGAATGGCTGATTTGTTTTCTTAAAGCTCCCCGGCAGCATAGTGTACTACTGTATGTATTTATTGAATGCTTCCATAGAACTGTGCTAAGTATTAATGCTTCTGAATGCTGCAGACAACCTCTGCAATTATGCAAAGCGAATGATTGCCAGATGGTGTGTGTACAAGTGCATTCACATTATTATTTCTGCAGACTTAACGCACGCATAATGCACTTTAAGAGGGCGTATCAAATCTGTAAAATGAACACACTGGGGCTGAATCAGAGTTGTGCGGAATGTATTGCTTGCATGGAAATAAATACAGATATTTGCCCATATGCAGAGTGGCATGCATCTATGCAGCCATAGTGCCCCATCTATCATCTTGTTGAAGTAGCTATCATCACTATCAGTGAGCATGTGCTCCAGCCCTATGCTAGGTGCAAGAGATCTCTGCATAAGCACAAACCTGCCTATCACGAGATTCCATCTACACGCTCACGACATGCGCTCAGAACATCCAGTTACATCCATTCAGCCTCAGGTTGAGATTCGACAGTGATGTGTAATGCATGCCACACATCTAACGGGCGCATCCCAGATTCAACTAAGCCAATCCAATGATAATAGATTTCTCAGGGAATCTGCAAATTAAAAATCCCTGACTCACCGATTTCAATAATTTTTGGGTCGGAATAGGTGAATCAAGATTGACCAACATGTTGGATTTTGCCAAACACCCAACCTAATCATCGCCGAACAGGAAATTGGTCCGATAGATGCTTGATGTATGGGCCCCATTAGATGTGTATGTCTCTGGATTGCCATAGTTGATAATACATTAGATGCATACTCTTGGCAAAACATCCAAAACAGCAACCGCAGTGCTAAAAATCACAAGATCCGTGCTCAAAATTGAATTGTATGCAACTCTGAGCCAGCCCCACTAAGGGTATTAGCCACTGACTGGCTTACTGCTTTTACTGCTGCAATGTAGGTGTGAATAATAACATTGCATGCAATCTTCAGTAATAAACCTGTACATACAGAGCACATTTTCCAGTAATAACAAACATATTTACATTACCTTTGCTATTATATCCACTGTCTCACTATAACTACGACACTTCTTTATACCAGAATTCGCTAAAAAGTCTTCAATTAGCCTAATTCCAATGTTGTATCCCCTGAAAATTGCAAAACAAATACATTTTTAGTAACACAGAATGATAAAAAACAGTGCTTACAATATAATAGCTGTTGTTAATATGAGTATTAGTACCATACATTAAATACATTAAAAGGTCTAATTGGGAAAGAACACATTATAAAAATCATGTAGACATACTGTAGCTTTCTCACCAATCTAATACTAACATAACTATATAAAGGATCCCAAAACGTCCAAATGCCTACAATCAATAATGCCTCTGTTATATGTTAATAGTTTAGGCAAAAGAGGCTTAATACAGGAGATCTGAGCCCTTTACTGCATCGTGGGCAATGCTTTCCAATATATAGGGCTTCTGAAGAAGACCTATTAAGTTTTTTGGTTAGCAATTGTTACTGATTATATAGTTTATAGTTCCTTATGTTTAAAAGACAAACAAAAAAACAAGTATGAATAAAATTCAGCTAATTTGAAGGGAACATATACATTGTAAAGATACAGACCTGAATGTACAGTATATACATAAATTATATCTATCTATCTATCTATCTATCTATCTATATCTGAGATATATCGGCCCATATAATGTAATATATCCTTTGATTTACACAACACAGGGTTAGCACATACACACAAAACATAATTACAGTGGTGTTGGTTATGATTAGCTCCATATTACAGTGTAATGAAGAGTCATTTGCTTTTTACTAGTGTAATTAGAAAGTCATGGAATACATTAGTAGAAACAAGGTCCATATATTCACATAAAAAAACTCTTCAAACTTAAAAAAATTCTTGTTTCTTTAATTGTCGTTAATTTACTGATTGATGAGAGTTATTAGTCTCATTAGTGCATGTAAATGTATGGATACTGTAGCTGTAAAATGGGCAAACGCAGGATTTTTACAAGGGGGTTTACACACACACACACACACACATATATATATATATATATATATATATATATATATACACACACACACACACACATTGTCACACATACCCCTTACATACACACTTAGGGGTAAATTTACTAAGATGGGAGTTCTATTAAGAAGTGATGTTGCCCACAGCAACCAATCAGATTCCAGGTATTATCTTGTAGAAGGTTCTAGATAAGTGAGAAGTAGCATATGATTGGTTGCTATGGGCGACATCACTTCTTAAATAGAACTCCCATCTTAGTAAATTTACCCCTATGTGTATGTCAAACATACATTACACACACACACTTACCTTGCAGCAGCTATGGGTTGTAGACCCGATAAGGATGGGACCTGACAGGCTGGCACCATGTCATTAGGCCCCTCCCCCTACCGTTAAAATGCCATGATTCGTGGGTAAATCGGGAGGGGGTGGAGCCAAATTATACGATTCTAATGGAATCACGTCATATTGGCTCCGCCTCCTCCCGATTGACCTGCGAATTGCTGCATTTTGCAGTGGGGCTTAAGAAGATGGTGCCTGCTCTCCAGTGTGTAAAGAGGCCTTATAGAAAATGAGTGCATCTACGTTTACTAGCGTAACTTACTTGTATGCTGCATCTACACGGAGCATTCCATTATGTGCGTGTTTGTCAGATATGAGCTACTCAAAATTGCTTTGTAGCTTCATTTTTGTTTTGAATGCAGCTTTAATGTCCATAAAATGCGTCCACATATGTGGAAAAGCATTCCGTGGAATTAAGAAACAAACACCGAACACAAAGATTTTATCATAGAATCTTTGCTCCTTTGTGAACATGTATTTTCTGCTGTAAACAACAATTTCTATTAAATGTTAAATTGTTGTCCATCTCTAGTCTCATTTTCTCTTCTCTTACCTGTTTACCACATGGCAGGCAGCTATTACCACTGAAAATGTTCTTATTTTGTTGAAACAATGTTGCTTCCCTAAATGTTTTCATCCGAGAGTCTACAATGAGTCAATAGTTGATAAGCTTTTTTTGTGAAAACAAAACAAAAACAAATTTGTATGTGATTTCCTCAGCATTTGTATCTGATTTCCACTGCATTTAATAAAATAGATCATGAACTAAATTCTTATTATATATATAGGGATATTTTTGCCTTAATCTCATAGTTTAAATCAGTTGTTCCCAAACTTTCTTGAATCACGGCACCCTATAGTATCGGAAGTCTTTTCATGGCACCCCTAGGTCAAAAGTTTGACAAAATATGAAGGAATTATTACTTTAACTAAATTGAGCTTACCTGTCTTCCTTAGGTTCTGTTATGTGATGGTGGACAGGGTTGTGCTTCTGTTTGTCCATGTATTTAATGATTGGCAGCCACTATCACTGGTTTTGCCAATCGAGTTGAACATAAATAATTTGATTTAGTTCTGGACCACCAACCAGTGGCACCCTTGCAAGTGCCTTGAGACACCCCAGGGTGCCAATGCTCACAGTTTGGGAACCACTGGTTTAAAATAAATTAAATTATACTTTTAATAAATATTTTAAAACTAGTCAAAAACTGTTGTGAATCATGTACTTTATGTTATACAAGTTCCCATTTGAGATGCACAACAAATACATGAATATAATATTTATTATTACTACATGCTCTAAGTTGGATCTGTTACATAAAGCAAAGACAGAAATGTAAAAACAGTTTCTCAGTATATTCTTATACTTACTATATACTTACATTGTATCCAAATATTTGTTCACTTCCTCATCACTGTCATAATCTTTACACAACTGTGCTACTAATGCACCATGTGTGAGAACAAAGAGATCTCTGCTCTGAAACAAAAAATGACATTAGTTTTACTGTAATTTTAGTTATCATACCTGCTAGTATTTTATTACTGCTCCTGTATATGTAGGACTTCAGTCCCTAGCAACATGAGTAGTACCCAATTTTGGGCTTGATTCAAAGATGGATGTTAATGTCGCTGCTGCAAATTTGTATGCAGTCGCTGTACGAAATTATGCAAATGCCGCAGCCACTGTGATTTGTATTGTGATGCCCACCCGCACCTTTGCAAATCTAAGTGGTTGAGTGCATAGACGCAGCCTTGGTTGCAGATCCTTCGATAATCAGAATGGCTTTGGGAAGTGAGATGCCGGAGCCATACTATATGCATACAGGATGAAAGACACTGAATATGGTCACAAAATGCTTGCTTTATTGCTACCACTCCCTTGTTACCACCCCCAAATGGTGCCTGACTGCCAATCACACTGCGTGCAAATAGTTGCTGTGAGCAACTGCAGTAATGGACCTTGATGCCTGTGCAGTGAGACTTAGACGCAAGCACAGATAGCCCATAATCGCTCAACAGCGTAAACATCGGCATAGTGTATTTCTCTGATACAGGTCCTCTGCACACCCACAACACGTCTGATGGACATTACTTCTGTGTACAAGTGCCGTGTTGACACCCAATAACACCCATTCAGCCTTATCTGGGAAGTGGCAGAGATGCTGCAGGATCAGAATTGCCTGTAATGGTTGTACATATGCAGGCCGTGTCACATGTGCAGTTTGCTAAATATCACAGGATCCATCAGCAAACACAATGCCAGCAGGAAACCAGTCTGAAAAATAGTCTGGCATGAACAAGGTGGTGCAGCTCAGTAAATATAATAATCTCATAAGCATGGGTGCAAATATTATTAATGCAAGTAAGTAGTATGCATGTGCCTATTAGGGTTCCTCTAAATACTGTGCTGCATCCTGCTAATCTCTGACTTATTCCTACAAAATAAACCTGTCTCTAGGTCAATGAGATTTGTGATACAGATCCAGGTTATTTGAGAAATATCTTTTCTTATTGTATTTCTGCTGATTTAAGTCGCCCATACACAGTGCGATATGCACCTTGCGACGCGATGGGGGATCCGACGGCCGACATATCGGGTGGTCCCTACACACGATGCGATCGGGTGGCTGATCGCCCCATATGCCGGCACCCACCTACCCCACCGGCATAGCACTGCATGGGATCGTACATCACATCCGCAGATCAAATGGACCTGCAAAAAGATATGGAGGTGCGATGTACGACCCCACGGGAGCGCTTTCTGTCCGATATCATGCCCATACACGGTACAATATAACAGCGGTATCGTACCAATCCATCGGATCGGCTGATATATCACACCGTGTATGGGCACCTTAACTCTTTAAGTTTTTGTTATAATGAAGAAAAAACTGAAACACTGTAGTAATGTTACATATAGTTACATACACTTTTAGAATACTGAAGTGCCTGTGTTATGGCTGCAGGTGATGTACTTACAATGTGATGTGCTGAGGCAGAAGATGAAACAGCTGGTAAATTCCAATCCTGAAACATTAAACATAGAACAATTTAGATTTTATTAATATGAACTAGAAAGACTTGCATGATCATATAAACCTACACACACACAGGTTATAAAGGGTCATAGGAGTATATTTACAAAAATGAGAGTTTTTAGAAATGGAGATGTTGCCCATAGCAACCAATCAGGTTTTACTTAACATTTATCCAGCACCTTCTAGAAGATAATAGCTAGAATCTTTAGTTTTTAGAATATCTCCACTTCTAAAAACTCTCACTTTAGTAAATATACCCCATAGGATCTAAACACATCCTTTAGCACTAAAACATAAGAGAAACATGGGCAATATATTTGCCCACATGGTCAGAGCTGGTCACACAATGACAATGCTGCTTCCATTTCTAATGTATAAAGATGCAATCATACCGCCCAACTGCAATCATTCCCTCCCAACTGCAATAAAACCCTCCCAACTGCAATCATACCTCCCAACTGCAATCATACAGTACCTCCCAACTGCAATCATAGCCTCCCAACTGCAATCATACCCTCCAAACTGCAATCATAGCTTCCAAACTGCAATCATACCTCCCAACTGCAATCATACCTCCCAAATGCAATCATACAGTACCTCCCAAATGCAATCATAGCCTCCCAACTGCAATCATAGCCTCCCAACTGCAATCATACAGTACCTCCCAACTGCAATCATAGCCTCCCAACTGCAATCATACATCCCAACTTCAATCATACAGTACCTCCCAACTGCAATCATAGCCTCCCAACTGCTTTCATACTCCCCAACTGCAATCATACCCTCCCAACTGCAATCATACCCTCTTGACTGCAATAATACCCCCCAACTGAAATCATACCCTCCGAACTGCAATCATACCATCCCAACTGCAATCATACCATCCCAACTGCAATCATATCCTCCCAACTGCAATCATATCCTCCCAACTGCAATCATACCTCCCAACTGCAATCGTACAGTACCTCCCAACTGCAATAATACAGTACCTCCCAACTGCAATCATACCATCCCAACTGCAATCATAGCATCCCGACTGCAATCATACAGTACCTCCCAACTGCAATCATACAGTACCTCCCAACTGCAATCATAGCATCCCGACTGCAATCATACAGTACCTCCCAACTGCAATCATAGCATCCCGACTGCAATCATACAGTACCTCCCAACTGCAATCATAGCATCCCGACTGCAATCATACAGTACCTCCCAACTGCAATCATACAGTACCTCCCAACTGCAATCATACAGTACCTCCCAACTGCAATCATAGCATCCCGACTGCAATCATACAGTACCTCCCAACTGCAATCATAGCATCCCGACTGCAATCATACAGTACCTCCCAACTGCATTCATAGCCATCCGACTGCAATTATACCTCCCAACTGTCCCAAGTTCACTGAGACAGACATGATTTCAATGCTCTATTAAGGGGTATTATTATTATCCTTTATTTCTATGGCGCTACAAGGCATCCACAACACCTTACAAAGTACGGGATATACTTGTTTAGTAAAATTGAGTTTTATAAGTAAGCTCCCCTAAGCACAACTTTCTATTGCATAAGTCACAGTCGCTAAACACGCTTCAACGATGTGTCCTCATGGGCTGCAACAAATTCATGTGACAGTAATTCCACGTTACTATGAACACTTCCTTCCTTATCAAAAATGGTATGGGAGGATATGCTGAGCAATCTCTCAACAAACCTACAATAGTTTTTTCTTTAGTGGAGCATAATAACCTGAATGCACAAATAAACTCAAATATACACAAATAAAATCACTTAATTGACATGTAAAACACTATTGAACATGAATATATATATTTATGGCTGTGTATTGGTGAGCTACATAATATATAAATGTTTCCTGACTGTCAATCACACTGAGAATAAATAGCCGCTACGAGCCGCAACTGTGAAAACATTGGCATAGCATGCAACTCTGTTTCAAGCCCTTAGACCAGGGCCTGGTCTACCGGGGCCTGAATGTCCTTGTCTAGATTATAAAGCCTAGCACTTGTCTATGGATTAGGGCAATTTAGACAATGAATTGCTACCTTATAGGAGATACTATACAAAAATATAAAAACAAAAGACTCTGAATGGACTCAATAATATTATGCTGAACATACAATAGTAGGCATTCAGTATTTATTTTAGTGAATAGGATGAGTTCTATGATCAGATAAATGCAGAAGGAAACACTGTTTCCTGGGCCACAAATGTGGCACTGTCAAATCAAATGGCTGATAAGACTGTATACTGTAAGGAGACAAGTCCAATGGTACTGAGACAGTGGTTTCTATTCATCTAAGACGGCATAGAGATGTTGCCCTACACAGGGTCTTATAACATGACTGCTTGCTGTGGAGAGTCAGTGCCTGATTCAGAGATGGATGCTGGAGTGATCAGCGCTGCATCTTCGACTACAGTGCATCTGAGAAATTATGTTAACGTAGCAAGAGGGGACTTTGTAAAATGACTCCTACTTCCAGCATCTACAGACGGATCACCATTGTGACCATAAGGTTGTTCACATTGTCCAGCTGCCAAAGCCAATAAAGTTGCCTCCGACGACACAGTTGCTGGCTTTAGCACACCCCAGAAATGGAGGCAATACACCTCAGTTTTCTGAAACACACCAGAGCAACAGCAGCATCATGGCACATGCGCACTGCGGCTATGGCGCAAGCGCAGTCCGGAGAACTTTGGTACAAAATGACTGAATTGGGACTGCATCTGAGGCTGAATCGGTCCCATTGTGCAGTAGGACGGTTTGTCCAGTGCAGGAATATATGCCTGACAGGGTGAATACAGTTACCAGCATATACAATGGGATGTTTAGTAAAACATCTGTACAATACTTCTCTCTGAGAGAGTGGCATTTTCATACGTTGTTATTTTATAAATTTTGCTGAACTAACACCCACCTGCAATTCATCTCTGACTGCATACACATTGTTTATTTAAAGCTGTTTTATAATATAGCATACTGTAACTAACTAAATGCTTTTCAGGATAAATAACTCTGTCTCCAGTAGATGCATATACCACTTTACTGCTGGAAACTTGCCTATTCCAATAATTGACTAATTGGATCCATACATTATTGTCTGTGGCCACAGATTTAGATAACATACTGTACCTTATGTTCAGCTGTTCAGCTGATGTATCAAACTTTAGAGAGAGACAAAATGGAGAGAGATAAAATACCAACCAATCCGCATCAAACTGCCGTTTCACAGGCTGTGTTTGAAAATGACAGAAGCTGATTGTTTGGTACTTTATATCTCTCCAAGATTTGATACATATTCCCCAATGTGTTTTAAGCTTTTTATACAATATATATATATATATATATATATATATATATACATATATATACACAAAGATACCCTATTATTTGCGCTAAAATTATTGATGATACTGATATGTAACCAACACTTAAATCTAATAGTGGATAGCTGCACCTTTCACCTAAAATCTCTGTTAGACAGATATGGAGGGAAATGGAAACCAAGAAAGAAGAGAAAGGGCGCTCTAATGTACAAAATATAAAATATATTATAATACACAATGTGTAAATAACACAAACTGAATAATTTAAAAAAATCAACAATTAATGCAGCAATGAAGCTACTTCAATGATCAGTACTAGATGTCGACACAAAGGATGAATCTCCCTTTCGTTTCACAGAGAGTAGATTTATTGAGTCCTTTGTTGGTCTTTAAATGATTTTGTAGAGGTTATAAATCCTGTTTTCAGGGTTAGTAATGATTCCTTGTAATGTTGCTGAAAAATACCATCAAACACTAGTCAAAATATGATGGAGACCCAACGCATTTCATCCCCACATGGGACTTCATCAGGGATACATCATCAAATTATTGTATTATCAGTCCTATTAATAGTCAGGAAAATGTGAACAGTGATCAAATAATCCTAAAATCTGTTTGCGGAGAATAAACTGGAGTAGACGCACTCTATATAGTGGATGGATTTATACTCCCAGGTAAGTGTTTCTTGCAGCAGACTTTTGCAGCAGACTGAAACACTTGTCAGCAGTATTTTGCAGGAGCAATATAGATCTTAGGATCGTTTGATCAGTGTTCACATTTTCCTGACTATTAATAGGACTGGTAATACAGTCATTTGATGATGTATCCCTGATGAAGTCCCATGTGGGGACGAAATGCGTTGGGTCTCCATCATATTTTGACTAGTGTTTGATGGTATTTTTAAGCAACATTACAAGGAATCATTGCTAATTCTGAAAACAGGATTTATGACCTCTACAAAATCATTTAAAGACCAACAAAGGACTCAATAAATCTACTCTCTGTGAAACGAAAGGGAGATTCATCCTTTGTGTCGACATCTAGGACTGATCATTGAAGTAGCTTCATTGCTGCATTAATTGTTGATTTTTTTAATTATTCAGTTTGTGTTATTTACACATTTTGTATTTTAATATATTTTATATTTTGTACATTAGAGCGCCCTTTCTCTTCTTTCTTGATATATATAGGATTTAATAAATCCATTCTTTTTATTCAGCAGCTTTATCCAGAACCCATATTGCTTTCCCTTTCTTTATTTTCATATGGCATAATCGCGTCACAGTACAATAAATTAGTCCCAGGCCCATTGGCAGGGGTTGAGTGTGATACTGTATCATTAGCGGCATGACCAGAGTCAGGAGACCAACAACTATGACAGAGAGCAGTAAAAACAGAAGACACAGGGCCTGATTCAGACCCGCTCGCGAGCGCTGAGCGCTCGCAAGCGGGTCGATGATGCCCTAGTGCGCATGCACACGACGGAGGGAGCTTCGTGCACGAGACCCGTGGAGCGATGGGGAAGCCGTCGCTCCAGGTCTCGTACCAAAGGGGGCGTGCTGGAGATGTTGATTGATAGCACGTCC
The DNA here is from genome assembly GCA_031769625.1 of Taudactylus pleione. Taxonomy (NCBI): domain Eukaryota; kingdom Metazoa; phylum Chordata; class Amphibia; order Anura; family Myobatrachidae; genus Taudactylus; species Taudactylus pleione. Next base: position 153,190 of record JAUIMM010000258.1, read on the forward strand.
CCTTTGGTGGGCGTGCCGTGGGTGTGGCTGCCAGATGGAGGCGTTCCCATGGGAACGCCTACCGTCTGGGTCCGGCCCCACTGACATCACTAGTGATGTCAGTGGGAGTGATTTTGGCTCTGATAGAGCCAAAATCACTCCAGGGTCTGCAGGGTCTCGTCACAAGCCCGATGGTCGCGATGGTCTTGACCATCACGACCATCATCATGGATGCTCGCATAAGCTGTGGGTGGTAACCCACAGCTATGCGAGCGTCCAAGAGGCCGCTCCAAGTTTAGGTAGGAGGGCCCTGATTCAGAGCGAGCGCTCTGGTCAGAGCGTCCGGCTCTGAATCAGGCCCACAATTCCTTAAATGTGCTTATACATTGGAGCATTAAAGTATATCTAGCATATGCATTCCAATGTATTAGGCATAAATAAGCTTAACACAATTTCTGAATGGTTTCACAACCAATTTTTCTACAAGATAATTTGGTGCCATCAAACTGTTTTTTTCTTTTGAAGGGCCTTAGTGTGGTGGGAGCTCTATTTGTCCTGCTGTTTTTTAATGTGCAGTAATTATCATTTATTTGCACTCATGCTTGAAGCACACTACTGCTAAAACACTTCAGACTTTTTCAAATATTCTTAGATGCTAATGTTTGGTTTAAAGATATTACTGTTATAGCTAATTGTCTGGTCAATTTGAATAAAGATGGTAAAGACCGCAGAATAACAGAGAGAACCGTATTTGTTTCAATAATTTTTTAATCCAATAGAACAATGTTACATATATCTAACATTATTTAGGTACCTATTTATAATTGCCTTAATTTTTTGTCCTGTCATTACCATTGACATCATGGGTGGACAGTGCTCCTTTACTGCTTGTTTATCTCAGAGGTGAAGAAGGTGAATAAACTATTTGACTTGCAAATATGCACAATTCAGGTTGTCTAAGTGGGGTTTGATGATCCCTGTCTGGTGAAAGTGCAGCCTATGGTATAGCAGCCTGTAGTATATCTGAAGTTAGCTATCAGGACCAAGCTAGCTATCAGGACCAAGCTGTGAAAAGCTAAACTTTGTGAATTGGCCTAGACAGAGGCCCCCATTCGTAATAATGGGGACCGCAGTCTTCAGAGTTAGTTTGCCTAGCACAGGAAACATCTCTGATATCTCCTGCAGGGTTGGGTACGGGATCCCGGCGGCCGGGTCAGAATATCAACAGCGGCATCCTGACAGTCAGAATCCTGACCCAATCAGGTAAGTGTCCTAACCCTCCCCCTAACTCTTACACACCTTTCCCGCAGCGTTACCCTAACCTTCCTCCCCCGCAGCCTAACCCTAACCTTCCTCTTACGCAGCCTAACCATCCTCCCTGCAGCCTAACCCTAACCCTCCCCTTAGTGCCTTATCCCTAACCCCTAACCCAGAGGTTCTCGAACTCGGTCCTCAGGACCCCACACACGTCATGTTTTGCAGGTTACCCAGCAGGAGCACAGGTGTACTCATTACTCACTGACACATTTTAAAACATCAAAACAGAAAAGTGTGTCTTGGATAGCGCTAATTGCATGTAATGCCTTAAATTAGGAAGGGAAATAGGCATAAAATACCCATCCAATAAAATTATATCATTTATTCAGACAAAAATAGATTAAAAACAAGAACATTCATAACATAGATAGAAAGAAGGAATCGGGATCCAAGATGTTAAAATCTCACCAAGTGGAGATGCTGCGGTGGGTTAATGCTAAAAATTAGCAAAGGGTCCCGGGCCAAAGTTAGCTCGGTACCACCGCAGAAAACTTTATAGTAGTCCAAATGGCAACAGGATCCCAAAAGACGTTCCTCCTGATTCACAAACTTGCACCTCCTGCAACGCGTTTCGGACCTCTCAGGATCCTTCCTCAGGCAAAGGTAGTTTGTGATTAAAAGACAGATCCTATTTATCCCCTGCAATAATTTCTTATTGGTCCTCCAATTCCCGCTTTTTTCGCGGCAAACATCACGATGACGTCACTTCCGGTCTTAACAGGAAGCTGCTTGCGTTCCATCTATTACAACTTCCTGGAAAAACGGAAGTTATATGCGTTCCACAGCGTGATATTTTTCCTCTCTGTTGCTGCACCAAAGAAATGCTAGGGGGTGAATACCAGGCTCCAATCGCGGCCATCTTTGTGGGGTTTTTCAGCGAACTTGAAGTATCCATGTAAGTGTGTTCCACTGATTACAAAGCTATGCCGTACTTAGTATTCCGGCAGGGTCCATCCCTCCCTCAGTGGAACACAATTATACACCGCTCCCGGCAGTAGAGGAATCATAAATAGATAAAAGAGAAATATGATAATTAATAAAATGAGAAAATGTTAAAAAACATTAAAAAACATTGAAATATATAAAATTAATCTAAAAACCATTTCAATTCAAAATCAAGGTTTAAGCCTTTAGGCATAAGTGTATCCAAATTAAAAATCCACCTCATTTCGCTGGTGGCCAAACGTTTTTCCATATCCTTTGACCGCCAATGTGGTTTAATTACTTGGATACCCAAAATTTTTTTTATATGATTTTCATTTTTATTATGACTTTTTAAGAAATGGTCCGAGAAGGAATGTGTATTCAAACCCTTCCGAATATTATAGATGTGTTCGGACATTCTTAATTTAAAATTCCTGGTGGTCCTACCAACATAAAACAAACCGCATGTGCATTCTAAAAGATATACAACATATCTTGACTGGCATGTGATGAAATCCTTTATTTTATATGTGGTGCCATTTACTGTAAACTCAGTAATCTTTTTATTATTCATATTAGTTGATGCGGTGGTTCTACACATCAAGCAGCTACCACATCTATGAAAGCGTTTACTACTTTCACTGGATTGGTTTGTTTTGGGCAAGACACTCCTAACTAATTTATCCTTAAGGGATGGAGCTCTTCTATATATATAAACTGGTTTTATGGGTAGTACTTCACCTAAAATAGGATCATTTTTAAGTACATCCCAATATTTCCCAATAATTTTCTCAATTTGTTTATGGTGGGCACCATATTGTGTGATAAAAGCCCACTCATAATTGTTTTTTTTATTAATTTTAGATTCCTTTGATTTATCTTTTAGGAGGTCTTCCCTCTTAACCTCTCCTATTTGTTGCTTAGCATTCATCAACAAGGAGTCAGAATAACCTTTTACTTTAAATCGTTCAGTCATTTCTTCAATTTGTAGATTTAAAGTGCTTTCATTTGTGCAGTTTCTCTTTAATCTTTTAAACTGTCCCAATGGTATATTTTCAAGCCATCTATTTTGATGATCGCTATTGGCTTCAATGTAGGAATTAGAATCAGTCACTTTTTTATAGGTTTTTGTACAAATCATTCCATCATCACTATAAATGACCAAATCTAAAAAAAACAATTCGGTTTTACTAATATTAAAAGTCAAATTGATATTAAAACTATTCGTATTTAAAATCTCACAGAAGTTATTAAGATGGGTAATTTCCCCTCTCCAAATAAAAAGTACATCGTCAATAAAACGCCACCAGGACACCAGGTTTGCCCCTCCTCCTTTTATTGGGTCTATATTTAAAGTTTCACAATATGCCATAAAGAGGTTAGCATAACTAGGGGCAAACCTGGTGCCCATCGCGGTGCCCAATATTTGTAAATAAAATGTACCATTGAAATAAAAATAATTGTTTTTTAGAATAAAAGAGATAGCTTCTAGGATGAACACTTTTAGATCCTCACTATAAGTACTTTGATCCATAAAATATTTAACAGCCTGTAGTCCTTTTTCTTCTTCAATTTAGGTGTATAATGTACTCACATCAGCAGAAATTAAAAAACAATCCTTATTCCATTCAATTTGATTAATTTTTCTTAAAATGTCACCAGTATCTTTTAAATATGCGTTGGTCAATAAAACTAATGGTTGTAAATAAAATTCAACCAATGCTGATAAATTCAAAGTAAGACTGTTTGTACCCGATATTATTGGTCGACCTGGTGGTTTGGTCACATGTTTATGGATTTTTGGCAAAATATAAATAGTTGCGATACTAGGATTTTCTATAGTAATGAAAACCATTTCATTTTTACTCAAAACCCCCTTTTCAAAGGCTTTTTTTGTAAATAACAACAATGATTTAGAAAAATTCTGGGTGGGATCACCCTTTAATTTTTTATATGTAGATTGATCATTTAATTGTCTATTTATTTCATTTACATAGTCTTCTTTGTTCATTAATACCACACTTCCGCCTTTATCAGCCGGTTTAATTATTAAATTGTCATCTTTCCTCAAAGTATCTATTGCTAAAAATTCTTTTTTGGTTAAATTTAGCTTTTTACAGGATCGAACATCTTTAAAGTCTTTGCTCACCAATGAAGCAAAACACTCTAAGTTTCCACTTTTAACATGTTTTGGGTAAAACTTCGATGTCGGCTTAAAAGGGGTTTTTGAAGCACAAATGTTATCACCACTAACCTTGTCAGTGTTTTGCATAAGGAAAAATTTTTTTATACTGAGTTTTCTAATATATTTTTCCAAATCAATGAAAAGTTCAAAATCATTAACTTTTGCTGTAGGGGCAAATTTTAATCCTTCTTTTAGGACTTTCATTTCAGTTGCATTTAGATCATGATTACTTAAATTAAAAACCTTCCCCTCTTCAGGTATAGTACTTATAACCTGATCTTTTATTTTTTTAGGTGTTAATTTTTTTCATTTTTTAACCCCTCCTCTTTTACCTCTACTAGTTTTTTTTCCCTCTTTATTATTTATTCTCTTCTTGGTATCCAAGTATCCCACTCTAAAAAAGAAGATGATCTGCCATCAGTTTGGTCTCCTTTTAAAGGATCATACCTATTACGAACTGGGACCCTGTAGTCCATCTCATTATTTGATCTCCACTGATGGAAATTTCTTTTATTTCTCATTGAAAAATCTCTATTATTTCTTTTTTGTCCTTCCCATCTATGGTTATTCAATTTTTTCCATCTATATGGATCCTCAGATATCCTATTATTTGGATTTTGGAAAAGTGGGGTTCTATTATGGGGATTTAATTGAAATTCTTTCCTCTTTCCTCCCTTTAGCACCTGTTTGGGAGTTGTAAGTGTGTTTGCTCTCTCATCTATTTGAATTTCTAAATCCCGTTTGGTGGTATCCCTAAGGAATTTTTTCTTTTTTTTAATTTTTAATTCTCTAGTATTTTTTTCCAATTTCTCTATAATTTTGTTTTCCCTCTCCCTTATATATTCTGAATCATGGAAAGGTTCTAGAAGAATTTTTAATGAATCTATTTCTTTATTGACCTCTATTTGGTCTAAATGTCTCTCCCTTATTATCAAATCAATTAAGGATTGTGAACATTTAGTCAAAATGAAGTTCCATTCCTTGGTAAAACCTTCTTTGTTTTTACCAAAAGACGGTTCCTTATTAATTAATAACCCCTTAGGTATAATCTGTTTGCTCTGGTAATGTTCCAGAGTCATGATTTCCCACCAAAGACGGTTTTCTTTAAGCATACAGATCTCTAACTTATTCATAATGGATGTCAAATCTTCATCAGTAACATTAGGGTCAAAATTATCATCTAAAGTAAAAACATCTTTTACATGTTGTAATCTGGTTTCACGATAGGCAAACATTTTCTTGCAGCACTAAAGTAAAAGGTTATTCTGACTCCTTGTTGATGAATGCTAAGCAACAAATAGGAGAGGTTAAGAGGGAAGACCTCCTAAAAGATAAATCAAAGGAATCTAAAATTAATAAAAAAAACAATTATGAGTGGGCTTTTATCACACAATATGGTGCCCACCATAAACAAATTGAGAAAATTATAGGGAAATATTGGGATGTACTTAAAAATGATCCTGTTTTAGGTGAAGTACTACCCATAAAACCAGTTTATATATATAGAAGAGCTCCATCCCTTAAGGATAAATTAGTTAGGAGTGTCTCGCCCGAAACAAACCAATCCAGTGAAAGGAGTAAAGGCTTTCATAGATGTGGATTTTTAATTTGGATACACTTACGCCTAAAGGCTTAAAGCTTGATTTTGAATTGAAATGGTTTTTAGATTAATTTTATATATTTCAATGTTTTTTAATGTTTTTTAACATTTTCTCATTTTATTATCATATTTCTCTTTTATCTATTTATGATTCCTCTACTGCTGGGAGCGGTGTATAATTGTGTTCCACTGAGGGAGGGATGGACCCTGCCGGAATACTAAGTACGGCATAGCTTTGTAATCAGTGGAACACACTTACATGGATACTTCAAGTTCGCTGAAAAACCCCACAAAGATGGCCGCGATTGGAGCCTGGTATTCACCCCCTAGCATTTCTTTGGTGCAGCAACAGAGAGAAAAAATATCACGCTGTGGAACGCATATAACTTCCGTTTTTCCAGGAAGTTGTAATAGATGGAACGCAAGCAGCTTCCTGTTAAGACCGGAAGTGACGTCATCGTGATGTTTGCCGCGAAAAAAGCGGGAATTGGAGGACCAATAAGAAATGATTGCAGGGGATAAATAGGATCTGTCTTTTAATCACAAACTACCTTTGCCTGAGGAAGGATCCTGAGAGGTCCGAAACGCGTTGCAGGAGGTGCAAGTTTGTGAATCAGGAGGAACGTATTTTGGGATCCTGTTGCCATTTGGACTACTATAAAGTTTTCTGCGGTGGTACCGAGCTAACTTTGGCCCGGGACCCTTTGCTAATTTTTAGCATTAACCCACCGCAGCATCTCCACTTGGTGAGATTTTAACATCTTGGATCCCGATTCCTTCTTTATATCTATGTTATGAATGTTCTTGTTTTTAATCTATTTTTGTCTGAATAAATGATATCATTTTATTGGATGGGTATTTTATGCATATTTCCCTTCCTAATTTAAGGCATTACATGCAATTAGCGCTATCCAAGACACACTTTTCTGTTTTGTTGTACCCTTTTGAAGTTGGTATTACTTCATCTTCTGTGTGGTTGGGAGCTGCAGAATTGTATCTCTTGTGCAATCTGAGGGTTACTCACCTTTGAAACTTTCTATTTACATTTTAAAACATCCACAGGTGGAGCTAATTATTTCACTCATGATTCTGTGAGGGTACCTGCAAAACATGCACTGTTTGGGGTCCTGAGGACCGAGTTTGAGAACCTGTGCCCTAACCTAAGCCAACCCTCCTCCTAACCCTAATACTTACCGTCGGGATGTCGGCGCCCCTCTCCCCAGCGCACCGTGCCGCTTCACGGCGGGGCACATAGATTTTTTATTTTTATTTTTTTTCTAAGGAGGTGTGGCCACTCCTCACGTGATTAGGTCATTTCCCCTTCCCCCGGGCTGGCTATCTATGACCCTGGGTGACACCATCTCCCCCACGGCCCTTGCTCCTGGCTAGCAGAGTGCATGGAACGTACCTGCAGCACCCGTGGACACCCTGCACAGTATATGCAGCTGTGGACGGCCGGTTAGCGCTGCACTTACTGGAGCAGCCGGTTACGCCCCATTATGCGTGATGTAATGACATCATGTGACGTGTAACATCATGACGTCGCACGCTCACTGGGTAGGGCAGGCACAGGACGCAACTGTGCTCTGTTACGGCTCTGGCTACAAAAGTGTGATAAATTACATTAATATTATTCTCACAGAAAATATATCAACCCAAACTAGAAACTGATTTTCTGTATAAACTGATAGCAGCAAGTACATTGGCAGAACTACTGTCATTGCTGGAGAGAGTTAAGCCTTATTTCAAAAGGTGCCCCCTGTTATTCCGGGCTTGCACAGAAGCCTGGCTGACGGGTTTATTTACTAAGCATTGAGTTAAAAAACCCAGCACTTCTGATTGTGTTTATGCCCAATATTTAAAAGGTTAATAATTTTACTAGCAAAACACATCTAGTAAAAGCCTTTTACATTTTGGGCATAAACACAATTGGAATGGTGTTTGGCAATTTAGTGTTCTGTTCCTTAGGTAATCACAAACATGCAAGGAGAAACTGTCCTGGGGATCAATTCATACATTTAAGATATATTTGCAAATTAACATGCTGTATTTACACAGAAATGTTTATCATCCTGGTTTATGAATAATCAGGTTGACTTAATTGAGTTAACTTATTGTATTATTTTATCATGGAAGCACAAGATAAATTGAAAAAATGACTTAACATGACCTAATACTCATTCCATTAATATATTAATGCCTCATTTACAGTTGGACATAAGGCCACTTTTAGGGAATTTTATATACACAAATCCATACTATACACACACTATAATGCATTCGTTTTTGGATTTGATTGCAATTGACACTCAAGCCCATTACTTTACAGATGGAATGGAGACAAGCAAACATAAATTGACATGTGAAAATGATGTGGACACCAGCAGAACTATCATGCAGCTTCTGATCGGCTGCTTGCATATTAAAGCCTCTAGATCAGGGGTCTTCAACCTTGGCCCTCCAGCTGCTGTGGAACTACACATCCCACCATGCACTGCCATAGTTTTAGCATGCTGTTATATCAAAAAGGTGGCAGTGCATGCTGGGATGTGTAGTTCCACAGCAGCTGGAGGGCCAAGGTTGAAGACCCCTGCTCTAGATGATAGTACTTCATTCAGGGATGTAGTCTGGAAGCCGACGGTCTAAATGCTGACCGCCGGCTCCCAGACTCTCTAATCTCGGTGTGGTACTAATGACAAGTGTCGAAAACTCGATGCCTGTCCAACGCCCGGCATACCGATAGAAGGTAAGCCGGGGGATAGCAGCAGCTTAGGTTTAGGGCTCCTGCGGGGACTTAGGTTTAGGCACCCCCCCGGGAGGGTTAGGTTTAGGCTAGGGGAAGGGGGGGTAGGGTTAGGCACCCCCGGGGGGAGGTTAGGGTTAGGCACCCCCCCCGGGGGATTAGGGTTAGGCACCCCAAAGGGAGGGTTAGGGGGTAGAATTAGTTTAGCGATATTTACCTAAGGGATGATCAGGATCTTTACCCTTGCCAGGCGGCCGGCGTTAATACCTACTACACCCCTTCATTCATTAGCTTTGCAGCTATATTATGTTAAGTTGTGATAATCTATTTGCATTCATTATTTCTCATTTCCATTTGGACTACTGCAAGAAAGAACACTTACATTCATTTTATATATCTGTAAATGACAGATGTGGGGGGATTTATTTAAACTTTCTATAGAAAATATTATTCCTGTTTAATAACAACACTGTCAATACACTAATCTCTTTTGTCTATCTGACACTATATTTCATACAAGTAGGCTAATATGACTTTCTCATCTTTTACTAGCATTGTAATATCACAACTCATTGAGCTTAAGTATATATTTTTTCTTATTTATTACCAGTTATTTATATAGCGCACATATAGGACCTGATTCAGAGCCGCTCGCAAAAAGCAAGCACTCGCTCTGAATCAGGACAGCTGCTTTTTAAAAAAATCCGGCCTCCTGGCCGCTCCCTAAGCTGTGGGTGACCATCACGACCATCGGGCTTGCGACGAGACCCTTGTGGTAGGATCTTGTCTGACGCAAGCCCCAGTGAGCTTCCGGCTCTAATAGAGCCGGAAGCTCACTACTGACATCACTGGTGTCAGTAAGTGTAAGATGACCACAGAGGTGCCATGAAATTGACCACATAATTATTATTCATCAATAGGCAATAGGTATGAGTTATCTGGTAGGTGTATGCATTCATCAATTTATTTCCCTCTGATGAAACTACTATATCCAGAATGAGAATATACACATCAGAGGTTGTAATACTAATGTTGCAGTTTCCTTGCCTAGTGAGATAGTGATTCAATTCTGGAGCTAGTTCTAGTGGAACCTACAAAGCTTATTTGAACCCTAACTAGCTGGCTTCGTAATTCACTAACTCCTTGCTTTAATTACCTTACTTTTAAGATAAACTACAGGTGTTTTCTTCTGATATTGCATCAGATAGGAACTTTCATTATTAATATTGTATTGCTCATTCAGTATGGGATGTAGTTAGGAAGCCGGTGGCTTCCCGACTGTTTAATCCCGGCAAGAGACTAATGATAATCCTGATGCTTATCATCAGCCCCACGAGGAAATCCTGACACCCGGCTTCCCGATCGTAGGTAAGCCGGACGTCGGAAGCGGATAGTCGCGCAGGGGGCTCCCTGGGGAGACTTAGGGTTAGGCACCCCTCCGGGAGGGTTAGGGTTAGGCTAGGGGAAGGAGGAGCTAGGGTCAGACATCCCTTGGGGGGAGATTTGGGGGGTTAGGTGGTTTAGGCACCCCAGGGGGGAGGTTAGGGCTAGGCACCCCTAAAGGAGGGTTAGGGTTAGGGGGGAGAGAGGGGAGGGTTAGGTGGTCTACTTACCTCCGTCGGGATCTCCTTCTCCCGGCCTTCCGTCATCACTATTTCATACGCTGGGCTTAGGTCCGGCGGTATGACATACTGATTCCATTCAGTATGATTTTCAGCACCCCTTGTTTTTATTTATGATAGTTGTTTTATTTATAACTCTATACCTGAATGCATTTCCTGAGATTATATTATTATTTGTACATTCCAAATTAATCTAATGCTAAATTATTGAATTTGTATTAAATCCTATTACTTATATATAACTTATTATTATAATCTAGCAATCCAAACTATCATTAAGCATTTTTGTACAATACCTAAGAATTGATTTTGAGTTTCATATGTGTGCAAATGTGTGTGCACACTTATGTTTCCTTGTATGTATTTTGAGTCACATCAGCATGAAGTTCAGAAACTCAGTAATTACCACTAGCCACCAAGGAATGAGCTCTGCATAGTAAACTTGCATGAGACGAGGTAAGATATTGTGCAGTAATAAAGGGGCAAATGGAGCTGGCTATACCTCCGGTATACACTTTTCTTTGTCTTTTAAATATTGGGTTGGCTACCCATTAAATATTGGGTTGGCTACCCATTTGCAACTGCTTTTGGTGGTGTACAGAGATATCACTACCTCCCAGCGCCTAGTTTAATACTGTGTTGTACTTACAAGATATTCTGCAGTGACAACCATGGATTGGGCAATATAGGGTACACATAATTACCAGGAACTGGGCAAGACACTGGACTACATAGGGCACTCAATGACCATATATTGTTAACAGTGCTGCCAGGAAATGGGCACTGTATATTACACTGTGTCACGACCCAGGTTTCGTGGAGTGGAGGTTTGGAGTCTTACCGGTGAGGGCGCTGTGGTGCAGTCCTTCTGGCAGGGGAGCTGGCGTGTGGAGATTGGCATTGCGTGTACGCAGAGGTCTGCCAGTGCTGGGCCATCCTGACAGGGGTAAGACTAGTGGCGTCTTCGCGTCACGGCTGTCTGGGTGTCACCATGTTGTCTTTAGCCATGTGACATAGCAGGCCAATCGTCTGTGGGTCACCTGCTCTCTCTGGCCTATCACGTTCTGTTGCTGGGTACTTAAGTGTGTTAAGAGCGGCCTGTAGTTACCATTGCAACGTGTTTCACAGCATCAGCTGTGAGAGAGTTCCTGCGCTCCTGACCCTGAGACCTGTGCTCCGGTGCTTGCCCTAGCTCCTTGTCTGCCTTCGGCTCCCTGCAGCCTGCACCGCTCTGCCTTGCACTCTGCTGGACATCGCCCTGCACCTTCCACCAGACCCACTCCTGCCTGAACCTGTCTCCTCACTTAACCAAATCCTGTATAGCCAACATCACAGCATTTCCGGATATCCCTCTCAAGCCATTACTCTGCATACCCAGATTTCCATTTCACCTTTACAGTCTATCTGGATTCATCTCTGTCACCATGCTGGACATTTATTTATTCCCACTCACTACAGTTTCCCCCTGCTACAGTTATTTGTTTGTTATTACTGGACGTTAGTTATCTTATTGTTCATTTCTACCAACATCCACATTAACAACTTACTTTTTAGTTGAAACCTGTTCAGGTGTTTACTCCTGTTTCCACCCCGGGTCCACAACAAACACAGACTCTAACACACTGGCTCTGGTAATGAGCAATTGTGCACATTTGGCCATCAAAGAGCACACATCATAGTGTGCATGATACATAAGCGACTGGGCACTTGATCACCAGAGACTGGGCAATATATTGCACACTGAGCCACTATCACAGTTGCTATAATGATAAGATTCTGTGCTATTAACTAGCATTGATGCTGCCTGTGACAGAAATTTGATTCCAATGCACTGTTGCTTTTTGCCAGGGACCCTGTGAAAGAGGTTTGGGCTTTGCTGTATCCAATAAGCAGGTCACGGCACCCTCATGTAATAGCCTGGTAATATGCAAAAGAATAGTCAGATTATCCAGAAGCTGGTGCAAGGTATTGTAGCGGGATTCCCAGGAGAATAGTCAAGAGTAGCCAAGGGTCAAATCAGAAGGACACAGACAATGTACAAAATCAGCAGGCAAAATGGATCAACCAGGACAAGCTAGAGCAAATACTGGACAAACAGACAAAATGTAACCGGAGCAGGAAACAGTACAGGAAAGGTGGAACTCAGGATGACCTAATACTCTGGGAAATAATGAATGCCAGAATGAGCTTTAAATATGCAAGCCCATTTGATTTTGGCAATAGCCATGAAGTAAGCAGTCACATGTCTGCAAATATAATATCTGGAAAGTGCCTTGTGTCTGCCAATATGGGGCCCATTTATTAATAATCACTGGGAGCGATATTAGCGCCCATGATTGCATTGGAGGATGCTATCATAGCGCACAAATGTATCAAATTGCCCGATGTGCAGGGAGTGAAGTGATCGCTTCAGCGGTTTCTTCACTCCTGTGCCAGGGATCCTGCAAATGCCTAGTCTACTGACCACACATGCGCAGTGGCAATCACCGGTGGAGGTTCCTATGAAACCCTCTCCTGGTAATTTATGTGATGTGTATCCCATAGGCTACAGTGGCTAATGCCATCTTCAGATGGCATAAGTTGCAGGGACAAGTAAAGAGGAAGAGTATATCTGCACACTCTTAATTTGATTTCTTAAATTATTCCAATTATATCGTAAACCCCATAATACTGATCAGACTACTAGTGTTTGGATGTGGGGGTGCAGCTCTTGTGCAACCAAAATGAACTATAGTTTAGGATAAAGAACTAGAGATTGTTATGGGCGCACAAGAAAATGTTTTCTTTAATATTTTAAAACTTGACTTTTATTATTATTAATAAAAAATCTCCCACCTTGAGAGTATGTAGTGAAAAATAAGGATTAAAAATAACTAACTAACTAACTAACTAACATAAGTACAAGAATCGTGTCCGACAAAAAGAATTCTTTTGATTGTGAACAAATATTACATAAAAAGCCGGGTCCCTAGTATTGTTGGTACTGTACTAAAAGAAACCAAATAAATCTTCAATATGAAAATGAATATATTGGTAAATACATATATATCTATAGGTTCCATAGTGGGCAAGATGGTTGTAAATTAGACTATTCACTATAGTTTTGTCTAATTGAATCTTGCAAAGTTTAGGCAGTTTATACATGATCCAAAAAAAATGTCCACTTGTCTGGAAACAGTCATATCAGGATAAGTAATTATAGTATTTCTTGAGGGATCCAAATATTGTTGATCCTCATCTGTATATAAATTGTACTATTAATTCCGTAATGCCTGATTCCTGTTAACCAGGAGTCCAGATTGTTACAACAATATCACTGAGACAGATTGTATCACTCCTATTGTTACTCTGTATCAATGGACAATTTATACTAGCTGCAATGATATTGCTTCTATTGCCACTGCTGGTGGTTTATACAGGGTTCTATCCAATAATACTGACGATATTAAAATGAACCTCTATATACCCCAGCCTGTACCTTCTAAAATCCTTCCTATAAACCTCTAAGGATGACGCTAATTTGCGTACGCAGTCATACAATAAATAGAGACTCCAGACTCAGAACATGTGGTTCCGAAGCACAAAGTATTATTCAAGTAAAAGTACAGTTAGTTACATGCTATGATCTGTGAACAATTTAGCGCAAAGGAATTATACAGACCCAAGTACAGTATACATACGCAGTGCCTCTGGACCAGATCCCGGCCTTCAGAAAGAAAACCTCCGTCAATCAGCATTCAGCAAGAAGACTAAAGACCCAGTGTTTGAGCACACATGTTTATACCCCCCCAGAATAGACAGGACAATAGAGAAGTTTCTTGCTTATGCCATTGGTTCCCAGGGGAGAAGCATATGTTACAGTGCATTTAACAGGCTGGTTCAAATAGACTCGCCCAGCCTCTAACAACTTAGGGTCTTTTCCCTTCCGCCTCCGCATGCTGCATCCTAACAGTTGTTCCTAAAATATACATTTTGTTGCTTGTAGTCTCTGCGGTCCATAAGTTGGGAATGCATGATGCGATCTCCACACCGATAGTACCAGAATTCTGTTGAAAGAGTACGCATCAGTTTGAAACCAAACACGGCTGTCTTAACATGTATAGAACCTTAGTTATCAAATATCTTTATTTCTCAGCATTTAAACTAACTGAATCAACTTAAATCATATACTTTAAAGCTTATTAAACCTTATGTGTGAATATGTAATGTGTGAGTATTCGGGGTTTGATATAAAGAAGTATTAATGTGTGTATGAGGAAGGGTGCACTTAACTCTCACTAAGTGAACATCTTAGCAGTGTGACATGCTGAGCCAGATAGTTCCACATACCCACTCTGTCTGCAGTCCCCCCCCACCTGTCCCAGGCTTCAAAAGAAAAACTCTTTATTCTCCCAGTCTCTTGTGTGAAATGCAAATAGCCCAGCTACATGAGACAGACCTAAGATGATACTCTAGTCTTTCAAATCATGTCATTGCAGGAAGCCTGCTAATGTAAGGTGTGTATTCTAGCCGGACCACCTGTAGTGAGAGCAGACACTGTCCAGGAGCTTATCTACACAAGCTAGTTGTCACTTGGCCACTTGCTCTATTCAGCTAATGCAATTTTGGCATACTGTATAGCCATTTCTGAAATATATCCTTTATAATACGTAAAGTCATGAAATAGGCTTCTGGTGAATCGCCGTAACTTATGGCGATGGGCACAGATGAATTCGCATGATGCTAATAGTATTATCGCCACATGTACTAAAGTGTGAGTTTATCTAAAATGGCGCTTAGGTGGCCATTTTGCAAAATGGCGTCTTGCGGCCAGTCGCAAGATGGTGTCGCTGCGATTCAATTTTAAACTGATCTTGTCTCAGCCAATAATCCAGTTTTGACAATACAGTGATTTTCAACCTTTTTCAGCTCGAAGCATGCTACACAAGATTTTAAAATTGCCAAGGTACACTATTCGGCGATGCAGCATGTGTGACCAATGAAACAACATACACATTGCCTCCAACATAAAAAAAATACACACACATTGGCCTCCACAGGAATAAAACACAATACATTGGCCTCCTCAAGAATAAAACACACTATAGTACAAGTGCACTGAGCTGACCACCGCGGCACACTTGACAACCGCTCGCGGCACACTAGTGTGCCGCGGCACAGTGGTTGAAAAATGCAGCAATAATAGATTAGAGAAAAATCCCACTGATTTACCAGATATAGGGATAAACACTGCAGCCATCCAGAGATATATTTAACATTCGGTAATACTGGGTTTGGGATGCGCTTCGGGGTGGTGGTGGTGTTGTGGGATATAGGGGGCTGGATGATGGAGGGGGGAAGGTGTGAGGACAGAAAAAGGAGGGAGGGGGGGAGAGAGAGAGAGAGAGAGGGGGGGTCCAGGTGTGGATGGTGCTGCACCATACAGTAGGGGTACCTGATCCTATTATTGGATAGATATGGTAAGATTGGAGGGTACGTGCGCTCCTTGGTTGTGTGTGTGTGTATTGGTGGGGAGAGGGAGGAGGGAAAAAAATGGGGGTAGGTTGGGGGGAGCAGATGTGTGTTGTGGTGGATGTGTTGTGGTAGAACAGAAATACCGGAGGCTGGATGGATGGTGGAAGAAACAAATACGTTTATTTGTATCTGTGTGTGCACATAGAGGGTGGTAGTTGCTTAGTAGGAGGCACAGTGCTCTTGGAAGATAAATGTCTCTTAGATGGTTTGTGGCAGCACACACTGCCCAGTTGTTGGTGATTTGGGGTGACAGGGCGTATCCATAGTGTGGAGAGTAGGGTCAACCCTTTCAGGGTTGACATGCGGTCCTGACTACTGCATGCTTCCCTGCTGGACCTATGGTCGACAGACTTCTGAACTGGGATGCCCTGTTTGAGGTGATCAGGGGTGCTCCCACTTTGCGGTGTCCTGCACTGGTGAGGAGAATGGGTGCTGACCTACCGGTAGGTGCCCAGGTCCATTGGTGTGGGATCAGTTCTTCTCAAAGTCCAGTATGATGCCGCGGTGGGGGACGTGCACTGTTTCAGTGGCTCACGTCTGTGGATGCAGTGCAGGTGAAACCTGTGCTGCGTGCGATGGTGTGATGAGCGCGTGCAGCGCAGTCATTTGGCAGAGGCTGGGGCTGGTGTGAGTGGGGACCAGCATCCGGTTAGGTGCCGCTGTTGTCGTTCAGGTGCCCGGATTGGGGCGGATGTAGATGCAGGTGGGTTCAAGATGGGTAGGTGTCTGGGGGTCTCCAACACGTTTCGGCATAGGTGCCTTCATAGGAGGTGTGAGATGATCAATGCTTCTGAGGTTCTTATGTAGTGCACTTCCGGGGGTGGGGGTGTGTTCAGGTGACTCAAGGGGCCAATGGTGTGTTTCAGAGGTAATGCAGTGCAGGTGTGTGCAGGGATTTGCTGAATGGTGATGCGGTGCAGGTGTGTGCAAGGACTAGCTGGAGTGATAAGTGTAACTAGATTAGGCCAATGGTGTGTTTGAATGGTAATGCGGTGCAGGTGTGTGCAGGGACTTGCTGAATGGTGATGAGGTGCAGGTGTGTGCAGGGGCTGGTTGGAATAATGAGTGTAATCAGATTAAGCCAATGGTGTGTTTGAATGGTAATGCAGTGCAGGTGTGTGCAGGGACTTGCTGAATGGTGATGAGGTGCAGGTGTGTGCAGGAACTGGGTGGAGTGATGAGTGTAATCAGATTGGGCCAATGGTGTGTTTGAATGGTAATGCGGTGCAGGTGTGGGCAGGGACTTGCTGAATGGTGATGAGGTGCAGGTGTGTGCAGGGGCTGATTGCGTGGTGGTGACTAATGTACAGGTTGGGGTTGGGTGTGTTTTGTGTATGTGATTGGGATGGGTTATAGTTGTGTATTGTGAAGTATGATGGTTTTTGGTGTATGGTGTCATCCTATGGAGTTGCAGTGGAGCAATACCTTCAGTCTTATTTTGGGGTGGTGGTTGGTTCGGGTGTGCGTTATTTGGAGATGATTGACTGGATCTCATTGTCTATGTTGAGACCGCGGGGTGTGAAAGTTTCCAGAGTGAATATCCATTTTAATTCCTCTTTATTGAGTCTTTTGGTTATGTCATCCCCTCTCCAGTTGTGAGTGATGGTCTTGATACCTAGGAATTCAATGTCCTTGGGGTTACTTTGGTGTTTCTCCAGGAAATGTAAGGGAATGTTGTGATTTTTTTTGAGCACTCATGCAGAATGGAGTTCCATTGTTGCATGAAGGATATGTTGTCGTTGCTGTGGGAATGTGATTTGTGTATGATGAGTCCTTTGGGAATTATGGGTCTGATTCAGAGCTGGACGCTATTTGCGAACGGTCGTTCAGAAAAAGGGGCCGGCTATTTAAATTGAGCGCTCGCTCTTTGTGGTCTGTTGACGCCTCTATGTCTGAGCGAGCGAACGAAACATGCGCTCGCTATTTTGTAAAGACGCCCCCTGGCCGCTCGCATCATACGTCATCTCCGCTATTTATTAGATTAATCGAGTACACCGAAAGGCATCTGAACTGCTCGCAGTGCTTATGGTAGGTTTTACTTCCCGCAATCACTGCGAGCAGTTCAGGCTAAAAGACAACCAAGTGATGTGGTCGATGACGCTGCTTAGTTAATTCTGCACACCCATTAAACGCCCGTTTTGACCGTTTGGCACGCCTGCATTCGGATCTCCACTCCCCGTTTTCAAGCACCTTCCCCTGTTACCACCCACAAACGCCTCATTCTGTCTCTTAAATTAGCAGGCCCTCGCTGTTTTTGCGAGCGCATGATTTCCGACCGCAATGACTGGTTGGCGCATGCGCATGCGCATTACGACCCATACGCATGCGCAGATGTGCGAACATCGCTCGGAGCGAACGAGTGGCCACTTACGAGCGGCTCTGAATTAGGCCCTATGTTATGATTAAGGTACCATTGTAGGATGTGTGTGTCCCACCAAATTTTGTTTCTCTAGTGATTTCTCTAGTGATTTAATTTTTGATATGGACGATATACCAACACCATAGAAAAACCACATCAAAAACCTAACCATAAACGAACAGAAAGCCCTCAAAAGGCTAGAACAAAACCACAACCTTATAATCAAGCCAGCAGACAAGGGCGGAGGCATAGTGCTACTCAACAAAACCATCATACTTCACAACACACAACTATAACCCATCCCAATCACATACACAAGACACACCCAACCCCAACCTGTACATTAGTAACCACCGCGCAATCAGCCCCTGCACACACCTGCACCTCATCACCATTCAAACACACCATTGGTTTAATCTGATTACACTCATTACTCCAATCAGCCCCTGCATACACCTGCACCTCATCACCATTCAGCAAGTCCCTGCACACACCTGCACCGCATTACCATTCAAACACACCATTGGCCTAATCTGATAACACTTATCACTCCAGCTAGTCCTTGCACACACCTGCACCGCATCACCATTCATTAAATCCCTGCACACACCTGCACTGCATTACCTCTCAAACACACCATTGGCCCCTTGAGTCACCTGACCACACCCCCACCCCCGGAAGTGCGCTACATAAGAACCTCAGAAGCATTGATCATCTCACACCCCCTTGAAGAAGGCACCTGTGCCGAAATGCGTTGGAGACCCCAGACACCTACCCATCTTGAACCCACCTGCATCTACATCCGCCCCAATCCAGGCACCTGAACGGCAACAGCGGCACTTAACCGGACGCTGGTCCCCACTCACACCAGCCCCAGCCTCTGCCAAATGACTGCGCTGCACGTGCTCATCACACCACCGCACGCAGCACAGGTTTCACCTGCACTGCATCCACGGACGTGAGCCACTGAAACAGTGCACGTCCCCCACCGCGGCATCATACTGGACTTTGAGAAGAACTGATCCCACACCAACGGACCTGGGCCCCTACCGGAAGGTCGGCACCCATTCTCCTCACCAGTGCGGGACGCCACAAAGTGGGAGCACCCCTAATCACCTCCAATAGGGCATCCCAGTTCAGAAGTCTGTCGACCATAGGTCCAGCAGGGAAGCATACAGTAGTCAGGACCACATGTCAAGGAGCCCCCTGAAAGGGTTGACCCTACTCCCCACACTGTGGATACGCCCTGTCACCCCAAATCACCAACAACACAGTGTGTGCTGCCATGAACCATCTAAGAGACATTTATCTTCCAGGAGCACTGTGCCTCCTACTGAGCAACTACCACCCTCTATGTGCACACACAGATACAAATAAATGTATTTGTTTCTTCCACCATCCATCCAGTCTCCAGTATTTCTGTTCTACAACAACACATCCACCATAACACACAGCCATCTGCTCCCCCCAACCCCCCCATTTTTTTCCCTCCTCCCTCTCCCCACCAATACACACACAACCAAGGAGCGCACGTACCCTCCAATCTTACCATATATTTAACATTAGTGACACTGTTTCGTGTCCTGACTCAGACACCTGCTTTGCTATTATCGCACTGCCAGTGTATTAATCTTAAACACAATAATCTCCTGTATTGAATTAATCCTAGCATAGATCTAAGTGCAGGGAACATGTAAATTAAATGATAGAAAATGATGTTCCATTAGACAGTAGTCATATTTATTCAGTAGTTTATGTAATACTTCAAGGCTGCTACTTAGTATAATGTCATATTCTAGGTATTATCTTCCCCTTACACCCTGATACTGTGAATTCATGGATTCATGGGTTAATCACATTATGATCTAGAGCTGGGGTGTCCAACCTTTCACCTTCCCTGGGCCACATTAGAAGATGAAAACTTGGTTTGGGCCGCACATAAAATAAAATAACAGTAACGTAGTAGTAGTCCCCCCCTTGTAGTGCCCCCAGTAGTAGTAGTCCCCCCCCTTGTAGTGCCCCTATAGTAATCCACCCCCCTGGTAGTGCCCCCAGTAGTAATCCCCCCTGGTAGTGCCACCATAGAAATCCCCCCCCTGGTAGTGCCCCCATAGTAATCCCCCCCCTGGTAGTGCCCCCATAGTAATCCCCCCCTTGGTAGTGCCCCCATAGTAATCCCCCCCCTTGGTAGTGCCCCCATAGTAATCCCCCCCCCTTGGTAGTGCCCCCATAGTAATCCCCCCCCTTGGTAGTGCCCCCATAGTAAACCCCCCCTTGGTAGTGCCCCCATAGTAATCCCCCCCTTGGTAGTTCCCCCATAGTAATCCCCCCCTTTGGTAGTGCCCCCATAGTAACCCCCCCTTGGTAGTGCCCCCATAGTAATCCCCCCCCTTGGTAGTGCCCCCATAGTAATCCCCCCCTTGGTAGTGCCCCCACAGTAACCCTCCCCTTGGTAGTGCCCCCACAGTAATCGCCCCCTTGGTAGTGCCCCCATAGTAATCCCCCCCCTTGGTAGTGTCCCCATAGTAATCCCCCCCCTTGGTAGTGCCCCCATAGTAATCCCCCCCCCTAGTAGAGAGAGACTTAATAAAAAAAAAAAAAAAAAAACACTTACCTGAAACTCCCGCTCCTGGTCCCGACGCTTCCACCGGAAGATGGCTCCCGCAGTGGGAGCAGCGGCAGCCGCTGAGAGTCTGACAGACTCTCAGCGGCTGCTGATTACAGCAAACACAAAGCTGCCGGCTCCGGCGGCTGTGTGTTTGTGCTGTGTAGCGCTGACCGGACTCCGTCCGGTCAGCGCTACACACGCGGTGCAGTCTGTGTCACAGTGACACAGACTGCACCGGCCCGCGGCCCGCATGACGCTGCGGCCCGGGGGGCACATGACACCCTGCCCCCCGGCCCAGCCCGCCACTGGTGATTACGCTGGCGGCACAGTGAATGAAGGAGAGCGTGGGGGCGTGGTCTGGGGGCGCCGGGACTACAGTGAGCAATCCCGGAACAGCGGGACATATCGTGAATGTCCCGCTGAATCCGGGACACTTGAGAGGTATGCGGGCCGCATTACGAGCTGACCTGGGCCGCATGCGGCCCGCGGGCCGCGGGTTGGACAAGCCTGATCTAGAGTGTGGGAGATATGCAAGTATATATACCACAGGCAGAGTTGCCACACAATGTTGACAACCCTCAGTCCACAGTATATATGATAACCACAACCACCCTGACTTGACTGGTAGTGAGAGTGCCACCTGACATTATATTAGTCAGTCTATTGTGGTAACAGATGCTCAAACTTCTTTCACTCCTCATGCATCATAATCGATGCTGCCTTAGTACAAATAATAACACTTTCATTAACAAGAGGGCAGCGGTGGACCTGCTGAAACGCAGACACATGCGTTTCGCTGTAACAACAACTTTGTCAAGGGTTCTTTTAACAGGCTTTTTTATTAAGTCATATCTGCTTTAAAGATGACTGTAGAACACAACTACAACTACTTGTGAGGTGCCTAGTTCTGTATCCCGGCTTAGTGTATCAGTAGATGCATGCCTATCCATGCATGCTTGCGTGATATATACGCAGTAAAAGAAAGATTTCACATGACTAGTGTTATTCTTCTATGCCCATTAACTTTGAACCATGTATGCTTTGAAATTCTATACAAGTGTCAGTGTGTTCATAATTAGTCCATATCTGTTTCTCAAAGCCTCCTTTGTCTGGAATTCATTACATTCATATAATTACATTTTTATAGTTACACAAAAATGTGTCCATTCAGTAAGCTTGCTGCAATTTCCTCTATAGTAGTCATTTAACCCACACACATAAGTTTATTTAATACAGTAACTTTAGTGTATATCTAGTGCAAAATGACATCTGAAGTTTTTTCATGTCATTCAGAGTAACAACAGATTTTATGCCAAACCCAATTGCTACCCATCTCAAATTGTGTTTCAGGCACCTTTGTCAAATATCAACCTTAACACACTCTTAGGACACATGTACACTGGACATATTTAGTGCCATATATGTGTACACTGTATCAGGTATAGTATTTAAGGGGACAACACTTGTAGGGAGATAAAGTACAGAGAGATTGAATCAACCAATCACCTCCTGTAATTTTTCAAACTCAGGGGAAGATGTAAGAGGAGGTGCTAGTTGTTTTTCCGATAACTGTGCATGTTATGTGCTGCAGTTACTGGTTCCTAGCGTGTATGACATACTTGCCGACCCTCCCGGAATGGCCAGGATCGCATTATCGTAGTCCCGCCCCCTGTTTTCAGTGCCTCCCCCATAGTTCTGTAAGACATAAAATGATAATTTCACCTAAAACTGAAAGCTCCATTTTGGACGGAATACCATGAGCTGCATACAGAATGTCAGGGGGAGCTGCGCATGCTCATCCACAGCTGCTCCCTCTCCATCCTCACATTCTGCGGTACCGTACTGTATGTGTGCAATTTCCCCCCCCCTATATTTAAAACCAGGACTGGGGATCTCAGGGGAGGTGGGGACCCCCCAAAAAGGGAGTCCCCCCTCTCCCGAAACCCACTGAGATCCCCAGCTTGGCCTGACTGGCTTGGGGTGAGAATGCTTTGGCCCTGGAGACCCGGTAATAGGGTCTCCTGGCTGTGGCATTACATCCCGGTCGGTTTTGTCTGGTGCTGGTTTTAAATATAGAGGGACCCCTATGCAATTTTTCCCCCCAATATTTAAAACCAGGACTGGCCCTGCAGCATGGTGCTGGTTCCTAAATTATGTTGGAACCCTGCTCGTTTTGTTCCCCATAATTCAAGGAACCAGGACTGGCTGCCCAGTCCGGGGCTGGTTATCCTTTTGGGTGGGGGACCCTAGATAAAAAATTTTTTACATTGAACCCTTCTTTTACAGGTCCTGTATAAAACACAAGAAGCCTTCACATATCTCACTGATATGTGCAGGCTGCTAGCTCGGGAGAGATTTGCAGAGAGAAAACACTGCAATCTCGGGTGAGTAATCTCATCTTCACTTGCAACTCGGTGGAGATCTCGATCTGCATCACCATCGGAAAACTCACTTTCAGCTAAACTCACTTCTTAGTAAATTTGCGAGATGAAAAACAGGAAAATCACCTGAGATTTGGGTGATGCAAATCGAGATTAAAAAAAACAAAACTCGACCAATCTCAATTCTTAGTAAATTTACCCCTGAGACTTGTTCTTACAGCCACCATCAGTTCCAGCCGATACATCCAACCATTTGTCTCATCCGATGCTTCCAACATTGGATTAAGTTCTTTCATTCATCAACACCGGTCCCAAACGATCATGTTATTCAATTCATCAACATCGGACTCATATCAATTAAATTCTTTGCTTATTCAACATCGGTCTCAAACCAATCAAGTTTATTAGTTCTTCAACATCGGAATCAAATCCATCAAGTTCTTTAAATCATCAACATCAGTCTCAAACCGATCCAGCTCTCAATCTGGCATCATTGTTCCCAATCCGATTCTGCTCATTCATTCAGTATTATCATCTCCAGTTCTCATTCCAACCTGCTGTTTAATAAAGAAATTCTTGTTCTCACCTTCGGGCCCATCATCCTCTGCAGCTCCACTATCTCCTCACAATAATACATGAGGAAGCCGTGGCTCAAGCCACCCAGGGTTATTCACACCACCCAAGTCTCCTCTTCAGCCTCCCACGTCTGTTCCAGCCCAAATCAATCCTCAAGCGTGACAAAGTGTAAATGTAATTTGTCCATACTCATCCTCTTAGAACTCCCTGTTGCTTTTGATACTGTTGATCACCTTTTTTTGTGTAAACCCTTCACTTATTGGCCATCATGATATAGTTCTTTCCATGTTTACATCTTACTTAACAAACCACTCCTTTAGTTTCTCTACCTCTAGTACATCCTCCCCTCTATCTACTCTATCCGCTGAGGTCGCCAAAAGGATCAGTTCTTGGCCCTTTGCTTTTATGACTGTACATTTCTTCTCTTGGAGATCTAATTTGCTTATTCAGCCTCCAGCACTATATCTATTCTGACATCCAAATATATATCTCCTCCTCTGGCCTCTCCCCTTCTGCATTATCTCATGTAAATAATGGTCTCTCTGCTATCTTCACAAGGATATCCCAATGCTACCTAAATAGAAACATGTTCAAAACAGAGCTTGTAATTTTTCTTCTTCCTCCCCTCAAATCTCCCTAATGGTCAACAACACGACAGTTTCCCAACTGTGCTGTTTTGGTGTCACCCATAATTTTGCTGTCTACTTCATTCCTTACATCCAGTCTCTCTTCCAATACTGTCACCTCCACCCTAGGAATATTGCCCTTTCTTACAGAAGTTGCTAACAAATTTCTTATCCACACTCTCATCATTTCCCACCTTGACTACTGCAAACTCATCACACTCTAAGGGCAAAGCGAGAAATGCGGTCAAACCCCGAAAATGCAGGTTTGACCGCATTTCTCATATGCACCAAACCCCAGAATGCGATGCACTCCAGGGCTTGGTTGCGGTGGGTAACACCATCTCCTGATTGGAGTTAACCTATAGAAGTCTATGGGTTTCTATTAGTAGAGTCTGTGAGAGGGATCCAATCGGATTCCTCCCAGTACCCCCGGCGGCGCGTGTATCTTTCTACTCATGCGTAGAAGATGCCAGAGGGGCTTCTGGGTCATAGACCGTAAGTCCCTCCATTGCAAAGGGCCGCTTTTACCGAGAGAGCTGTCCTTTGCGGTGTTCATCATGCATACCGGCATTGCTAATGCCGGCATACATGCAAAGAGTGGCGAGGTGCATCGCATCCCGAATGCGATGCGTCATGCATCCTGCCCTCTGTGTGATAATCAAATTTAATGAATTCATAAAATGGTTTACTTAATGTCACTGACAATTATTTTGTTGACTATAAAATATTAAACACACATTTTTGTAACATGTTTCTTTCCTTTACTAGTGTCCTGGAGATCACGCCAACCCTTTCAGCACTGGGCTCTTTGCTATATAACATCAAGACACAGACCTAGGATACAGGGCAATTGCTAGGGTGCTCAGCGCCCCCCTACAAACTACGATGGGTGATTGAAAAGTAATGAGACTGCTTCTGTTTTTCTGTCCCATAAGTAAACATGGCAATGCTATGCTGGTTATTGTGAAGCTCATACAACGATGTGTCTGAACCTGCGGTTGGACTGCCGTAGTCTTCTTTGTTTGGTCACAGCGAGTGGAAGATCTTCGTACGTTTCGTCATGGCGGATGAGGAAGACCTGTCTGTGAGATTATGTCAGAGCTGTGTGATTGAATTTTGTGTTAAACTTGGAAAAAGTGGAAACGGCAAGCATATGGTGGAGAAACAATTAGCTGTACTGCAGTATTTCGGTGGTGGAAACACTTCAAAGAGGGTGATACGTGACTGACTGACGAAGCGCGTTCTGGGAGACCATCCACCGCAGTTACAAATGTCAACATTGCCAAAGCTGCGGAGATGTTGCAATCTGACAGAAGGTTAACTTTACACTAACTTTCAGCTTCACTTGGCATCTCATTCTAACGGATTCAGCATATTGTGACAAAGGAACTGAAAATGCAATCACTTGTGTGCCCAAAAATCTCACAGAAGAGCAGATGCGACAACGAGTTGAATCGTGCAAGAACACCGTTCGATAGTCGGAGAAGATATCCACATCGATTGTGTCATGTGATGAATTGTGGATTTGTCATTATGATCAGGAATCCAAACAACAGTCCAGTGTATGAAAACACGCGAATTTGCCTCCGCACAAAAAATTGTGTGACTTCTTCTGCATGTAAAGTCATGCTTCTGCTGTTCTTTGATGCGCACAGTGTGATCCTACTGCACTCGATTCCCTGTGGACAGACAATTAATGGTAACTATTATGCAAACGTCCTGAAAACTTATTTGCATGGAGCCATAAGGAAGAAAAGACCACATCTGCTGAAGAAACAGTGGGTTTTGCTCCATGACAATGCCCGACCACATATTGCTGCTGTTGCATTGGCAGCACTGACTGAAATTAATGGGTCAGAACTGGACCACCCTCCATATAGCCAGGACATAGCTCCTGTGATTTCTGCTCCTCCCTGCTGTGCTGAGCCTTACTTGCTGTTGAATGACAGGCAGGCTCAGTGAGCAGCTCCTTACCACCATCGGCGGCACCGCAGCTCGTTCCCCCTGACCGGATTCCCCCCTTCCTTCCGCAGGCGGCACCGCTGCTCTTGTTTTCCCATGGCCGGGTCGTCCCCCCCCATCTCCCCTCTGCGCTGCGTGGCTGCGCCTGACCTGCTGCTGAGCCTGGCTGTGCTGTACTGTGCAGCAGCAGCAGCCCTGATAACGACAGGGAAAAAAAACAACCATTTGGCATACTGCTACCATTGATGGCTAGAAACCATCTGGTTCTCCGCTATCGATGGTAAAAATAATCATAATCAACCGTAAACCATTGATGATTTTATATCATTGATGGTCGATGGCCATCCCTAATATTGACAGAGGCTCCCATATAGGGTCATAGACTTATAGGAGTCAATTCAATTTTAATATATTTTAATATTAATAAATATGGGAGCCTCCTATTAATACTGAGGCTCCCATTTATTGCATTTTTATTATTTTATCTGTGGGTTGGCTTGGGGGTGGGGGCATTGTTGGCTCTGGAAATCGCTGAGAAGCTTCCCAGGTGACGTCTTCTAGCTACAGTCTGGCCGTGACGCTAAAATATTCACAGTCACTGCTGGCCCCCTCCTGATTGTTGTGGCTGTGCATTGCCTCAGGCTGTCAGTGAGACTGCCGCACAGTTGCACAGCACGCAAGCAGTCTCTCTTTCTCCACTGGTATACGGCTGCCTATGCACAGCTGTATCACAGCCTGGACTGTCACTAAGTTTGGACCTTCCGTAGCCCTGTAGAACATAAAGTATCTGTAGGCCAGTGATTGAGTGTGATAACATGGCCACAAATGCCGACAGTGACAGTCAGATGGCGGTCGCAACAACCACTGGACCACCAAGACTCTTACTGCTAAGGAGGTGGCCCAGGACACAAAGTTATGGTTCGGCCTGGGGGAACATGGAACCATGGGCCTGATTCAGACCCACTCGCGAGCGGCTGTCCGCTCGCAAGTGGGTCGATGCTATGGACTGAGCATGCGCACGACGGAGGGAGCTCCGTCGTGCGCATGCGCCAGACGCGACGAGCGAAGGAAAGTCCTTCGCTCGTTGTGTCTGATCAAAGGGGGCGTGCTGTCGATGTTGATTGACAGCACGCCCCCATTGGTAGGCGTGCCGGGGGCGTGCCTCCCTGACGGGGGCGTTCCCACGGGAACGCCTCCCGTCAGAAGCCGGCCCACTGACATCACTAGTGATGTCAGTGGGAGTGATTTTGGCTCTGATAGAGCCAAAATCACTCCAGAGCTTGCGGTTGAAAACCTCAACCGCAGGCTCCGGCTCGCAGTTTCGATGGTCGCGATGGTCACGACCATCGCGGCCATCAAAATGCACGCTCGTATAGCCTGTGGGTGGTGACCCACAGCTATACGAGCGTCCAGGAGGACGCTCCATTTTCATGGAGGCCGGCCCTCATTCAGAGCGTGCGCTCTGCTCAGAGCGTACGGCTCTGAATGAGGGCCCATGTTCCCCGCACAACCCGCCCCTGGAGAAGAGGGAGGATTGGCGCAGATTGCCATGATGCTGCTGTGCTGCCTCAGCCTGCTTGTCATACAGTTTGAGAGGCGCAGGAATGGTGAATAGTCGGCTGCCTCTGCAGTTAAACAGGAAAAGGCGCTTTGACTGACAACAGACTGTCAGCAAGCATGAGACCGGCACTGTGGCGTGGGGAGGGTGTCTCTCCAGCCCAGCACCCCCCCTGCAATGCTTAATCTACTTACTGCATTGCACCTGCCCTGCAGGTGCAAGGACACAGCTACAATGCTACTCATTCATTCACCAGGTTGGTCATTGAACAAGCATTTGGTATCCTTAAATCAAGATTCTGAGTATTCTGAGAGGTCTGGAGGAGCCATCATGTATGGGCTGGATGTTGTGTGCAATATTATTGGTCTTTGGGCTATTTTCCATAATATCATTATTTGGAGAAAGAGGTCGAGGTTGCTAAACAGAAGGATGGTGACATTGAGGCCAAGGCTGGGGAACCACAGGATTCTCAGCCTTTGCGAAATTATGTGATTCAACAATATTTTTTTTCTAAGTATATTTTGTGTATATTTTGGAACTGTGGGCCTGATTCAGCAAGGATCGCAACTGCTAAAGCGTACGCAGATGGCCAATTGTTGCGTACTTGCGCATGCATCGCAGTGCGCATGTGCGAATGCCCCAATGCGATCGGGACTATGCAGTGACTACGCAGACACATCATAGAGTGATTGACAGGAAGTACCGTTTGGGGGTGGTGAATTGGGGATGGTCAGATAAACTCAGGCGTGCCAGGGCATTTGAATGCATAAATGACCCACTGCGATGGCATAAGTAGCTTGGGCTCTCACTGAATGCAGGAAAGTTAGCAATTTATAAGTGAGATCTGACCTGCCGTAATTGTGTGAGAGGCTCTGATGTACTTCAATGTTTTGGATGGATTTCAAAGTATTACGGATGTGCAAGAGGGGAAGTGGGCGTCTGTATGTTGTCATTGAGAGTACTTTGCAATTGCAATTATTAGCATACTTTCGCAGCAGAACTGCGTGCTCGATTGCTACAGCGATCGCAATAGTGATCCTTGCTGAATCAGGCCCTGTGTGTGGCTACTGTAAGACAGTACCATTTTATGATACCAATATTAAAGTGACTTACCTCTAATTCTAAGGCAGGGTGCACATCAGAGCGATGTGTTACCGGCCAATGGGCCAACATATCGCACCGTGCGTACACACTGTAGTACGATGACGCGATGTACAATGACATGTTGCATTTATCATAAACGACCCGCAGGAGCATGCAATTGCGGTACACAGTGGAAGATTTTTCACAATTTGTCATTCCAATTTGCCTGACAACGACAAATCGTGAAGATATCGTTCTAGTGTGTACCCGGCCTAAATGAGCCCTAAAATGTATTTTCATGAGACTACAGGTTAAACCAAATGGCAACATTTTTTTTAACTCTTGTATGCAACTGTTGCCTATTGTTGTTTTAATTAGTATTTAACATATATATATATATATATATATATACACAGATATACAGATATATAACATTTCTATATGCTCCGGCACTCCCACATAATAAAGCAGCTTACTCTGATGCTCTTCGTCGATTGATGTATAATGTCTATATGGTCCGGTACTTCCACTTAATAAAGCAGCTTGCTCCGGTGCCAGGGCCGGGGCAAGATATCTGGGCACCCTAGACAAAATTTCATCCACTGCCCCTGCTCGCTCCAATTCAAACTATGCCACACATTAGTTTCGCCAATTTATAATATGCCACACAGCAGTGTCCCAAAATCATAAAATATGCCAAACTAATATGCCACACAGCAGAGCCCCAAAATCATACTGTGCCTCATAACAGTGCCCCCAAGTCATAATATGTTATACATCTGTGCCACAAATTCATTATATGCCACACAGCTGTGCCCCCAATACATATGCCACACAGCTGTGCACCAAATGTATTGTATGCCACATAGCCATGAATTACAGTATGCTACACAATGTCCCAATATATATGCCACACATGTGCCCCAAATTATTTATATGCCATACAGCTGTGTCCCAATACATTATGCCACACATCCATGCTGCAAAAATATTTATGCCACACATCCATGCCCCAATATATGTTAGCTCCCATTAACACCCTCACGCATCACACATATACACCTCACCTTACCAGCACGCATTAAACACACATACACTAACACTGACAGCAATCAATAAAACCACCACCACACACACTAAGTCTGTGTGCACTCGTTAACACACACACACACACACACACAAGCCCCCATTGCCTAGGCACACCTGCATCAGCCTTGGTCATCAGTAGTCCCGTCCGAGACTAAAAGACACATCCTTTGTTTTTTTATTTGTGGACTCAGCGGCACCCTCCAGTGGCCAGTGCCCCTAAGCAGCCGCCTAAAGCTGCATAACGGTAGCACCGGCCCTGTCCGGTGCTCTTCCTCATTTAATGTATATGGAAGTGATAGTAGTGGAAGGCACCAGAGACTAATCAATCATGAAATTACGACACAGAAACTGTCTGTTCAGATATCAACGTTTCGGAGGTCCAATTCCTGAAAAAGGAGTTTGGACCTCTGAAATGTTGATATTTGAACAGACAGTTTCTTTGTCTTAATTTCATGATTTATTAGTCTCTGAGTGCCTTCCACTACTATCACTTCCATATACATTAAACGAGGAAGAGCACCGGACAGGTCGTTGGCCTATGGAAGGCACCTGTGCAATTAATATCTACTACCATAGAGTGCCGGGTCCATCGGACTATATATATATATATATATATATTAGGGGTGAGCGGGTTCGGATTTCTGAAATCCGAACCCCCCCGAGCCCCCCCGATCCGAGTCCGATCCGAGTCAGGCTCGACTTTTCCCGCCTGACTCGGATCTGAAATCGAGGCAAAACGTCATCTTCCCGCCTTCCGAGTCTCGCGGGTTTTGGATCCTATATAAGGTACACACGTCGGCGCCATTTTCTCACTCGGCTGTGGACAGTGAAGAGGGAGGGTGGGAGTTAGGGCTGTGTAGTGTAGTGTAGTGTAGTGCTGCTGTTGTCCACTACTTCAAAGTCCATAGGGGCTGGCTGTGTTGTGCTGTGCTGCTGTTGTTAATAGGGGCTGTGTCCACTACTTCAAAGTCCATAGGGGCTGGCTGGACTGTGTTGTGCAGTCAGTTCTCCATAGGGGCTGTGTCCACTCCAAAGTCCTGTGCAGTGTCCCAGTCCTAAAGGAGTGCTGTAGTGTTGTCCAGGGGGTGCTCTGTCCATCAGGGGTGCTCCCCCCAAGTGCTAAAAAAATAATATATTTTCTGTGTTTGTGAATTGTGTGCGCAGTAGCCGCACGTGCATCAACAAAGTAGTGCCAAGCGTGCGCCTGTGTCATAAGTAAAGGGCCGGCTGGCTTGACCGTTAAGGGTGCTGTAACCCCCGAAAGTACACTCCAGTCCAAACCAAAAAAAAAATTATTTTCTGTGTTTGTGAATTGTGTGCGCAGTAGCCGCACGTGCATCAACAAAGTAGTGCCAAGCGTGCGCCTGTGTCATAAGTAAAGGGCCGGCTGGCTTGACCGTTAAGGGTGCTGTAACCCCCGAAAGTACACTCCAGTCCAAACCAAAAAAAAAATTATTTTCTGTGTTTGTGAATTGTGTGCGCAGTAGCCGCACGTGCATCAACAAAGTAGTGCCAAGCGTGCGCCTGTGTCATAAGTAAAGGGCCGGCTGGCTTGACCGTTAAGGGTGCTGTAACCCCCGAAAGTACACTCCAGTCCAAACCAAAAAAAATATTATTTTCTGTGTTTGTGAATTGTGTGCGCAGTAGTCGCACGTGCATCAACAAAGTAGTGCCAAGCGTGCGCCTGTGTCATAAGTAAAGGGCCGGCTGGCTTGACCGTTAAGGGTGCTGTAACCCCCGAAAGTACACTCCAGTCCAAACCAAAAAAAAAATTATTTTCTGTGTTTGTGAATTGTGTGCGCAGTAGCCGCACGTGCATCAACAAAGTAGTGCCAAGCATGCGCCTGTGTCATAAGTAAAGGGCCGGCTGGCTTGACCGTTAAGGGTGCTGTAACCCCCGAAAGTACACTCCAGTCCAAACCAAAAAAAATATTATTTTCTGTGTTTGTGAATTGTGTGCGCAGTAGTCGCACGTGCATCAACAAAGTAGTGCCAAGCGTGCGCCTGTGTCATAAGTAAAGGGCCGGCTGGCTTGACCGTTAAAGGGTGCTGTAACCCCCAAGTACACTCCAGTCCAAACCAAAAAAAAAATTATTTTCTGTGTTTGTGAATTGTGTGCGCAGTAGCCGCACGTGCATCAACAAAGTAGTGCCAAGCGTGCGCCTGTGTCATAAGTAAAGGGCCGGCTGGCTTGACCGTTAAGGGTGCTGTAACCCCCGAAAGTACACTCCAGTCCAAACCAAAAAAAAAATTATTTTCTGTGTTTGTGAATTGTGTGCGCAGTAGCCGCACGTGCATCAACAAAGTAGTGCCAAGCGTGCGCCTGTGTCATAAGTAAAGGGCCAGCTGGCTTGACCGTTAAAGGGTGCTGTAACCCCCGAAAGTACACTCCAGTCCTAACCAAAAAAAAATTATTTTCTGTGTTTGTGAATTGTGTGCGCAGTAGCCGCACGTGCATCAACAAAGTAGTGCCAAGAGTGCGCCTGTGTCATAAGTAAAGGGCCGGCTGGCTTGACCGTTAAGGGTGCTGTAACCCCCGAAAGTACACTCCAGTCCAAACCAAAAAAAAAATTATTTTCTGTGTTTGTGAATTGTGTGCGCAGTAGCCGCACGTGCATCAACAAAGTAGTGCCAAGCGTGCGCCTGTGTCATAAGTAAAGGGCCGGCTGGCTTGACCGTTAAGGGTGCTGTAACCCCCGAAAGTACACTCCAGTCCAAACCAAAAAAAAATTATTTTCTGTGTTTGTGAATTGTGTGCGCAGTAGCCGCACGTGCATCAACAAAGTAGTGCCAAGCGTGCGCCTGTGTCATAAGTAAAGGGCCGGCTGGCTTGACCGTTAAGGGTGCTGTAACCCCCGAAAGTACACTCCAGTCCAAACCAAAAAAAATATTATTTTCTGTGTTTGTGAATTGTGTGCGCAGTAGTCGCACGTGCATCAACAAAGTAGTGCCAAGCGTGCGCCTGTGTCATAAGTAAAGGGCCGGCTGGCTTGACCGTTAAAGGGTGCTGTAACCCCCAAGTACACTCCAGTCCAAACCAAAAAAAAAATTATTTTCTGTGTTTGTGAATTGTGTGCGCAGTAGCCGCACGTGCATCAACAAAGTAGTGCCAAGCGTGCGCCTGTGTCATAAGTAAAGGGCCGGCTGGCTTGACCGTTAAGGGTGCTGTAACCCCCGAAAGTACACTCCAGTCCAAACCAAAAAAAAAATTATTTTCTGTGTTTGTGAATTGTGTGCGCAGTAGCCGCACGTGCATCAACAAAGTAGTGCCAAGCGTGCGCCTGTGTCATAAGTAAAGGGCCGGCTGGCTTGACCGTTAAAGGGTGCTGTAACCCCCGAAAGTACACTCCAGTCCTAACCAAAAAAAAATTATTTTCTGTGTTTGTGAATTGTGTGCGCAGTAGCCGCACGTGCATCAACAAAGTAGTGCCAAGAGTGCGCCTGTGTCATAAGTAAAGGGCCGGCTGGCTTGACCGTTAAGGGTGCTGTAACCCCCGAAAGTACACTCCAGTCCAAACCAAAAAAAAAATTATTTTCTGTGTTTGTGAATTGTGTGCGCAGTAGCCGCACGTGCATCAACAAAGTAGTGCCAAGCGTGCGCCTGTGTCATAAGTAAAGGGCCGGCTGGCTTGACCGTTAAGGGTGCTGTAACCCCCGAAAGTACACTCCAGTCCAAACCAAAAAAAAATTATTTTCTGTGTTTGTGAATTGTGTGCGCAGTAGCCGCACGTGCATCAACAAAGTAGTGCCAAGCGTGCGCCTGTGTCATAAGTAAAGGGCCGGCTGGCTTGACCGTTAAGGGTGCTGTAACCCCCGAAAGTACACTCCAGTCCAAACCAAAAAAAATATTATTTTCTGTGTTTGTGAATTGTGTGCGCAGTAGTCGCACGTGCATCAACAAAGTAGTGCCAAGCGTGCGCCTGTGTCATAAGTAAAGGGCCGGCTGGCTTGACCGTTAAAGGGTGCTGTAACCCCCAAGTACACTCCAGTCCAAACCAAAAAAAAAATTATTTTCTGTGTTTGTGAATTGTGTGCGCAGTAGCCGCACGTGCATCAACAAAGTAGTGCCAAGCGTGCGCCTGTGTCATAAGTAAAGGGCCGGCTGGCTTGACCGTTAAGGGTGCTGTAACCCCCGAAAGTACACTCCAGTCCAAACCAAAAAAAAAATTATTTTCTGTGTTTGTGAATTGTGTGCGCAGTAGCCGCACGTGCATCAACAAAGTAGTGCCAAGCGTGCGCCTGTGTCATAAGTAAAGGGCCGGCTGGCTTGACCGTTAAAGGGTGCTGTAACCCCCGAAAGTACACTCCAGTCCTAACCAAAAAAAAATTATTTTCTGTGTTTGTGAATTGTGTGCGCAGTAGCCGCACGTGCATCAACAAAGTAGTGCCAAGAGTGCGCCTGTGTCATAAGTAAAGGGCCGGCTGGCTTGACCGTTAAAGGGTGCTGTAACCCACAAAGTACACTCCAGTCCAAACCAAAAAAAAAATTATTTTCTGTGTTTAGCCGCACGTATATATCAAATCGATATAACATAAATGGAGGACCAAACTTTCTCCGATAAAAATAAAATAGAGAAAGATCAAGAACCACTTCCTCCTAGTGCTGAAGCTGCTGCCACTAGTCATGACATAGACGATAACATGCCATCAACGTCGTCTGCCAAGGCCGATGCCCAATGTCATAGTAGAGGGCACATACAATCCCAAATGGCAAAGTTCAGGAAAATGACCTTGAAAAAGACATTTAAATCAGCTGAAGAGAAACGTAAACTTGCCAATATGCCATTTACGACACGGAGTGGCAAGGAACGGCTAAGGTCGATCCCTAGTATGTTCATGACTAGTGGTTCAGCTTCACATGACGATGGAAGCCCTCCTCCCACTAAAAAAATCAAAAGAGTTAAGCTGGCAAAAGCACAGCGAAGAACTGTGCTTTCTAAGAAGATATCACAAATCCCCAAGGAGAGTCCAAGTGTGGTGGTGGTTGCGATGCCTGACCTTCCCAGCACTGGACGGGAAGAGGTGGCTCTTTCCACCATTTGCATGCCCCCTGCAAGTGCTGAAAGGAGCACCCACAGTCCACTTGCTGATATGCAAATTGAAGATGTCACTGTTGAAGTACAACAGGATGAGGATACTGGTGTAGCTGGCGCTGAGGAGGAAGTTGGCGAGGAGGATTCTGATGGTGATGTGGTTTGTTTAAATCAGGCTCCGGGGGAGACAGTTGTTGTCCGTGGGATGAAAAAGCCCATCACGGTCATGCCTGGGCAGAAGACCAAACATTCCACCTCTTTGGTCTGGCAATATTTCTATCCAAATCCGGACAACAACTGTCTTGCCATATGTACCATATGTAAAGGTGAAATAAGTAGGGGTAGGGACGTCAACCACCTAGGAACATCCTCCCTTATACGGCACCTGCAGCGCGTTCATAAAAAGTTACTGTCAAGTTCAGAAACTTTGGCTAAGACCGTAAGCAGTCCAGGGACACCTAAATCCCGTTGTCCTGTTGTATCCAAGCGCCTGCAAACCACACCGTCAACTCCCTCCTCGTCAATTTCCTCCTTAGTCAGGATCGGAAGTAGTCCTGCAGGCCATGTCACTGGCATGACTGACTCTCCTATCCGGGATTCCTCTGGAGGATCCTGCATTGCTACGCCTACTGCTGCCGCTGCTGCTGTTGCTGCTGCTGGGAGTCGTTCATCATCCCAGAGAGGAAGTAGGAACACCACTACTTTTACTAAACAATTGACCCTCCAACAGTCCTTAGCGAGGAGGATGAAGTACGACAGCAGTCATCCTGAAGCAAAACGTATAACTGAGGCCTTGACTGCTATGTTGGTGTTAGACGTGCGTCCGGTATCCGCCATTAGTGCAGTGGGATTTAGACAATTGATGGAGGTAGTGTGTCCCCGGTTCCAAATACCGTCTAGATTCCACTTCACTAGGCAGGCGATACCGAGACTGTACAGAAACGTCAGAAAAAGTGTCCTCAGTGTCCTGAAAAATGCCGTTGTACACAATGTCCACTTAACCACGGACATGTGGACAAGTGGAACAGGGCAGACTAAGGACTATATGACTGTGACAGCCCACTGGGTAGATGTATCACCTTACGCAGCAACAGCAGCAGCGTCACCAGTAGCAGCATCTCAGAAACGCCAGCTCGTTACAAGGCAGGCTACGCTGTGTATCACCGGTTTCAGTAAGAGGCACACCACCGACAACCTCTTAGAGAAACTGAGGGAAATCATCGCCCAGTGGCTTACCCCACTTAGACTCTCCTGGGGATTTGTGATATCTGACAACGCCACCAATATTGTGCGGGCATTACATCTGGGCAAATTCCAGCACGTCCCATGTTTTGCTCACACAATAAACTTGGTGGTGCAGAATTTTCTGAAAAGCGACAGGGGCGTGCAGGAGACGCTTTGGGTGGCCCGAAAAATTTCTGGCCACTTTCGCCATTCAGCGACTGCGTGCCGAAGACTGGAGCGCCAGCAAACACTCTTGAACCTGCCCCGCCATCACCTGAAGCAAGAGGTTGTGACACGGTGGAACTCAACCCTCTATATGCTTCAGAGGATGGAGGAGCAGCAAAAGGCCATACAAGCCTATACATCCACCTATGACATAGGCAAAGGAGGGGGTATGCACCTGACTCAAGCGCAGTGGAGAATGATTTCCGTGTTGTGCAAGGTTCTCCAGCCCTTCGAACTTGCCACACGTGAAGTCAGTTCAGACACTGCCAGCTTGAGTCAGGTCATTCCCCTCATCAGGCTTTTGCAGAAGCAGCTGGAGAAAGTGAAGGAGGAGCTAAGACGGAGCGATTCCGCTCGGCATGTGGGACTTGTGGATGAAGCCCTTCATTCGCTTTGCCAGGATTCCAGGGTGGTCAATCTGTTGAAATCAGACCACTACATTTTGGCCACCGTGCTCGATCCTAGGTTTAAAGCCTATGTGGTGTCTCTCTTTCCGGCCGACACAAGCCTGCAGAGGTGCAAAGACCTGCTGGTGAACACACTGTCAGCTGAAGCGGAACGTGACACGTCAACAGCTCCTTCTTCATTTTCTCCTGCAACTGGGGCTGCCAGGAAAAAACTTAGGTATCCTAAGCAACCCGCTGGCGGTGATGCAGGACAGGCAGGACCAAGTTTGGACATCTGGTCCGGACTGAAGGACCTGGCAACAATTTCTGACATGTCTACTGTCACTGCATATGATACTGTCACCATTGACAGAATGGTGGAGGATTACATCGGTGACAGCATCCAAGTAGGCATGGCAGACAGTCCATACCTGTACTGGCAGGAAAAAGAGGCAATTTGGAGGCCCCTGTACAAACTGGCTCTATTTTACCTGAGTTGCCCCCCCTCCAGTGTGTACTCCGAAAGAGTGTTTAGTGCAGCCGGGAACCTTGTCAGCGAAAGGCGTAGGAGGTTGCTTCCACAGAATGTGGAGAAGATGATGTTCATCAAAATGAATTATCAGCTCTTCCAGGGAGACCAGCCTCCAGAAGGTACAGAGGGACCTGTGGTGGTGGATTCAAGTGGGGACGAGTTAATACTTTGTGAGGATGAGGATGTACACACTGAAGAGGGTGAGGAATCGGTGGATGAGGAGGATGAGGATGACATCTTGCCTCCATAGAGCCAGTTTGTGCAGGGACACATTAATTGCCAGCTTGTTTTGTGGGGGCCCAAACGAACCAATCATTTCAGCCACAGTTGTGTGGCAGACCCTGGCGCTGAAATGATTGGTTTGTTAAAGTGTGCATGTCCTGTTTATACAACATAAGGGTGGGTGGGAGGGCCCAAGGACAATTCCATCTTGCACCTCTTTTTTTTCTTTGCATTATGTACAGTTTGGGGCCTAGTTTTTCAAACTGCCATCCTGTCTGCCACTGCAGTTTCACGCCTAGATGGGTCACGTGTTTGTGCCGCCCACTCGTGTCGCTTAGCATAGTCATCCAGCTACCTCGGTGCAACGTTTTGGACATAAAAACACTATTGTGAGGTGTGAGGTGTTCAGAATAGACTGGAAATGAGTGGAAATTAAGGTTATTGAGGTTAATAATAGCATAGGAGCAGAAAAACCTACAAATTCTGTGATTTTAGCTGTTTTTATGCTTTTTTAAA
This sequence comes from Taudactylus pleione, assembly GCA_031769625.1. Classification (NCBI taxonomy): domain Eukaryota; kingdom Metazoa; phylum Chordata; class Amphibia; order Anura; family Myobatrachidae; genus Taudactylus; species Taudactylus pleione. Next base: position 191,454 of record JAUIMM010000258.1, read on the forward strand.
AAAAAATACAGATCCAAAACACAAAACCCAGAACCCAAAACACGGAAGGGTGGTTTTGGCAAAACCAATCCAGATCCAAAACACGAAGAAAGATCCAGATCCAAAACCAAAACACAAAACACGAAAAGTGGCCGGTGCACACCCCTAATATATATATATATATATTTATATAGATATATATAGATATATATATATATATAGATATATATAGATATAGATATAAAAATTAAAAATAAAATTAAATATAAAGACATATCCAGGATGAGTCTCCCATATACAAAATGCTTGGGACCAGAGATATTTTGGATATAGGAATATTCCGTATTTTGGAATATTTGAATGCCATAATGAAATATCTTGGGAATAGTCCCCAAATATTTTCAATAATTTTGTGCATCAAACAAAGTTTGTGTACATACATGAAATTCATTTATGTTTCATATACACCTTATAACCAAATGTTAAAGAAATAGGAAAGGGTGCTCAACTGATTGGGATTAATGTTGGTCTATTCAGAAATGAGATTCTTAGACTAAAGTGTAAAACAAATCATATTTATTACCTCATAAAATTATCAAATGGTTTAAACCCCTATTGTTAACGTAGACAAAATACTGCAGAAACAATTGTAACGGCCCCTACTTCCCTACTCACTGCGGGGAGTCAGTTTCTCCTTTACGGATGGCTCTCGTATGATTTGTGCGCTTGGCAGCTATCATATGTTTCCCAGGAAAAACTGTTGTACAGCCATCAGTGAGTGAAAAAATGGGGGGAAGGGAAAAGAGTGTGGTCGCCCCATCCCTAATTCACTGTGCGGTGTCAGCGTCTCCTTCAGGGATAGCTCTCCGTATGATTTATGCTTTCGGCACCTATCATACATTCCCATGGGAAACTGCTGTGCAGCCTTCAGTGAAGTATATGAGGGTATGAGAAGAGGTATGTTATACGTTATTGTAGGCGGCATCCCGCACGTATACTCAGGGGCGCCGAGAGGGGGGGGGAGGGGGTACAAATCACCTGGGCCCGAGCTTGCTGCAGGGGCCCGGCGGTGGCCCGGGTCCGGCACCGCCCCCCCTCCCTCTTAAGTCACAGGACCCCAGCACACAATGCTGTGTGCTGGGCTGCACTGGGAGACTGCTTGTGGCTGCTAAAGCAGCAGCCGGAGCAGTCTCCTATGCCTATGGGGGGAGCGATTACGCTGATCGCGCCCCCTATTGGATGTGTGCCAGGCTGAGGGGCACACGGCGCCGCCGTCCCCAGCGCTCCACACCGCTTTGCGACACTGAAATAATATTTTTTCCATATTTTTTCTAAGGGGGCATGGCCACGCCTCCCTTGACTAGGTCACGCCACCTGTCACCTGGGCCCGGTGCGGCTCTCGTCGGCCCTGCGTATACTCACCACTCCAGACCCGTATTCAATTTGAGTGGACCCTCGATACTTTTCCGGCTCTCTGACTTTTCGCCTACATCGCCTGTTTTGTAGGCGGAAGTATTGCGCGCGTGCAGCCAGCTTATCCCCGTATTCAATTTAAAAGTACGCGAACACGGGACCCGGCAAAACCTGAACAGGCGGAAAGTACTATCAGATTTGGGGAAATCAGCCTGACACCCCCCAAAAGATGCTCTGACATGGGGGTTAGCTATGGTTACCTCTGATTTGGCTTGCTGAAGGTATTTGGAGTTTTTAAATGGGCTCAATAGCTGCTAAATAGCGTTTTTGTATAAGTGGTGCAGAATAGTATTCAGGAGTATTTTTTGCAGAAAATAACTTATCCCAGCAAATTTGGGGTACTTGAAAATGGGGGCCAGCGTATTTTAAAGTTGCTAAAGTTAAGTTGAAAAAATCATGAAAAATCCACCTGCCGCAAGCCCCAGCAATGAAAAAAACACATGGGGCATACTTGGAAACCCCCCCAGAGTCTATTTTGCAAGTTTTTAACTTTGTCCCCCAACATTTTTTTTTTCACCCCCAAATTCAAATTGATATTTTGGGGTGTTCTTAAGTGTTTTTATTTTTTATTTTTGATGCAGCTTACCTTTGTGGGACTGTCTGAAGGCTGCACTGTGATTCCCGCAACGTTGCACCCCAAAACCGCCAATTCTGCACTTTTTTCCGCCTGCTATTCATAGGCGAAACTTTTCTGCCTATTACATTGCATTGAGGCGGAAAGTCTTTCAAATTGAATATGGCGATACTTTTCCGCCTGGCGAAATGACGTCATCGGTGAAATTTTTCAGCGGATTCCGGCTTTTCGCCTCAAATTGAATACAGGCCTTAGTAGGAAGTGCTGGGGGTGATCTTATTGTCCCAAGTTCTGTTATGAAACAGATGTCCCAAGTATATTCCATAATATGATTTCCTTGTCCATTTCATATAATAGAGATTTATAGTCCTTTAGCAACATTCACTGAGGTCTCTCTGTGAATGCTCTTGTGCATAATCAATGTATAAAGTTCCTTTAGATTTAGACTTCTCCACAGCATGTGGGAGTCTAAAATCTATGCCCTCTATTCTACCTGCCGAGTCTGGTCATGTGGTCCGGCTTCCTCCTGGATTGGGAGGATGCAGCAGCGGACTTAACAGGCCGGGGGTCTCGCGGCTCCGTCGGGTTTGCGGCCGCAGTGTATTCTGGGGCAGACCGCTTATCATCAGCCGGATAGATGCAGGACTGCCGGCTTTCACTCAGTGTGTGAGCTCCATCTTTAATGGAACTAGTACATATACTTTGAGCGCAGTATATCAGTATTTCAAGCACCTTATACACAAAGCTTGAATGTAATTTTATACAATATTTTTTAGAATTTTGTGCCTTAAACAAAGTTTGTGCACATTGAACCATCAGAAAGCAAAGGTTTCATTATCTCAGTCATGCTAAAAACAAAATTTGTATTTTGGAATATTCCGTATTTCGGAATATTTGGATATGGCAGACTCAACCTGTATAATCCAAAATAACGCAATGTCTTGATACTGATATAATAGCAATAATCCCTGAATAGCAAAATGCTGACCTGTAAATGTACCATCTCCACATATTAATGTCTATATCAGGCATGATATGCATTATTAAATGAAAAGAGCCTTTAAGTAATATATACTTACAGTACAACAATTATGATTGTGTGGGAGTAGCAAGCAATGACTGAGCCAAATTAATCTTTCATAATATATATATAGCACACTACACACATTTTGTAATTTAGTCACAGATTATGGACAAGAGCTGCCTTATTCACATTTAACAAGCAGAAAAATAAATATAGAATGCACCATCTATCATTCACCTGCTTGCACATATCCAAATAAAAAACACAACTGTTATCAATATACATTTATGTACTTGGTCATTTTCTAACAATACTATTTGCTGATCTGTCATTAATCACAGTAGGTTAGCACTAAAAGTATACAGATCCCTTATACAGAAATCTATCTTTCATGGTCACCTTCTGTACAGTTCATTCCTTTTCAGCAGCTCTGCACTCTACTCCAGGATCATATTAAAATATTAGATTCAAATGACAGCAAACTGTATTGTCCTAGCTGAAATTATTTAATTGTGGCCTATGCAATCCAGAGTAGAAACATGTGTAATACATTAGTATTTAAAATAATGAGAAGACAATAGTTATTACTCAACTTATTTTGCTATTTGTAGTATGTTGTTGTAAAATAGTAGCATAGTATAACAATGATTACAGTTATACCAGGTACATTGATGAACCTATATATGTACAATGTCATATATCAGGAGCTATAAATAAATGTACTTGAGGCCTGCTACCTTATTAATAATGCAGATCAACTCTAGATTGAAAAACACAGCTATTTTATATGGTATCCTGGCTTGCACTCCTAAACACAATCAGTCCTGGGACCAAATGTAATAGGGTGAGAGTTTGAAAATGTGAGAGTTTAGCAGTAAGCTCTCACATTGGTCGAGTTTTATCTTTAAAATGGAAAACATCTGGATGAGAGTTTAAGTCGTGAGAGTTTTTTGAGACTAAAAACATGCGAGTTTGTATGTTCTCGGACTCTATTACATTGGCAGAGTATAAACAGTGCCAGAATTTACAGCTAAACTCTCACATTTTCTGAACTCTCACCCTGGGCGGGATGCACTAAACGGAAAATGCGGTAAAACCCCTGTTTACCGCATTTTCCGTATGCATCAATCAGCTGGCCGCCGGGTCTCCGATGCAGTGGGCAACGCCAGCTATTGTTGGCAGGGCTGCCATCAGGAAGTGTGGGGCCCGGGTCTAACAAAAATAGGCAGGGCCCCCCCCCAGCCCCCACTCAAGCCCCCCTCCCCCCACTGGCTGGGAGAAAGCAGCCCCTTAGCCAGTTCCACTCCCCACATCTGCAACAACTGACAGTGACGTGCTGCAATAATAGATGATTAATTAGACACTTCCCTGTTTTGGCTGCAGCCTCCGGTTCCTCTGTCCTCACACCGCGGCTCCATTCTCATTCGGCGGTGCTGCGCTGGTGACGTCATGACGTCACGCTGCGCTGACTCAAGTTGCGGCAGGTAGGAGTCTCAGCGAGGCGGAGAGGGAGTGCGGCAGCTATGTGAGAAGTGACTCACTATGGGTCACTTCTAATGTGTGGCGTCGGGCGATAGTAGTGGGCGGCTCGCTCTTAGGAGCGGGCCCTCGGCCGGGCCTGTCACTCTCTATGGAGGTAGCGGGCACCGGTGGTAACAGGAGCGGGCAGTCACACTTCTATTGTGTGGCAGTAGAGGGTAGTAGCGGGCGGGCCCCCTTAGTGTCCGGGCCTGGGACTCCAGACCCAGCAGTCCCCCCCTGATGGCGGCCCTGATTGTTGGCGTTACCCTATAGAAACCTATGGGCTTCTACCACATCGTGCAGTTATGAGGGATCCGATCGGATCCCTCCCAGCATGCCCCGCGGCCGTTGCGTCACTCTGCGCAGATGGACTCCCGGGTCATAAACCCGGAAGTCCACGGTGCAAGGGCAGATCGCAAAGGACAGCTGTCCTTTGTGCTGCTGATCGCATATGTTAGTGCATATGCAATCAGCATGGAGGCGGTGTCCGACGGTAAGTATGACGAGATGTTAGTGCATCTCGCCCCCTATCACATTTGGCCCCTGGTCTTTGCAGACGTGGACACGGTGGCAAGCAGTTACAATTACAGGTATACTGTAAATGGCAGTCAGCAAACAGAGAAATAATCATTTTCTTTTGCATATAACAGAGGTTCCCAAACGCGGTCCTCAAGGCTCCCTAACAGGTCAGGCTTTAGAGGTATACATGGTTGAGCACAGGTGGTTAAATCATACTTGCCAACTCTGAAATAGTAGCAATCTCCCTGTCTCCCTGAAGAGTCTAGCAATCGCCCTGATTGCACCTTACCCCCGTTATGAAGCTGTTATATAAAAAAACAAGAGATATATACATTCAAATGGGATCATTAGTATAATTTCCCTGCATTGGTTATTAGAAGGCACAATGATCCCTATGGCTAAATGCATTTTCTGAAAAGGATCAGTGTGTTTTCATCAACAAATAGATTATACTAACTGCTTTTGGGCTCGTTTACATTTGTATGTAAGGCAATGTTATGACACGTCTCCCAGTTGTAGCAGTACACGCCCACTGTAACGCGCACTCATGGGTGTTGTTCTCACAATCTCCCTGAAATGCCTTTTCAAAAGTAGGCAAGTATGGGTTAAATCAATTTGACTGAGGTACTAATTAAGGGCCTGATTCAACAAGGAACACCGCAAGCAGACGCACGCACCCGTCTGCTGCGAGAATATGCTAATCAAGGCATACGCACGGAGACCGCAGCACAAGATGCAGATACCCAGTCCCATATTAAGCCGCCCATCTCCATTTACTCACAGCCTGATCAGTACGCAAGATAGCGTAAACATCGGTAACATCGAGAACCATCAGGCCCATTAGCATAATAGTGCTTGACCTGACCTGCCGCAGGATTTTGGCCACTTCCTGTTTACAGTAAGGCTGCATATGCCGTCGCACTGCCTTAATTATGCACGCCCCTATAACGGCGATATAACGCCTGCGTTCGCCTGACCACCCCCCATCACCACCCACAAATGGCACTTCCTGTCAATCATTTTCGGAAGGGTCTGCATACACACTGCCTGTAATCTGCGAACCATAATCTATTCGCACTGGAAAGTTTGTGCATGCGCAGTGTGATGCATATGCATGCGCAGAGCAAAAACATCGGCCAAGTGCGTGCGTTCTCTCCTGAGCATTCCTTGCTGAATCAGGCCCTAAGTCACCTTTGTTCAACCATAGATATCTCAAAAACCTGAACTGTTGGGGAGCCTTGAGGACCATGTTTGGGAACCTCTGGCATATAACATGTACACTACTGTGCTCCAAGTGAGAAACTTGCTACATATGTATATGTAGACAAAAAAACAAATATTAATTAAAAAGTGATGTAATACAGTAAAGAGACTATATAGCTCGTCAGATGTATTCACCCTCATATTCCCTAGGAATTTACATTTAATTAATTTATTACATTTAATGAAGATCCCTCCAGTTAGTATTATTGTTTTTGCATGATTATACACATGTATATATTTGTTAATTTATTATTGAACTTACACAGTTAAATGTCTCAATATACTCTGAAATTAAAACATATATCAAATAAACAATTGGAGATAAAAATGTATTTATAGAATCAGTTTGTTTAACAAAATTGAACGTAAATACTTTTTGCAGATATAACCGCTGAATGGGATGTAGTGTGCTTTTTGATAAACAAAGGGCTCGATCCAATAAGGTGCGACTATTCAAATGCAAGTTGGTTTCATGAAACTCACGCATTTTGCATTAATGCGCGCTCCCGAGAAATGAGCAATCCAATTAGAGATGCCAATTTACGCTACTTGCGACGAGGGTGTGCAAATTTTGTACAAGAAGCGTAGTGCCAGATAAAGGTCCACTTGGGCCTAGAGCTGAAATTAATGAAGGGCCTATTTTGTGCTGCAGGGGGTGTGACCAGTGCCATAGGGATATTACTAGTGATGTGGGAGGTGTGACCAGTGTTGTGCAGGGAGTATATTAATGTTAAAGTCTTTGAACAAAGGGAAATTGTTAATGTGACCATAATATGACAAAAAATAAAAATGGTTCTTGAGGCATGATACAAAGGTGGAGGCAATGCCAATGTTTGCGGAACTGAGTGTTTTTCTTTTAGATTTGCATGCATTAGAGTCGCACTTTGCACACGCCAACTTAGATTACCTACGGTGGTCACAATGAGGACTTGGACGCAGTGTAGCTGACAGACAGGGAGCATTTGTGGGAGGTACCGGATGAAAGCAAGTGAAACACAGGAATTTTGCAACCGTTTTGGGGGGCGAGTCTGGGCCTGTGACTGCGTCTGTATACGCAGTTACAATGACTCTGGCGGACAATAAATGCAATGGAACAAAGGGCATGACAAAAGTCCCAGCAGTGACCCCAATACAATACAGGGACCATTCTAGTGACCAATATTGCAATGCTGGGACAATTCTAACGGACATGATGGGCCAAATGTAATAGGGTGAGCGTTTAGAAAATGTGTGGAGTTTAGCAGTGAACTCTCTCATTGGTCGAATTTTATCTTCAAAATGGGAAAACATCTGGATGAGATATTAAATCGTGAGAGTCTTATGAGTCTGGTAAACTGACGATATTAAAATTAACCTCTATATACCCCTGCCTGTACCTTCTAAAATCCTTCCTAAAAACCTCTAAGGATGACGCTAATTTGCGTACGCAGTCATACAGTAAATAAAGACTTAGACCTGGAATCTGTGGTTCCAAAGCACAAGTGTTATTCAAGTAAAAGTTCAGACAGTTACACGCAATTGATCCAGACACAATTTAGGCGCAAAAGAAAATTATACGGACCCAAGTACAGTATACATACGCAGCGCTTCCGGACCCGAAGATAGGCATCAGCAAGAGACCCCTCGTCATACAGCATTCAGCACAAAGACTAAGAACCCAGCGTGGGAGCACAAATATTTATACCCCCTCAGAATAGACAGGACAATAGAGAAGTTTGCTGCTGATGTCCTTGGTTCCCAGGGGAGAAGCATCTGTTACAAAGCATTTAACAGGCTGGTTCAAATAGACTCTCCCTGCCTCTAACAGCTGGGGATCTTTCCCTTCCCACCCCCTGCAACATCCTAATAGTTGTTCATGAAATATACATTTTGTTGCTTGTAGGCTCTGCGATCCATAACTCGAGAATGCATGATGTGATCTCCCCACCGATAACACCGGAATACTGTAAAAAGAGTACGCATCAGTACAAAACCAAACACGACTTGTTTAGCATGTATAATACCTTAGTTATCAAATATCTTTATTTTTCAGCATTTAAACTAACTGAACCAACTTAAATCATACACTTTAAAGCTTATTAAACCTTATGTGTGAATATGTAATGTGTGAGTATTCGGGGTTTGATATAAAGACGTTAGTTAACTGGGGACAGATGCGTGCGCATTTAGCTACTAAATGGTATTTTCATTCGGGGTCTTAAGCATAATGTGTGTATGTAAAATGGTGAAAGATGCAATCGCATGATGCTAATAATTGTGCATTCGCTACTGGGCGTCATGTTAGCAGCTCAATTGTGCGTAATGTGCGGTGTTTATGCATGAGATTCCATCTATGATGGACTTAACATATCTATCTCTCTCTCTCTCTCTCTCTATATATATACACACATACATACACACATCATGCCTCACTCACAGTTTCACTGTGAAACTAAACCATCCTGTCTGGGTATGAAACTAAAACCTGTTTGGATTCAGACAAATCCAATTGTGTAGATCAATGCCTGGATTATATTACAATTACCAACAGGGATTCCCAATTTGTACGTAAATCACTCACAGTTTCTGGTGCATTGTCTATTCTGTTTAGATTATCAAAAACATTGCCATCTGTTCTTAGCTCGTGAGTTGTAACTTAAAGTGACGCTGGTCGCAAAATGGCGTCTTGCAGATTCTTGTTTCTAAAATGGAGTCTAGCTGCCATTCGCAAGATGGCGTCGCGCATGCTTCAATTTTAAACTGATCTTGTCTCAGCCAATTATCCAGCTTTGACAGTCCACCCTTTGATAGCGAACAACATGCTATCACAATCTGCTATTAGAATTTAATTTAGGCTTACATTTACATATTATTTAGTGTTATTATGGGATGGCACAAGGTGGTTCTTAATTCATCAATAATGTGTCTCTGGGTGGGGACATAAAACTACTATTATACGCACACCGCGGATCTTGGAAGATCATGTGAAAGGTGTGGGAATGCACCAGTCTTATAAAAGCAGTCTTGAAGGGGAATTGAGACTTTACATTATCTGAGGTGTTCTTATAAATAACATTTCAATAATACATTCTATGCATGTCTAAATATAATACATTAAATAATGGTGTTTCCTAGCTCAGGGTTGTAATGCAGTTCTGTATTTACCTCAGTATTCATACTGGCCACCATCATGATTTCATTCTTTCGTTTTACTCTATTTTTACATTTTCCACACTTCAACACAATAGGAACACACCGGACACATATGCCAATTATTATGATGACAATTAGTATAAGGATTAAGAATTTGTCTATGCTGGCGATCACTTCCTGGACCCATTCCCCTAGACCTGAGAACCATTTCACTGGGTTCAGCCATGACACCCATCCTTCTATCTTTTCCCCTACTTCAGCCACTGAAGCATTATGGTTCTTACGAAATTCCCATTTTAGCTGCAGAATTTCATCCATCTTCCGGTCTATCACCTCCTTAGGGTCGCTGGTATCATTGGTGACATAGGTGCAACATTTTACTCCAAATTGGGTGGCCAATGTTACGCAATACCCTCCAGTAACAGCAGTTAAATAATTCAACACTAGCCTGTGTTGCACCAGTTCTTTCTTGTACGCTTGCAATTCTCTCCCTGTATACCTGAATGTGTCATCGTACATCTCGGTGATATTATCTATCAATTTGGCAAGATCCTGGATATATCTAAAATTGAATGGACCCCGAGCGATCCTGTTGGGGTCCAATGCGACTAGAACTTGAAAGCCAGTTGTCTCACTGATTAACTGAGTGGCTTTATGTACATCACCAGGTATCATATTTCTTTTGCCTCTGTGTTCATATTGTGTGTGAAGATATGGTGACAGTGTGTTTTTATGTATACCCAGCATTTCAACATGTGTGAGGGTCATAACTTCTGGGACTACTCTTCCCAGGTAACACAAACCTTCGGAACTCGGGGAGAGCCATTTATACGCTTTTCTTCCACAGGTGAAATATACATTATCAGGGAGAACATAAGGAATGGTATGCATCATTATCATTAAGCACATTTCCCTTGCAAACAATCCTATTTCTGGTTCTTCCATCTGGTACATGCAAGTTTCTGGCTGTATTATTTTAGCACAATAACCATTTGGCACCTTACCAATAATTTCTTTGGTGGAACTCAATGTATACCGATACCTAAAATGTTTCCCACCAGACTTAATGGAGCGCAGCAGATCATGCTTTATGGACTCATTATCAGCTCTTTGTGAGAAGGTCATCGTCTGATTATTCCCCGTCACTTCCCAACTCCCGAGTTTATTGGGGTTGGTTATGTTTAAACACAAAAGTGATCTATCTACTTGGAATTGATAGAGTTTGAAATGAGGTGGTTTGGATGAGAGGAATTTTCCATCCAATGTTTTCCCTTTTTGTAATTCTAAAATTTCCGTGATATTCAGCGGAAATGGCACCAACCCTACGTTATGCTGTCCCTGTGGCACATGTGAACACACCCAGCAATCAGTTAGATTTAACAGTTTGCCTACCATGCTATGATAATCCTCTAGAGGATACCCACCCCAGTACGGATTATATTTAGGTTGGCACCATTGGATACAGTTCTCATCAACTAGGGACCCACAAAGCTCACAAATACAGGAATCTTCAGACGATAAACCTTCACACCTTCCCTGAGTATCCGGAATGACAGCTCTATTAACAATAACAGTACTAAGATTGGTCAGACACTCCCCTGATTGGCATTGCACTCCTCCTCCTGACTCCACTCCATCAGCTCTGCCATCAGCTCACATTTCCTTTATCGGTCCTCCATCACAGACACTGAGTATCCCCAAACAGATCATCATGACAAAAACTCTGGGAAAAAAAAGAACTAGGATGACCACAGCAGACCACTCCATTGCTGGAAGCACTGATCTAAACATTTCTTTAGCTCAGATATCACACCGTCACCTTTTTAATCCTTCCGACACAAGCTCGCAATCGACAGGTCCACGTTATCGGCCTTGTCTCTGCCTTGTATCTCCACCGGTTGGTTAACCTCCCTATAGTGAGTGGAATGGACCCACATATCTTCCTCGGCCACCCTATGTGGATGTAGTATCATCAGATACGGACCTTTCCACTGATCAGTCAAACAACCTGAGCTAAAAAAATTTGGATCATAACAAATTCTCCAAATTTCACATCATGACAGTTTGCATTAAATATGTTAGTTAATAACACTTTCAATTTCTGTTATTCGCATTCATCTTCGTGAAACCCTTTACAGTAACCTCATTATCATATGTTCACATGAGGCTGCCTGTTTGAACAGTATCTCAAAGTGGGGCAAATAAAGGAAAAGACAGTCTGGGATAATCTTAGTGTTGTTACCCATCACCTTACACATGTTCTTGGAAACGTCACCTGTAAAATAAGTCCCCCTATCATTTTTAATAATTCTAGGGATATAGGCCCTCATTCAGAGCCGTTCGCTATTTGCGGTCGTTCGTTCAAAAACAAGGGGTGGCTATTCAAATGATCCGTTCGAAAATTGCAGTCTGTTCACACCTCTAAGTCTGAACGAGCGAGCAAAACATACGCTCGTTTATTTGATAAAAACGCCCCCTGGCCGCTCGCACCATACGTCATGTCCGCTATTTATTTGATTAATCGAGTACATCGTACAGCGTATGAACTGCTCGCTATTCTTGTGGTTGGTTTTTTCAACCGCTATTTTGCGAGCAGTTCTGAGTTTAAAAAAACCAAGTGACGTGGTCAATGACGCTGCTGGATTAATTATGCACACCCTTAAAACGCCCGTTTTGACCTTTAAGCACGCCTGCATTCGAATTCCACTCCCCAGTTTTCAAGCACCTTCCCCTGTTACCACCCACATACGCCTCATTCTGTCACTCAAAATAGCAGGCACTCGCTATATAGCGTACAAACGATTTTCGGCCGCACTGACTGGTTCGCGCATGCGTACTAAAAACCGTACGCATGCGCAGATGTGCGAACATCGCTCGGAACGAGCGTACTGCCGCTAACGAGCGGCTCTGAATGAGGGCCATAGTATCTGCATACAGGTTCCTGCAATTACATTTTGTTATTAATAGCTACTGCTCTAAATAATGCCTGGGCAACTGGGTTGGATAATATTCCGAGTAGTTGACCTTAGCTTGGCATGGCTGCCATTTATCCTTATCAACCTTGTGTCCTGTGAGTGGGAGACAAAGCACAACAGTTTAATATCATTTAAACATGCCCTAAATACAACAATAAATCATCCACATTTTACATTAGAACAGATCCATTGATAGGTTGAAAAGATTGTAAACAGTCATATAAGGCCTGGGAGAAGATACTGGGGTTGCCTATGAACCCATGGGAAACCCGTGTTCATGTGTGGTGTTCTTTACTTTGCAGTATTTACTTATGTGTCCCGCTTGGTTGCAGTTAAAACATGTTTTTGAACAGGTTGGATGAAAGCATTGTTGTGAGAGTTGAGCAAGAGGAAAAGGTGGTGGGTATGGGTAAGGATATGGAGGATAAGGGTATGGTGGGAGGTATGAAGTTTGTAGGTAGTATGAGGCCTGTGGTTGTGTATGATATGTGGGGTAAGGATGTGTTTGCTGTGGTGTGGGATTGGTGAGGACGTGTAACTGTTCAGGTGCAGGTGTGTGTGTGGGTGCAGGTGTGTAGGTTGGCTGTGATGTTATTGTCATTCCTTCCAGAGCTTGGATACTGACAGCCATTAGTTTTTCACTCTGGGTCTCTCGCTCTATTCTTGGAGATGTTTTTATCATGTTCAATGGCGGTTTCTATGAGGGTATCTATTGTGAGTCCCCGCCAGCCAGGCTGTGAGGTCTGAACCCGGGATTTTTAAACTCTCCTTCAGACCGTCCACGAGTATCGTGACTATCATTCCCCTGTGGTGAGTGCTATCTTTAATATCCTCTATCCCAGTGTACTGGGTGATAGCCTGCAGAGCCCGATCGCAATAATCTTCTGCAGTTTCACTCTCCTTCTGCTTAATGGTGAAAATTTTGTTCCAGTTAACTACTACTGAAAAATATATACCCAATTGAGTTACAATGCGGGAAATGTTACCTTGGTTTACTTGGTCTGTTAAGGGAACGTCACTATCCAATACATAATCCGTGATAAACACGTCGGTATTGCGTGGTAGACAGGCCCTTAACACCACACGCCAATCTTTATTAGTGGGTTCATGTGAACTACCCAAATTTCTCAAAAATCTTTGACATTTGGCTAATTCCTTTTTGGGATCGGGGAAATCATTTATGATGGAATTTAGTTCTGCTCTTGTCCAAGGACAATGCATTACTACTTCCCTCGTGGGCACTATACCGTTTGCATCTGCATTTCCATTTGGAACAGTTATTGTCCGAATGGGATGCAGACCGGTAGCGCTGCTACATTTGACCTGGTTACCTGGCTGGGGGTTTAATCTGCTGCTGCTGCATATGGTATAAACAACTTCCTCTACGGGTGCAGAGGGCATTAACACTTCCCTTGCTGTTACCGATGGAGATGGCGGCACCACTCGTGATTGTGGTGATGCCGCATCTATCATTTGTACAGCATGAGAAATGGCAGACATTACAATAGGCTCATCATCCACATCATGAACATGTTCTTTATAGTTGCTTAAGAGAGGGTACAAGTTGCTTGTTACATTTTTATGGGTATTTTTGGTAACTGTACTTGCACCTCCATCCACATAAGGTGAGGGAGGTGAGCGTGAACTGCTGGCAATACTCTCCACAATGCTACCTTGCTGCACGAGTGCGCCATTTTGCAGCTCGTCTGTATTGCAATTTAGCGCCGCGGATGTATTTTCTGGCAAAGTGCTCACGATGCTATCAAAACTACCAATTCTGGGAAACGGTCTAACACTGTTCCTCGTCATATTAAACCATAAATCACAATACCTTATTGCATAAGTACCGTACTTAGTATGCATGATACGACGGGCCGATCCGATCGGCGCCTCCATTAGCAGCACATCATTGTCTAACATCTCTACTGTTTGCGTGGCTCCCATTCTGAGACAACTCCTACGCTTTTCAATAAAGATTTAAACTGGTGAAAGACAATCAAGATACTTTCACTTACCTGTGGACGATTTAAGTCGGCGGTGCCCACACACCTGGATAAGATTTAGTAAGGCAACTTCCACACCTGGATAAGATTTGAGAAAGGCAACTTCCACACCCGGATAAGATTTAGTAAGGCAACTTCCACACCTATGAGAGTTTATATGTCGGCTACTCTCACACACCTCTCTACAACAAAGACAACATGTACACCTGCTACTGTGTATAGAACGGTAAAGCTACTTACCGAGTGGCTAGACTAACTCGTGCACCTAGCCCTTAAGGATCATACGATACCCTTAACTGTCCAACAAATACTCACTGTTACACACTTTTTCCTGTGCAGAAAAATACACGTTAACCCAGATATTGGTAATAATTAAAACATGTAAACCTCAACGGCTTTGTTTAAACACCATGGCAGCACAACCGGAAGTACGTATACGCTATTGTGCGACCAGCCACATAAAAACAATAATGCGACTACCACACAACCGTATAATGACTTTTTAACTGCGTATGCAAAAGTGCATCTTTTCTGTGCGCAAAACTGCGAATCAGCCGCATACTCAATACTGCGGCACCCCTTTAAACGCTAGGTTCTATCAACAAAGGAAAACAAACTTTTTCCTTTCTTGTCCCTGGATTCTAGTCAGCTTCCTTTGCTCACACGAAAACAGATAGCGATTTTTCAGCACAAAGCAGTTGCAGGAAAACCCTGCATGTGGCCACTCCACCCTTTGCTGAGACATCGATAGCCGTATGTGCCGTGTGAGTAGGTAAGTGACTTCACTCGATGAGCCCCCATCTGACGATATTAAAATGAACCTCTATATACCCCTGCCTGCACCTTCTAAAATCCTTCATATAAACCTCTAAGGATGATGCTAATTTGCGTACGCAGTCATATAGTAAATAAAGACTTAGACCTGGAATCTGTGGTTCCAAAGCACAAGTGTTATTCAAGTAAAAGTTCAGAAAGTTACACGCAATTGATCCAGACACAATTTAGGCGCAAAAGAAAATTATACGGACCCAAGTACACATACGCAGCGCTTCCGGACCCGAAGATAGGCATCAGCAAGAGACCCCTCATCATACAGAATTCAGCACGAAGACTAAGAACCCAGCATTGGAGCACACATATTTATACCTCCCCAGAATAGACAGGACAATAGATTAGTTGGCTGCTGATGTCATTGGTTCCCAGGGGAGAAGCATCTGTTACAAAGCATTTAACAGGCTGGTTCAAATAGACTCTCCCTGCCTCTAACAGCTGGGGATCTTTCCCTTCCCGCCCCCTGCAACATCCTAACAGTTGTTCATGAAATATACATTTTGTTGCTTGTAGGCTCTGCGATCCATAACTCGAGAATGCATGATGCGATCTCCCCACCGATAACACCGGAATACTGTAAAAAGAGTACGCATCAGTACAAAACCAAACACGACTTGTTTAGCATGTATAATACCTTAGTTATCAAATATCTTTATTTTTTAGCATTTAAACGAACTGAACCAACTTAAATCATACACTTTAAAGCTTATTAAACCTTATGTGTGAATATGTAATGTGTGAGTATTCGGGGTTTGATATAAAGACGTTAGTTAACTGGGGACAGGTGCGTGCGCATTTTTCTACTAAATGGTATTTTCATTTGGGGTCTTAAGCATAATGGGCAAAACACCATTTCCACAGTGTCAATTGACACGAACCGCTAGGACACGTAACAAGGGACACCAGACCAGAGAGGAGGATCCCAGAGATCATCGAGCCGGCAGGGGTAAGAGCGGAGTCCTGTCGAGGCAGGAGGAGGTGAGTTCCTTAGCGGGTCTGGAGAACGGGGACTGTTCCCAATAGAGCCGTCTCCGTTCATCCGTCTCTGCTACACCACACAGTCCTGCCCGACGAGACGCGCCGGTGGTCACGGGGTCAGCCCGTTGCTCTCCGGCGAGGTCCACGGGTCAGACTCGGTGCTAGTGTCTTACGCCTCCCACTGCTATCCAGGTTTTCACCCGTACTGCTTACCCCAGAACATCACCCCGGGCATCTATACTCTTCATACACGTCGCTGTCCACTGACTTTGCTGTGCGGGACGCCGCACCAACCTATTCCCCCCTCACTCATTAACTCTTCCCAGCCGAATTATCTCCAGATTCCAACAGTGTGGTGTTTTGTCATATCATTATCCCACTCTCCCACAGTGGGGGACTGATTCTCTTACAGAGAGGCACGTACCTTGAGACTTGCCTCATACAGCTGTACACTGCATATATACCTGCATGTGTATATCCTGGTGATTCATGCACCATCTATCACATTACTTTGCTAATATTGTTTGCTCATTTATTTATGTATGTTTTTCTTTCAGTAAATATTTTTAGTCATTTGGGTCATTTTTGGATGCACCATATTCATTCATACGTACCCTGTACTCTGTAAGGGGTATAGAGCGCATTTTTTCACATTTGTTTCTCTATAATGGGCCTCATTCAGAGGCGGTCGGTGGATGCAAGCGGTCGCTCAGAAACTGAATAAGGTCCAATGTGTGTATGTAAAATGGTGAAAGATGCAATCGCATGATGCTAATAATTGTGCATTCGCTACTGGGCATCATGTTAGCAGCTCAATTGTGCGTAATGTGCGGTGTTTATGCATGAGATTCCGTCTATGATGGACTTAACATATCCATATCTATATTGTCGAAACCGAATAATTGGGTAAGACAGAATCTGTTTGGCAATCAGGAAAACCTGCACGACGCCATCTTGTGAATGGCAGCAAGACTCCATTTTAGAAAAGAAAGCTTACACAAGCACCATTTTGTCAAAAAATACATAGTACACAATCCATAGTGCAAAATTGATAAAAGTAGCAATTTTGCTACTCACAATGCAAAGTTGCTAAAAAGTAGCACGAACAGCTTTTTAACAATCTTCCCCTGACACCTACCGACGGTGTTTAGCAGACATAAAATAACTTTCCAAAACATTAAAATCACCACAGACTTATATTTGAGCAGTAGCAAAGTAGTGGTGTTTTCCCTGCATTCACATTAACACAAACGCGATGTAGCAAAAAGTAGCAAATTAGTGGTGTTTTCCCTGCACTTCATGTTAAAAATAGGACAACGCAAAATAGCGATTTAGACGCAGAGCCAGCTTTTTAGTGACCTTTCCCAAACCCATACTGGCATGCTCACACACATACACAGAAGCCTTTCCAACTTAGTGCTGGTCGCTAAGTGCCCCACAGACCCTCAAACGCACAATGCAATTTAGTGTCATTTCTCCCCGCATACACATTTAAAAGCAATGGTCCCACAGCGCAAAAGGAATGATTATTACTTGGTTTAATCGCAATGTCATCATATAAAGAAATGAATGTTTTCTGTAACTATGGCTTAGTAAATGACAATGGGACCGTGTTTGGTGCCGTACTGATCTACTCTGTTCCCACAGCGTTCCGGTGGCATCGGTGAGAAGATCAGAACATGCGGCTATGAAATATGAATGTTAGAGAGAATGACTTCTTGAAATGTTGTATGCCATAGTTAGATTAGATTTATTATGCAGCGGGAAGGTGAACACAATCAGACTGTTAGAGGCTGGGTTGTGTCTTTGCACTGACCTATGAACTGTACCGTAACGGAAGAAGCAAGAAGAGGAACCAATGAGAACCTGCCAACGTATTCTATTGTATTGCTTATCCCAGTACGTGTATATTTGTGAGTGCTCTGAAACAAGATGCCAGTCTGCGGTGTTCCTGTTATGCTGTTCGACGGAGGTCTCATTATTGATGCTGGTATCTGGTCCCAGAGCACACGCGTATGTATTGACTGTACCTTATGACCTAATGTTTGTACAATTTATTTTTGCGCTCATTGTTAGATCATAGCGTGGTAACATCTGTACTTTTACCTGAATAATAATCTTTAGCGTGTTGGACCGCTATTCAACTGTCTTAGAGTTTCATTAATGGTATAATTAAACACAGCGCTAATTAGCGACATCTTGTGGTTTTAGGAGGTATAGGCAGGTTTTGTCTTAGAGGTTCTAGGCAGGTGAATCTTAGAGGTTTATAGGCAGGAATGTATTAAAGGTTTATTTACAATTCAACAATATATATATATATATATATATATATGTATATATATATATATATATATATATATATTAGGGATGTGCAGGCTCGGTTCTACCCAATAAGATTCGGGAAAAAAATCCGAACGGAACCGAGTAGAACCGAGCCTGCACATCCCTAATATATATATATATACACATGCACACACACATCATTCCTCACTCACAGTTTCACTGTGAAACTAAACCACCCTGTCTGGGTATGAAACTAAAACCTGTTTGGATTCAGACAAATCCAATTGTGTAGATCAATGCCTGGATTATATTACAATTGCCAACAGGGATTCCCAATTTGTATGTAAATCACTCACAGTTTCTGGTGCATTGTCTATTCTATTTAGATTATCAAAAACATTGCCATCTGTTCTTAGCTCGTGAGTTGTAACTTAAAGTGATGCTGGTCGCAAAATGGCGTCTTGCTGATTCTTGTTTCTAAAATGGAGTCTAGCTGCCATTTGCAAGATGGCGTCGCGCACGCTTCAATTTTAAACTGATCTTGTCTCAGCCAATTATCCAGCTTTGACAAAACATACGAGTTTGCTCTGTTACTTTGTTCTCGGACTCTATTACATTGGCCGAGTTTAAAAAGTGTGAGAAAACTCACATTTTCTAAACTCTTACCCTATTACATTTGGCCCGATATGTCATAAAACGTATTCTTAATAAATGTACTTGGTAAAGTCTTACTCTATGGGGGTGATTAAATTGTATTCCCTGGCGGCTGTTACTAGTGGGCATCAGACGGAGCAATTCAATTGTTGCTCTGTTCGGGCAGAGGCGTCACTAGGGTCGGTGTCACCCGGTACTGTAATGCATGGTGACACCCCCCCCCCACAAAAAAAAAATCGGGACCATGGAGCGCAGCTCCACAAACTCTTCCCCCTTACCAGTCCAGCAGTCACACTGTGCTCCTCACGGAATGCCAGGCGCACCCGGCAGGCGTGTCGATGCCACGCCCGATATTCTGGGTAGCAATGCTTAAAGTGGTCCTAGAGATGTGGTGGAACGACCCCCCCCTCCCCCCGGCGATTTATCAATAAAAGGACAGCGTGCGCCTAAGGCATGTAGCGCAAAAAGGGGCGTGATCTTGAAAGAAAGGGACATGGCCATACAATACTATCCCTAATTCAAATTACGCCACACAGTAGCACAATCTTATCCACATTACACCGCACATAGTGCTAGAGATTCACATTACACCATAAAGTAGTGTCCCTTATTTATGTTCTGACACACAGGAGTGCCCATTTCACACAATGACCACGTTATTGACACTTATACACAATGCCCACAGTAGTAGTGCCCCTTATTCAATGCCCCCAGTAATAGTGTCCATTATGCAGTTTCCCCTTTAGTAATACCCCTTTATGCAATTCCCCCTGTAGTTGTGCCCAATATGCAGTGCTTCCTGTATTAGAACCCATTATGCAATGCCTCCTATAGTAAAGCCCATTATGCAATGCTTCCTGTATTAGAGCCCCTGATGCTGTGCCCCCAGTAGCTCCCCTTATGCAGTGCCCCCTATAGTGCCCTTATACAGTACCCCAGTAGTGCCCTTATACAGTACCCCCAGTAGCGCCCCTTATACAGTGCCCCCTATAGTGCCCTTATACAGTACCCCAGTAGCACCCCTTATACAGTGCCCCCTATAGTGCCCTTATACAGTACCCCAGTAGTGCCCTTACACAGTACCCCCAGTAGCACCCCTTATACAGTGCCCCTATAGTGCCCTTATACAGTACCCCAGTAGCACCCCTTATACAGTGCCCCTATAGTGCCCTTATACAGTACCCCAGTAGTGCCCTTATACAGTACCCTGCAGGAGCTCCCCTTATGCAGTGCCCCCAGACAGTAGTGCCCCATATGCTGTGCCTTCCATAATGCCCTTATACTGTGCCCCCTATACAGTACCCCCAGTAGTGCCCCCAGAACACCCCCAGTAATGCCCCTTATGCTGTGCCCCCTCCCCTGTGCAATACTTACTTACCTATCTTCAGGATGTCCACTCCAGGCTGGCTTCCACCAGGAGGGTTCCGGGCGCGCACCTCCTTCTTCCTCATGCCGCGCAAGTGATGACGTCACCGCGCCGGCGTCCAGAGCCACACACAGGCACATAGAAATGCTCTGTGCCTGTCTGTGGCTCTGGACGCCGGCCGCGGAGAGAGAACAAAGTCACTCCCGGCGGCGGCAGAGTGCAGGACCTCGGAGGAAGGGGGTGTGCTGGCAGCAGGTGCGGCCCGCGGGTCTGTATGCTGCTGTTTTTGGTGTCACCCCCTTGAAGGGTGACACCCGATGCGGGCCGCTCCCCCCGCACCCCCCTTCTGACGCCACTGTGTTCAGGCACAAGAGCTGCCAGCACTGTCATTTCTGCTTGCAGCCTCCTGAGGTGACAAGCAGACATGTGCATAAACACCACAGTTTGGGCACTCTAAACATGGTCTTTTGGGCATGACAAGCGCAATAATTAATGGGCACTCCAAAAAATTTTTATTGTTCCATCGGACGCCCATTAATTATTGCCGCCCAACAAACAATTCCCCATATGCAAAATATCTGTAACTGTAATAAATTCAGATCCTAGATCTGACCTCCCCAATCATTGAAAATAAGAACCCAAATCTCCCCCCCCCAAACTCAATCATCAAAACCCCTATCTAACATTCCCATGGTTTAAAATTAGACCCAGATCTTAGACCCACATCATTTATTGAAAATGAGAGCCCAGATCTGAGCTTCCTGCAGCAGTAAAACACATCAATGTTTTCAGCAAAAAAAAAAAAAAAAAAAGTCTGGCAAAAAACTGTAAATATAAGCAGGGTGACCTACCCAAGGTCCTGCTCCGGTGCTGGTATTGAAACCAACTCACCCACGCTCTATGTTCTCTCCTGATATGTAATATTGCACTTTGCCTATGATGGGTAGTCCATCAGAGGAATTGGTAACAGTAGGCCCAGTGTTTAAACCATGGGCGGTCGGGGGTGATCCGCCAGGGTGTCTGTGGGTGGAGCCTCGGACAGACGACTGCTAGCAGGCTGCTTTAGCACGAAGTAAAATTTCCTGTTTGCAGCAGCACAGCAGATCCTGTGGACTTATTTTGATGGGTGGCCTGGAGCTGCAGCACCATCCGTCCCATTGTTACTCCAGCCCTGAAAAAGCTAACTGGGGAAAAAAGCATGAAAAAGGGGGACATCATCCTGGTTTCAGGACCATATAGAAGAATGTTAGTGGCCATAAGGAACACTAAAAGGTGTGAAATATCTGTTTATTTGGCACTTTTTATTAATGGTTGAATAATGATAGCTAGCAAGTGTTTTTCATCCAATTACATTCGTTCCATAATTTTATGGTACAGGAAAATGCTTCAGTGATTTTGCAGTGTTTTAAACAGGTTTGTAAGAAATCGGAATAAATGCTTTTACCTCTCAACTGCAGGTTCAAAAATCCCTCTCCCATCAATACAACAGCTCCACACCTGTTCCACATCATTTACACCTCCACATACCTACCCCACATCATTTACACCTCCACATACCTGTCCTACATCATTTACACCTCCACATACCTACCCCACATCATTTACACCTCCACATACCTGTCCCACATAATTTACACCTCCACGTACCAGTCCCACATCATTTACACCTCCACGTACCAGTCACACATCATTTACACTTCCACATACCTGTCCCACATCGTTTAACCCTTTAATGAGGTTTTTAGAGATATTCATCTGAAAACTTTATTGGCCAGATTTTGCTATATCAACCCCTCATTAGGAGGGATGTACCAGACGTTCTGCACTATGTTCTGACATTTCTACCTTAGTATAAAGATTTTTCCTAGCGTTTCACCAGCTCTAGGGGATGTGCACAAACAAAATGCTAATTTCCTCAGTTTAGAATTAAATACCAAATGCAATTGGCAGTGCAAGCTCACAATGAGAACGGATCGCAGGACCCAACACGTAACTGAATTGACCCCTAAGACCGGATTTAAAGCAAAATAAGAAAAACCAGTAGGTAAACAACCAGTAAGTATTTGGTTTCTTGTTGTATTAACACTGTTTATGTACTTTAGGCACCATATAAATAAAGGATAATAATAATAGGAGGTGATATTAGTAACAGGAGGACAGCAAGAATACTGCACTTTAGGGCTTAGTGCTGCCACCTAGAGGCACTCATAGTTTTGCACCACGTTTTCAGCATTCTTTACAAAGCCAGTGGTGCTGTAGAAATTGCTTGTGTTTTGCAATATAAGGTAAAATGTGCAAATTAACATTGCTATTTTAAAATTAATACACATTTTATGCAAGCAATAAAAAAAGCTAAGAGTTACATAAGCGACACATTTACAACCTGTGCAGCTTTAACACTACCAGGTAGCAGGAGGTCATGCTTGAATTTTCTGCTGAAACATCCCAGTGCAAACAATATAGTTACAATTTAAATAAAGTCCAGTATAGTGCTGTTTAAGTAAAGCCAATGTTTATACCACTATGGTGTAAAGTCTGCACAAACACAAAAACAAACAAACACGTACAAAGCTTTGAAATTACAGTTGGGTACCTCAAAGTATATGATATACAGTGCATGAGCAAACTATAATGTAATAACACAATCTTAAATAATACAATACAAACTTTATATTTCAACATTAAACTAATTTCCCTCAACTAGCAGAATAATGGGGTCCCTATGTCTCGGATCTGAGTGGTACCCCGTGGTCAATTTACCAAACAATGTGATGTCTGATGCAGGGTACCACCACAGCTTTCTTAGCTAGGGGTACTGGAAAAATAAATGTTGTTGGATAAAATTCTTATTTAGAAAGCTAAAAGAATATAACACAGCCATGCGGATGGCGGTATTACATACTGATTCCCATGTTATGTAGTGGGCAATATAAAAAGGTCACAGCAGCACTACAATATTTTTTTTTTCTAAAGATCATCTAACAGCTACAACAAGTAAAGTTTGTTTTTAAGGTATAATATTCATCAGCAAAACATACACTAGCAATTTGTTATAAATAGCTTCCATTAATATAGAAAGGTGTCTTTATGTCATGTAAGCAGACTGCTGTAACTCTCTTTCTTTGTAGCATGTCCAGGATAGTTACCGTTAATAATAAAAGCATTTCTCCATCTTCCCATTACACAATTTATTTATAGCACATATAGTCACAATATTCAGTAACAAAATGTTAGCAGTAAATGATCTTACTATTTTGAAGATCTCTTGCTTTCGGTTTGATGACCTTGCCATGTCAATGATCTTAGAATCAGATAAATAAACGGTGATAGCTCCTTTCAGCTATATTTTGTTTGTCTTTCTCCTTAGCTTGTTCGTAGTTCAATCCATTGATCCTCTCTTTCGTCTTGTCTCTGCGATGCTGTACACTTTGCTGCTCCTCCTATGATGTGCATGCATTTAGCATTGGAAAGCAAATTGATTGCCAGCAGCACAGTTTGAAAGCACAATAACCTGACTCAGATTAAATAATGTGGTTGTTCCATTTAGCCAAATGGATAGAAAACAATGTCTAAATTACCTCTGTGCATCCAGTTTCCTGTAGTTATTTTATGATATATTGTTGTAAACCCAAAAGGAGCCTAATGGATCCTGAAATAAATAAAAATTGTCTTATTATTATATTAATGTGCTCCAAAATGTTGTTCCAGAGTATGTTTATTTCAACTGCACTTTGTAAACTAGCACTTTTACAATGATATAATAGGTTATATTATAGAACTAAAATATAGAATACTATCACAAGTGGTATCAGTGCTTGTGTGGAATTAATAAAGATATTTATAGTGCAACACACCACGGGTCCAGAGCTGTAAGTAATGCAATTCTCTCCATCCAAAGTGGTATTTCTGTAAGAAGTACCTGCATGGCTAGGCCTAGGTCACAATAATAAGCTGGTCTCATTCCAGCAGAGGGTGACCAAGTACAGAGGGTGATAAAAGGTAGTTGTGGTAGTAGTGAGGGCTTACTATGGAACCAAGCATATATGACACAATAGCAGCATATGAATTACCAGTAACACGTTTAATGAATGTTTGGTTATGCCTTCCTACTTATAAGTAATCATGGAAGACGTTGAACAAAATACCAGAATTGTGTCAAATAAAGGTTAAAGCTTGCATCCTACCTCCAGTGGTCCATTGTCTTATGATCATAGAGTATTCCAAAAAAGTGTGGGATGCTGGCACTGGTTAGAGGGGCCTATCCATTAGCAGATCTTTCTCTAACGATGAAAGACAAAAGATTATCCCTTGAAAATCCCTGGGGCTGCGGTGACTGATATCTGTCATGTACATTAGGCTGCCAAGAGAAATCCTGGGCCTCGGTACAGTAACTTCACAGCCCCCCCTTGGAGGGGGTGTGGTCACATCATGTTAGGGGCAGGGCTGCACATCTTTGAGGGGGTGTCTAGCATGTTAGAAGCACCCACCCACATATATATCAATACAGTAAGATGGCGGCACTCCAGATTAGAAATAGACTCATTGCAACATTACAAGATATGTTTAGGCCTTTATTGCGTCTTTATGAGAAACAGCAGTATTAATCTGTGCCGCCATCCCACTGTATTTAACTATTTCAGCAGCATGCACTGGACCTTGCACACATATATATCTATATATATATATATATCTATATATATATATATATATATATGTGTAATATATATTATACACATATTTTACACACGTTTAGATAAATACTTATTATATAGAAGTGATATATTCTAGATATGTATATGTGATATATCAATTATACTTATTATATATATACTCGTATATATATTTATATAAGTATATATGTAATATGTGTGTAAAATATATATATTTAATTTATATATATATATATATATATATATATATACGCCATGTAGAGGGGCACTCACAATTCCTTAATAGTAATGCCGGAGTGCCCTCCTTAGAATAATGTTGCTATGCGAAGGCTGTAAAAAACAGCAGCAGGCGGCACTCCACAGACTTGGTAAGTGAGAAGAACGACTTTAATAACCATTGTTTCAATACCAATCAGGCCTTGTCATCAGGGTGTCAAAGTTTATATATATATATATATAAATGCACATATATATATGTACACACACATTATATATATATATATATATATATATATGTGTGTGTGTACATATATATATATATATATATATATAAATACACACATATATATATATATATAACTCCCTTCAGTGCAGCCAGGCAGTCTAACACGGAGTCACTGTCAATCACACCAGTCACCCGTCCCTCTCCCTTGTCAGCTGCCTCCCTGCACCACACAAACATGGATGCCCGGCCCCGGCTGCACCGCGCCCCACGGTCACCTCTTATGGTTGCGTAATCCCCACAGACCCCGCCCACCGCTGCGGCACGGAGCCGCGCTGCCTTCTGGTGATGAGAGCCTCGCGAGATGATGACGTCATCAACTCGCGAGTGCTCCACAGCGGCGCGGCTGCAGCGTGAAAGCAGCAGTGACACACAGTATGCGTTATGATTATGACTGGACAACCCCCCCCCTAAGCCCCCAGCCATGCCCCGGGCCCGGGCCCCCTGCCATGCCCCGAGCCCAGGTAATCTGTACCCGCTCCCCCCCCTCTCGGCGCCCCTGTGTACATGACAGATTTTTGTAAACGACGAACGATATTGCATGACATCATTCAGGGAGTGGATTTTTTTTAATGTTTCTATGAATTTTCATTCAAAATATCGGTCGTCGTTCTTCGTTCATCGTTTACCGCTTATAAACTGCCAGATATTTCTAATATCTGGCAGCGACAAGCGATAACTGACCAACATGTTGCAGAGACGAAAGACACATTTTATCGGCCGCGGGAGTGTGCATCTGTCATCGTTCAGGGCCTATCCATTAGCAGATAAATTGAACGACTGAACGATGCATGTTAGTGCTGTCATTGGTGATAAAACACTACTTATTGTGGACTCAAGAATTTATTAAGGAAAATGCAGCCTTAGTTTTGCAATCAATGACTACATACAGTAGGTTTCATCCTTATACAGCACTGCGAGCCTGTGTTGGCCAACCATGAGAGTCCTTTCTTCATAATGTACAGGGCCCAGAGTAAGCAGAAACTCAACTTGAATGGGATAGACTCAAGGACTGAGACATTATATACCTCCCCTAGGATTATGTACATATAATCTTAGCAGATGCAAGAGTAAATTGTGACTAGGCAGGGTATACATAGAAACTTTGATGAAGTGGCAGGATTCAGTGAATGTTCATCAGCAATAAGTAATTTGAATGAGCTCTCTGAAATACCAATAATAGAAAGTGAATCTAATAAAGTCAGTATAAAGCTGCATACACACACAACGATTGAGTTAATGAACGATTTTAGTAAACGATTTTCTACCTTGAAAAAATTAACTAAAATCGTTTACTAAAGTTGTTCATTTACTATGTTCATTTAAATGTAATGAACGATTTTTATGAACTACAAACGATTTTTGCATATTAACTTAATGAAAATCGTTGAGTTGACAAGTCTGACTGAACTACAAACTACAAACGTGAACACGCATGAACAATAATCGTTCATCGTTTGACTCAGAAAGTGAACAATTTTTTCAAATGATTATCATTAAACTATATCGTTTAATGATAATCGTTCAAAAAATCGTTGTGTGTGTATGCACCTTTACTCTTAATTTTCAAGTGAGACAGCAAAGCAGAATAAAAGTCAGGGGCCTATGTATCAAGCTGTTTTTTTTTTTACATAAAATTAGTAGAAACTGCAGTTTCTGCATAATTTTATCTGTTGTACAGTAGCTATGTACTAATGGCACAATGCAAGAGATTTCACAGAAATCTCCAGCAGAGTGCTAATTAGCACTGCAGACTGCAGTCGCCATTATTATCAATGGGGACTACGATCTGACCCTATATACCAAACTCCAAAAAGCAAAGATTTTCAGAGTTTGGCCCCAGTAGCTTATAAGATCTTCAGATGATGTAAACTGCTTTAAGCCTATTAAGGATTTTTCGATCTCTCTCCCACAGCCTCCGGATGGCTCTGGAAGCTGACACTGTGTGCATGAGCAGTGTTACCTTCCACAGGATAAGTCTTTCACAAACATGAAAAACTGCTACAATTTCCTGGGGATATAACTAGCAGTGACAGAGGTTATCGCAACCGCTGTCCCTGCGAATTCCCCTTCGTACATGGCAACGGGGATATTTTCATTAAAAAAGAAAATATCCCCTGCGATATGGATAATAATCGCTGCAGTTCCGCAATTATTAGTACATAGACCCCACAGTGACTGTTTGTGCTGAGAAATGTGCATGGAAGAACCTCTGGTACTTTAAACAATTATACAGAGGGGGAAAAAATGCTGGAGGCTGACAAATTACTTTTCTTTGCTATCAACTAAACCTCTTGCGCTACTATAATGTGTATTTGGGTAGGATAACCTTGTTCCTTTTTTAGCTTGCATCCCATAGAGGTGCGAGGAGATATGAGCAAGGTTTTCCCTTGTATTTAGCTGCAATTTGAGCAATTGCACATCACACCTGGGGGGTCATTCAGACTCGCTCGCGAGCGCAGGACGCTCGCAAGCGAGTCGATGTTCCCCCACTGCGCATGCGCACGATGGAGGGAGCTCCGTCGTGCGCATGCGCGAGACCCGGCGAGCGACGGGCTCTCAATCGCTCCGGGTCTCGCACCAAAGGGGACGTGCTGTCGATGTTGATTGACAGCACGCCCCCTTTGGTGGGCGTGCCGGGGGCGTTCCTGCCAGACGGAGGCGTTCCCATGGGAACGCCTACCGTCTGAAGCCGGCCCCACTGACATCACTAGTGATGTCAGTGGGAATGATTTTGGCTCTGATAGAGCCAAAATCACTCCTGGGCTTGCGGCAGCGAGACCCTACCGCAGGGTCTCCGTCGCAAGCCCGATGGTCACGATGGTCAAGACCATCGCGACCATCATCATGGATGCTCGCATAAGCTGTGGGTGGTCACCCACAGCTATGCCAGCGGCTAGGAGGCCACTCCATTTTCATGGAGGAGGGCCCTGATTCAGAGCGAGCGCTCTGGTCAGAGCATTCGGCTCTGAATCAGGCCCTTGGTTCCAACAGAGCCTAGTGCTTTATTCAATCTGCCCCATAGCATAAGGGTTGCACAGCATATTCAAACTATTAGGTGGCTTCTACACACTATAGCAGGGGTTCATTATTCTTAAATAAACACATCTATAGGTGACAGCACTGCAGATTTAGGGGCATATTTCACCAGCCATGTGTATTCAGGTATTGGGGTCCTATGTATCAAGCTGTTTTGTACAAACAATTATGTAGAAACTATAGTTACTGTATAATTGTATGTATTGTAGCTATGTACTAATGGCACAATGCAGGAGATTTCACAGAAATCTCAGGCAAAGTGCTAATTAGCAGGTGCACAACTCCAAATCATTAATAATATATAAATGCAATAAAATTTTGCAATCATTCGAGGTTTTTAGCATAATCATGGCCAAGGTTATGGGCCTACCCACCATATCCAGGTAACCTCATTAGGGTAGATCCCTAACATACTAGGGTTCAAATCCAGAGCACAGGACCTCACAAACCTGGCCCAGCCAAGCTGCCCCAGGGCACCACCATAGTAAGAAAAGTGCAGTGTAAAAAGATAGCTAAGAGCAGCTACAGCTGCATATAAAGAATGAAAATAAAAAAGTGAAGTACATATATATTAAACACACAGTGAAGGGTTAAAATGTGTTATAAAGGAAAATGTGTTATAATGCAGTGCCCTGAAACAGATCAACCAATGCAATCCAGGGGTACCCATGCCCCAAAAATGAACCAAAGTTGCACTACAGTATATAATTTGTAGGACTTACCTAAAATTGTGCCTAATACCAGTGTGCATATACATTACCATACTCCGTGCTTTTAAACCAATAAGGAAGGGTGCTAATCCAGACTGGGGGCGGTTCCTTTCCCTCAGAAGTGCAATAAAACACATTAAATGGAGTATATGGGAAAGATTTCTGGACTGCACAACCTGACTATATATATAATGGGAGGTGCTACCTGATGAGACTAATTGCAGGCACAGAAACAGACAAATCTCAGGTGCACAACTCCAAATTATTAATAATATATATAAATGCAATAAAATTTTTGCTTTTTTTTTCTTACTATGGTGGTGCCCTGGGACAGCTTGGTTGGGCCAGTTTTGTGGGGTCCTGTGCTCTGGATTTGAACCCTAGTATGTTAGGGACATACCCTAAAGAGGTTATCTGGATATGGTGGGTAGGCCCATAACCTTGGCCATGATTATGCTAAAAACCTCTATTGATTGCAAAATTTTATTGCATTTATATATTATAAATAATTTGGAGTTGTGCACCTGAGATTTGTCTGTTTCTGTGCCTGCAATAAGTCTCATCAAGTAGCACCTCCCATTCAGGTTCTGCGGTCCAGAAATCTTTCCCAAAGTGCTAATTAGTACTGCAGATTGCAGTCCCCATTATTATCAATGGGGACTACGATCTGACCCATATGTACCAAACCATACTTGCCTACTGACCCGGAAATGGTCAGGAGGCTCCTGAATATCAGGGGTTGCTCACCTTCCCGCACTTCCCCGTAGATGCCCGCAACACCCACCCCCCTTCGTAGATGCCTGCACCCCTCCCGTGGCCGCCACTTACTGAGCAAAAGTGGGCAGTCTGGGGAGAGCCGAAAGACGTGATTTAGTGCTGAACTGTCATCGTAGCCCCCTTGCGCACTTTATAGTGCCTGTAATATCGGAGGGACCAGCCATAAAGTCAGGAAGTTTGTACCAAACTCCAAAAAGAGAAGCTTTCCTGAGTTTGGTCCCGGTAGTTTACAATGTCTTCAGATGGTGTAAATTGCTTTAAGCCTATGGAGGCTCCAGGTGCAGGAGAGAGATCTTTTCGATATTTCACCAGCAGCCTCTGGCCGGGTCCAGAGGCTGACACTGTGCGCATGCGCTGTGTCAGCTTCCACAGGAGAAGTCTTTCACTTAAAAATGAAAATATCCCTTGTGATATGGATATTTAATAATCGTGGCAGTTACGATATTATTAGTACAAGGGCCCCTTGATATTTGTGGTAGAAAAACAACAGCAGTCTATTTTTTAAGTCGCCAGAATGATTCCTTTATTATATATGTTGTGACAAGTAGTTCAATTAAGAAATTCATATTAAAAATATAACCAGTATTAAATAATTCCTTCCTAGCATGTAGGCATGTCGATTAAATATTCCCCACGTAGCTGTTCTTGAGCTGTCTTCCACCAAACCCAGAAAAACGGTAGTGCTAATTAATCTCCAAAACTCCTCTGTAGTGGTAGGAAACCGAGTGTAACTAACAATCAACATGAGATCACAGAGCATGTTGTCCTCTTGTCCTGTACTTCACTAGGCATTTCAAAAGAGGAACAAGTGATCATTTTAGCCTAATTTGACAACTAACCATACAGTCCCAGGCCTGTGCATTTCAAAGCAATTTGTCCCTAGTCTGCAATGATAGAATGTGAAAGTGCTTGTGGCCCAGTTTAACACAAATTGCAGTCATTGTATTCAGCTATGAATGTTTCCTTCGTATTTCAGGATTTGAGGAAATTAGTGGCCAGGTTAGATTTCAAAGCAAAAAAAGCATAAAGGTACAAAAATGTGCAGAAACTAATACTCAATGTCTTTGGTAGGTATCAGAGGAAAATGAAAGGTTTTCTTTTGATCCACAAGAGTTCACAGCTCCTGCTGCGGTCATGGGGCTAGAGGTCAAAGGAGGGGAGAAGAGGAATACAAATTTCTACTCACTTGCCTAAGGCCGGGTACACATCACAATGATCTGTTCCTGGCCGATGCGCCAGCCGACACATAGCACCGTGCGTACACACTGCATGATGCAATGGTATGATGGTGCAATATACAATAACTTGCTGGATTTAGCAGCATGGCATTGTACACAATATCTTCTGATTGGCTGTGCTGCAGACAACCCGCAGGAGCGCGCAATTGTAGCTACTCACTGTGCGATCCACACGATATGATTTTACAATTTGCCTGGAATTGACAAATATCATGCAGATATAGCTCAGGTGTGTACCCAGCCTAAATGGGGTCCAGTCCGACTGGCATTGTCCACATCTTTCTATGCTAACCCCAAAGTAACAAAATTAATTCCTTCAGACATAAGGTGATTATTTAAGTTTTCTAAAACAAATTCATTATTTTGATAATTTTTATATATGTTTATGTAAATCTTGTGTAACATTTTTATTGTCAGTTTTCCTGTAACGAACTGTAGTTATTTTATCTTATTGAAAAGTACAGTTTGAAAAGTGATATTTGTTGCTTCTATCTTAAAATATTGTTTTATTTTTCCAGGTTCGAGAGACAATATGACTATGGATATATAATAATAAACTATTTTTTGATTACTATTGTCTTCGTCTGTACAGTGTTTTTTTTTATAGTCTTTGGGGGAATTAATTGCCTTTTTTTATTGTATTACTGTAGCTTATGTATTAAAATTGGATTACATATACTTTACCATCCATAACTTTTTCTGACTGTCATAGTGCTGCTAGAATTTTCTCTTGGCCTTTTTTCTCCAATTACCCTGTTCTAATCACTCCAAAAACTGTAGTCGCTGAGGAGAAATAGACCATACATGCTATTTGAAATCTTATATCTGTATGGCTGTAATAATTATTGACTTTAGAGATATATTAATTATTAACGCAGACTTGCGCTAGCCTCTAAGCCTCAGTGTCCTGAAGAGGCTGAGTGGTGACAATGAGATTGGATTAGTATATCATACTAGGATTTGGGTAAGGGCATAACTAGGTATTTGAAGGCCCCATAGCAAAAGCTAGTAAGGTCCTCTATGTACCACCCAATGGTCGAAAATGTATATAATACATGTAACTTTGACAAGTAAGATGGGCCCCTCAGCTACACTCCTTGCACCTATGGTAGTTACGCCCATGGATTTGGTTATTATGCATAGGACAGAATTTCCCGCCCCATGATGTCAGGGGCTACATGATCTCAGATATAAACCAGAGCAAGTACCGCCCATCTGTCCCTATAGGGAGCTGAAGACATCGCCAACACAAAATCAGCATGTGGCCGACATGGACGTTCCGGAAAAGCACCCTGCCATCTGTACAGCCTCTTGGCCCATCCTCAGGACGCTCTGAGAAGTGCTGCACTGAACAGTGTTGGCAGCCCGGCCCCCTTGGTGCGACGTAATAACGTCATGTGATTAGGTAAGGCTAACACAGGGTGCCCGGAGCCTTGTCACGGTACCGATTTGAGGGCTCTGTTCTGCTTCTAGATCGGGATTGTGTTGTCCTGATTGCCATGCAATTCTAAAGGCATTTTTGTACACTAAAGGGAGATAGGAGGACAATTGGAAGGGGATAAGGGGCAGCCCCCTAATGACACAACCCCTCTGTGACACACCCTTCCCTCCCAATATTGGCGGTGAACACTTTGGAACAGGGCGTGTGACAGCATAATAGAAGTAGCATGTTATGACCGTGTCTAGCGTAGAAAAATGCCCCTTATCTGCCTCTGGTTTCCCCTCCTATCACACTTTTAATTGGTATGGAGACCACCAATGAACAGACATACTTCACCAACTGCCCTAGCCTGCAATCTAATCAGCCTAATGGTTAAGCAGGCACTGTACAAATACCAACTGATTTACACAATGCAACCTTAATTTTTTGCTTATAATTCCTTAACTAGTATGCCCGTGGCGAACATTTCGCTAATTTGAACCCAGAACATACGTACGGAAAATGCTTTGATAGATAATGGCTAGATCATATATTAATACGACGGAATCAGGTAATAAAAGATGTGTGTGAAACATAACCGGCTAAGCCACACCCTTTTATCATTTTGGGGGATTTTTTTATTGTAACATTTCGCCAATTTGTACGTGCGATGATATATTTGGCCATGGACTCTGAAGCAAAATGGACCTTTTCCTGGGGGTATTGCAAGCTGAAACCCTATAGATGCAAATGATAATGCACTGTTACTCCGCCTCATCGTCTCCCAGCCTCCCACCAATCAGCGGCTGCCAGCGGCTCTCGTGGAAAGCAGAGAAAAGTACAGTTGCTTTTGAGGCGCAAACCCAACGCTGATTGGCTGGGAGTTGCGAGCCTGGAATCGACCTGTTGGAGAAAGTAGGTCAGGGAAGAGCGTCCCCTACTGTGACAGTTCCTTACACAACTACTCCCAACAGTAATAATAAGAGCCATGTGTCACATCTGATCAGTCAGCTCAGTGGCACCCCCACCAGGCACAAGGCTGTGTAACACATGTGCGCACAGTACACACCACACTCTGTCTCCCAGCCTCCCGCCAATCAGTGGCTGCCGGCAGCTGTCGTGAAAAGCAGAGAAAAGAGGTTCTGCTTTCGAGGCACCAACCCGGTGCTGATTGGCTGGGAGTTGCGAGCCTGGAGTCCATGTGTTGAAGAAAGTAGATCAGGGCAGAGCGCCCCATACGGTAGCAGTCTCACATGTTGTGCTGGCCGTGTGCCCTCCTTCATTATGTAATAGCTACGTCACGCAGCCAGGCGGTCAATGAGGAGCCGTACTGGGCAGAATGTAAACAGTGTCCGCACATTGCTAGAGCGTCAGGTCCATGTGAGAGCACAGACCACCAGTAGTGCGGGTTAACAGCAACCAGCGGCGGTGACCCCTATGACGCTTCCCCAGGGTCAGAGTGCCGGCTCTGTGTAGTTTTCTTCACATTTTGAGGTTAGCTAAACTAAAGCATTTATTATGGTTTTTGGCAATTTTTTTATTTACATCAAATTTTATACAGTTTTATTCGAAATTCTGCAATATATTGCTGATTGAAATCCGTCGCCAAAGAATCAAATGAATATCTCAATTAGTCTTTCAGGTATTCAGATTA
The DNA here is from genome assembly GCA_031769625.1 of Taudactylus pleione. Taxonomy (NCBI): domain Eukaryota; kingdom Metazoa; phylum Chordata; class Amphibia; order Anura; family Myobatrachidae; genus Taudactylus; species Taudactylus pleione. The sequence continues at coordinate 226,039 of JAUIMM010000258.1, forward strand.
ATAGAGTGTTCCGGACAAAGGGAATAAGCAAATTATATATTAGATAAAATAAATATTGTATATTCTTTCATGATTATCTATGAAATTTGCAGCTCAGGAATGTAAATGAATTCAAATAGATAAGAAACCATCATTTTCACAGGTTCATGATAACAAGATAACAAGACATTAGCACTTCAGAAAACTAAATACTAATCAGTTCTAAACAAAATTGTGAGGGAGAATATATAACATGCTTGAAAATATTTGTAGTCAGCCAGTGTAAAAAGCACTTCTCTTTATTCAGTGTAGGTATCTTTAGAATGACCCTCACCAGAACACATAGCATAAGCGGAGCAGTCACATGAAAGTGTATGTAGAATTACTGAGGATGGCAGGATATATGCTATATGCTGTCTGATGCTGCTCCCAGACCTCACACAGGACGAGGGGTACAGGAATGGGGCGTGGTGTGGGAGGCAGGGCGTATATTCGGGCACACCCAGTAAAACCAGAAAGACCACATCAGACAGAGACAGACAGTGGGAGTATTACTACAGTACACATAGGGAGTAGGGACACTGTTATTTCATTAAGGAAACTTTAAGGAGGAAGACACACAGGAGCAGGGTGCAGGGAAACACAGCTAAAATGTCCTTAGCTGCTCTGATTTCTTTCCTCAAAAGCAAGGAATCTATAATTTTCAATGCGGTAATAGCATTACTGACTGTGGGAGGACAGCAACTATTTTCTTTTTTTGCTTTCAGCTGCCCATGTAGCCCCACGGAGAACCTGAGGTACGGACTCGCTTTTCTGGGAGTACCTGCCTTGATCCTGCTCATCGTGGGGTTCGTGTTCAATGACAATACATGGAGGCTGTTCACAGGCTCCACGTACGGCTCCATCCAGGAGAGGAGCACACAGAACATCCTCATGAGGTATAAGCTCATCTGCTTTGTGCTTGGGAACATCATTGGCAGAGCCCTTGTGGCCCCCATCACATGGCTGGCGGTCACCCTGCTGAATGGCACCTACTATACGTGCGCTGTCATTGAGTATGCCAGTGTGGAGCACTATGATGTACTCAGGAACCTGAGTGCTGATGTCAGGAGGCGCACTCTGGCTCAGTTCCCCTGTCCCCAGCTGGTTCCAAATAATCTTACCAGGGTGAAGGATGAAGTGGTCCTGGAGCTCAAATACCAGTCTCAGGTACATGAAAGGAATAGCTAGCATTTTACAGATTATTTGGAGTCTACCAAATGCTCAGTTTAAATTACAACAATGTGATTTTTTTCCCTACCTGTGGCAGCCCTTAATAACTGAGTTTATTATTTAACTTTATGAAATACAAATATAGTTAATGCAGCTTGAAATGCAAATGTCTCTAATTAATATAGTATAAATAACTGCAGGGAATTAAAAAAAAGTGCAATAAAGGAAACAGATGAAGTGGCATGGACACCAGTAGGCACTACGTAAGGATTACATAATGATGCAGAAGTTAGGACACTTCCACAAATAGGAAGACGGTTTGTTTTGCAGTTTGAGAATTATATAGTTGTGTACACTTCAGGAAAACATTAGTTATGTATTGTTTTTCTTTAAAAGCTTTTGTACATAGTGAGACTAATTTATGATGCGTTCTGTAGGAGCATTGCAAATCATTTGGTTTTGCACCAATGCTCCATATCATCTGCCTAGCTCACTTCAAAGTGCAAGTCTATTATCTGATCTTTGGAAACGCCTCTGCAAGCTAGAGATGTACAGGACCTGAATCCGTAGGACCTGATTCTGAGTCGCGCACAAAGTAGCTGTAGTTGCGGGCAGCTGTGGAAACCGGATTTAGGGGCCTATGTACTAAGCCTTGGGGATAAAGTACTAACCAATCAGCTCGTGTCACTTTACAGACTGTGTTTGAAAAATGACAGGAGCTGATTGGTTGGTACTTTATTTCTGACCACCTTATCTCTCTCCAAGGCTTAGTACATAGATCCCTGTCTACCTTATGGTAATGCAAGATTCTGTAGTGGTAATGCGGGGGTTAGTGCGCCTGCAAGCAAAACAGCGACGCCCACTGATTTTACACCAGCCATTGCAACCATCATCTTAAGTTGGGAACACAGCGATATTTTGAACAATTTGCCCGGTTCCGACGGATAGGAATGACAAATCGCGCAGTGATAACCCACTGTGTTGAGTGGTGCGCGCTTCCGTGGGGTCATCAGCCGCATCGTCAGGTCGGTCCTACATGTAACTCAACCATGACGATGCGTTCAACGACCCCATGCAGCAGGATGCGGCCAACATGTCGGGTACTGAATCGTCTAATGGGTACCGGCTATCTGATATGTCAACTCGTAGGCGCAGAGGGGATTATCACTCGCATTGCGTCACGTCGTTTAGTGTGTACCCAGCTTTAGTATCAACACTTCCTAGGTGCATGAGATCGGTCAGAAACAGGTTTCCATTACTCCTACGCACACCTCAGATATGCATAGAGCCAAATGCGTATATATACTTGTTAATAATCGTTCCATTCGATTAACGAGCGATATATCGCGAAATCATCAGCGGGTGGGAACTACTGAAACATATAGTGGGATCATTTGGTCTAAATTTAATTCCTATGCCACAATGACCTGTGCTGCATGAGAATATAGAAATGTGCCCTTGTTTATTACGGTAATAGTGAAACATTAAAACACATAGCATTGAAATATGCAGTAGCTAAAAACAAAATATTGTGAAAGTGGCGTCATCTAGTATGGGAAGATAGGCCTTGCTCAAATCAGTGGGAAGAGGGATGTCAGTGTGGGTGCCACCATGCAGACAGATATGAGAGTGACCAGGGCGCTAATTTCCCAGTTATGGTCCTGCATAAACCTTGCTCCCTTCCTCTCTGAGCAGGAAGTGCAGGCCTTCTCCAGCTGTGTTCCATGCAGCTGGGATCACTCTGCACTTCCTGCTTTGAGAGGAAGGGAGCATCACAGCTCCCTGCCCCTGTGAGCAGTTTCCATGCTGTGTCCTCTGAGAAGCCCCTGCTGCTGCTGACTACTAGCTGTAGTATGGTGGTTGGTACATGGGGAGGGGCTAGCCACCAGGGTGCAGACAACTGATGAGACTGGCCATTGGTAGACCAGGACCAGTCTCTGTACCCTCTGTGATCCCCCCTCTCTAAATCTAGCTCTTATTAGAATTGTTAATTACATTTAACACTTTTGTGTGTTTGATGCTTTTGTGTTTGTATACTGGGCACATTTCATCTACAGCAGTGGTCGCCAACCTTAATTGGGGTGTGAGCTACTCGAGAAAAATGAAACCTCCTGAGAGCTAGTAACATTTTTGAAAAAAAAATTTCTGATTAACAACCGAAAAATTAAAGATAATTTAATGAAGATGAAAAAAATATTTAATTGATAACAACAATGCATTTCATTAATACAGTGATATTGTTGCACATTTCACTTTTAATTATCGGCTCCAAAGATGTAAGTACAGTAGAGGAGCAAAAGACATAAGCAGGGCTGCTGTGTGATTTTTCGGCAGGGCTAGGCGAGAGTCCCTCGCCCCAAATGCAGTCGACTCCTGTGATGTCCAGATGGTGTCCTTCACGTATTGTGCCCCCCTACGGCAATCACCTGACGCGCTTCCCCGTCGCTCCACCCATGGCTTTGTCAGAGGTCACTTCCTTCTAGTTGACTCAGCAGTAATGCACCTAGGCAAGCTACCCAAATTATGGCCGCGAGCTACTGGTTGGAGACCACTGATCTACAGATATGTTTCTTTGCCAAAGTGCAACCAGAGTGTGCAAGGTGCATTCAATTAAAAGCACTCAATGAGACCTGATCTCTGCCATTTGCTTTGCTGTAAAATATACCCTTAAAAATACACCTTATCAACACAATGGGCCATATTCAATTACCCTCGTAATTTTGGCCACAAAAAATTACACGGGCATAGCAACCAGTCTTGAATTACCGCGAGTATGCGCTCTGATTCCTGTGGAATTCAATAAACAAAAATGGTTGCAAAGTTTTTGTTGCCAAACGTTTTTCAGTGTTGCGGCTGCCCCTCTCTCTACTGTGCCCGGCTGTCGTATGCTCAAACTGACGTGAGGGGTCTCACACACACAGGGGACACACACCATGACAGGGGTCTAACACCATGACGGGGTCTCACACTCTGACAGGGGTGCTCTAGTAGACGGTGGAATATGACCTGCATGTCAGGGAATGGGAGGAGGAAGAAAGCACTGCCACGAGGTGAGTATTATGGACTAATTAAGTTAATTGGAAACTTAGGGGGAGTGTCCACGGGGTTCTGAAGCAAGTTCCGACAGTTTTTCCTTTCAATAAAGATTTTAGGAAAAATTGGAATTGGACTTGCTAAGGTGCTCAAAAAAAATTGAGCACCGTGTGAAAAAATAAAAATCACACACCCAATTGATTATCATAAATCTTGCGCCTGTGGGAATCACCATTGATGTGAGATTTTTTAAAACTTCACCTGCATGTTTAATTTGAATACTTTTGCTGTGAAAAATAAAAGCTAATCATTGCACTGCTCTGCAGTACTAAGGGCCTGATTCAGCTTGGATCGCAATTGCAAACATCAGGACAGTGTCTTACCATTTGGACACAGTGCCTGATTCAGAGCCGGACGCTATTTGCGGACGCTCGTTCAGAAAAAGGGGCTGGCTATTTAAATTGAGCGCTCGCTCTTTGCGGTCTGTTGACGCCTCTATGTCTGAACGAGCGAACGAAACATGCGCTCGCTATTTTGTAAACCCACCCCTTGGCCGCTCGCATCATACGTCATCTCCGCTATTTATTAGATTAATCGAGTACATCGAAAGGCATATGAACTGCTCGCTATTCTTGTGGTAGCATTTTCCTACCGCAATCATGTGAGCAGTTCAGGCTAAGAAACAACCAAGTGACGTGGTCGATGACGCTGCTTTGTTAATTATGCACACCCTTAAAACGCCCGTTTTGACCGGTTGGCACGCCTGCGTTCGGATCTCCACTCCCCGTTTTCAAGCACCTTCCCCTGTTACCACCCACAAACGCCTCATTCTGTCACTCAAATTAGCAGGCATTCGCTATTTTGCGAGCACACGATTTCCGACTGCACTGACTGGTTGGCGCATAACCCATACGCATGTGCAGATGTGCGAACATCGCTCGGAGCGAACGAGCGGCCGCTTACGAGCAGCTCTGAATCAGGCCCACAGTTTAATGGGCGTCTATAATTTCGCCAGTGCGATCACCGTTTGCAGAGGCTCGCAGAATCAGAGACAGGTTAGAGTAGCTGCAAGAATTCAATGGTGGCCGATGTGTACACGGGTCTGCGTGTGTGCTCGCAAAAGAGAAGGCAGCAGTGGCGTCTCTATGCACGGATAAGGTGTGGCTGCGTCTGCATATATTAGCAGCTGCGTTCCGTCAGGATTCGCAGATAAAATTGCAATCCAAGCTTAATCAGGCCCTAAACACAGTAGTGCACTGACATCTTACTTTCTCACATAGTCCAACGTCTTGCCTTAGCCAGTACAGACTTCTACATTTATAGCATGTGCCTCGCTCTCTGCAAACCAATGCACTTTAGTCTGGGTGCACAATCATGAATTAATGCATGTGGCACTAAAAAAAAAAAAAAAGGAAGAACCTTGATTGTTTTACATTTTGCTCATGTGAATTTGCAATGTGAGACTAATTCCGAGTCGGATGCAGTGGAGAAATTATTTCCCTCTGTGCATGCGTCTAAGTTGCGCTGTGCATGTGTGCAGAGTCAGTGCGTGAAGAGTCGCAGTTTCAATTGAGGGGCACTAGTGATGCACAGTCTCAGAAATGTTTAGTGTGCATCAGGATTCTGACTGTCGGGATACCGACTACTTCCTTCCGTGGACGGTGATGGAGGTGCATAAGCGACGCACGGAGATGGTCCATCTCATGGGCGTGTCGCAGGTGTGTCGCTGATAGTGGCTGCATACACAGACGCAGAATCATTTATATAGGAGGCCATTTATATAGGAGGCCATATGGATGTACACCAGAGAAGGGCTTGCAGCAGTGTTCGCATAAAGTTGCAAATATGCGATCGGCAAAAGTCGCTGTGTTCCACTCAGAATTAGCCCTTATATGAGCAATAAAATGTCCAGCAGCATTTATTGATACTGCATGTAATAATAATCATCATCATCAATATACAGTTTATAACAGTATGTTCCAAAAATATGTTCAGTCTTTAACTATACAGGTTGAGTCTTCCATATCCAAAATGCTTGGGATCAGGGGCATTTTGGATATCGGAATATCCCGTATTTTGGAATATTTGCATACCATAATGAGATATCATGGGAATGGGACCAAAATATAAACACAGAGGATCTGATTCAGACCCGCTCGCTAGATGCGTTCGCTCTCTCGATGCGTATGCAAATTTCAGAAGGCAGGCGATCGCACAGCATGGCATTAGCACGCCCACTGTGTCTTGGCGTGTGATCACTTTGTGTATGCAAATGCCCACTTAAGACACCCACTTGCACACGTCATCTCCAGGAAGTGTATGCAACCATCGGTACATCGGGTACCATCGGATGCCATCGCAGCCAGGTGACGTGTACTATGATGCTGCCTCTTAATTATGCACGCCTCTGAAATGGCATTGAGACGCTTAGGCACGCCTGCGTTCGCACCTCCACTCCCCCATTTTTAAATGGCCAGCCCCTGTTACCACCCACAAACGGCTTCTCCTGTCACTCACTCTGCTGGGCTGTGTATGCACAGTGAGTGAATGCTTCCCGATCTTTCGCACTGGTGCGCGCACTGCGATGCGTATGCATGCACACAATGCAAAAATCGGCCAGCTACGAGCGAACGCATCCAATCGAGTGGGTCTGAATCAGGTCCAGAATGCATTTCATATACATGCGTTTCATATACACCAGGGCTTGACAAATTTTTCTAAAATCTAGGAGCCAGGATGAAAGTATAGGAGCCAGACCACTGTCCCCCCAAAAAAATTACAGGAGTGAGTGAGGAGCACAGCTCTGTGTGTTATGCAACTGTTATACACACTATACTAGTCCACAAAATGGTCACAGTAGAATGGATACAGTAAAATGGAGGCCCCCTCACTGCTCTGCACAGCTCCCCTGCTCCACCCCCCACCCTCCAGTAATAACGGACCACATTTCACTAAAATAATGGTGCAGAAAGTACAACAAAACCCCACTCCCTTCGTGGTCACACCACTATCCCTCTGAAGCCGCTCTGCAATCCCTAGCCACGCATAGACCCTATTACCAGAGGGCTCTATGCAGCCAGAGATAGGAGACAGTAGACAGCTGGATGTACAGGAGGATCAGTGTAGACTGGGACAGACAGCAGGGATCAGATCAGGCCAGGATGGAGAGGAGTCGTTTGTGCAGACCGGACAGAGGCACAGCATGATATGAACACCGCAATACTATAGGCACGAATCTCTGATGAGGATCTGCTTCCTCCCTCACTGCAAAATCTAGTAGCCAGGCAGCAAAATCTGGTAGCCATGGCGACCTGGCCCCCGGGATTTGTCGAGCCTTGATATACACCTTATACACACAGCCTGAAGGTAATTTTATACAATATTTTTAATGATTTTGTGCCTTATATAAAGTTTGTGTACTTTGAATCATCAAAAATCAAAGGTTTCACTATTTCAGTCATGCTAAAAAAATTCTGTATTTCAGAATATTCTGTATTTCGGAATATTTGGATATGGGAGACTCGACCTGTACTTGTTTTGGGAATACAGTATACAAAACAAGGTTAACATTAGTAGTTTGTTATTAATAAGGAAGGTGGGCAGGAGAAATGGTACTGAGTATTTTTGAGGCTTATTTAGTGAGGGGATTGTAACAGATGGTACTCTACTGCTTCAGCATGGGGTTTCCTGCAGACCTGCAATACTAATTGCTAATGGTCAAACAGACGGGAAACCGACAAAAAAACACACTTTAGAATAGAATAGAACATTGGCACACAATTCATGTTTTTAACATTGCAAGTATAGAAACCCTGTATTTAGTAAGTGTTGTCTCTAGAAACCAACAAGGAACCACCAACAAACCCGCCCTAATAAAAGAAGTGATTTTGACAGGCAAGATGGCTTCAAAAGCGCATGTTGGGCCTGATTCAGCATGGATCGCAATTGCAACTGCATATATACTCAAAAAAGTACTCAAAAAAGATCGGCTGATTGTTGCACACTGCGCATACATATGCACTGCAGCGCGCTTTTGTCTCAACCGTACTGTGGTATTACTTGCAATTTCTGTTTGTGCTATTTTGCCAGTGAGAAGGAGAGGAAAACCATACACTTTTTGAAGACAGTTATTATATATTGCAAAAGAAGTCAGAAACTATTGCAGCAGTATTATTTATTAATTATATTAAAGGGGCAGTATTAAATCATTATTAATTGGTGTTAAAAAATGCTTTTAATGATGGGGGAAGCATTATGTTTCTAATGGGGATGTAGTCAGGATGCTGGCGGCCGTAATGCCGACCGCCGGAATCACGACACTGAAAGCCCGGCATGGGGAGAGGGGAGCCAGCCGGCGTGGGGATTTTATGCTGTAGGGCTTCCAAGGTCGGGATTTGAACCGGCGGCTTTTAAGCCGTCGGCATTTCATACACAACCCATTTAATGATGTGGATACCATTTATATAGCCATTAAATAATAAATGCTTCCCCCATCATTAAAATACGTTTTTAAACACCAATTAATAATTACTTATTATTGTCCCTTTAATATAAGTAAAAAATAATATTATTCTATTAATAAAATGAAACAATCATTTTTCTACAAATATTAATAAAATAGTATTTCCCTCATAAAAGAAATATCACTAATAGTTTCATACTTCTTTTGCAATATATAATTGCCTTGATTATGGTGATTCCTCTCCCTCTGATTGGCCATATAGATGCATCAGTTATACGTTGCTTTAACATCGGTTTTATGGCGATTTTATGTCGGTTTGGTCGTACTCCCATTATATACACCCCACAAAACCGACATAAAACAGATGCACATCAACGGTGGTTTACAATAACCGCTGAATAATAAGTACACTGCTTTGGTGCTTCAATTTCCCGGCAATGTGCAGGCGTTTCAAAACCCATTATAAAGCAACGCTTAGTAAATTTACCCCCAAATGTCACTTTTTATAACGCGTCACTTACTAAAGTTGCCATAGAATAATGGCTTCATAGTGCAAAACTATTTTTTTCAAACTGGGGCTGCAGCTTTCAACAGGAGTAGAACAGGAATAGAACAGCACATTTGATAATATTTTGAACAAGAAAAAACTGTTGTCCAAAACTTGTTGGTCTAAATAAAACATCCACTGAAATAATTAATAACTAGTAATACTTTGTTCTCACAGTTTTAAACTGACCACGATGTAGGCATTGGTATGTAGGTGTTTGTCAAACAACATGGTAATAAATTAACTAGGAACATGCTTTCTCGTATATATGTAGTAAATATATTTGATTTCAACTTTGAAGAACTTTAATGGAAAATAATAAGTTATTTACATGGCTATAACTCCTTTTAAAAGTAAGTGGTAATCCTTCTGGTCATAACCACACATCAAAAGTTCAAGTTTATAGAGCGTGTGATTCTTGTTCACTGTCTAACCTTATCTGGGATGTTTGCCAGTTTATTTAAATGAAATATGTTTTATCGGCCAAGTCTGCCGTATACATTTGATTACAGTTGTTTTTCCTTGTTAAATAACAATGCTGAAAGCTATTTCTGTTGTGAGCCTAATTGAGAATGGTTTAAAATCTTTACTTTGTTCTGTATATTACAACAGATTTAATAGTCCTGACCTCTGTTTTATCTTTGTACCAATTAATGTCCTTTTTCTACTGGCATTAAATATTGTGCTTTTACTAGAATTCTTTATTTCTACTTCAAGCATTTAAACAAGTCTGGGCCCAACCCGGGGATAGACCCAGTTGGGTCCACTAATCCCAAACTCACGTACGTCTGAGTTCACCAGATTTGGCTGGGCCAATGGATAGATCCTATTGGGACCATTAGTCACATACTCACTTGCATATGAGTTCACCAGATTTGGCTGGGCCAATGGATAGATCCTATTGGGACCATTAGTCCCATACTCACTTGCATCTGAGGTCAGGAGTTTTGGCTGGGCCTGTGGATAGACCCTATTGGGTCCACTAATCCCATACTCACTTAACTGAGGTCGAGAGATTTGGCGAGATGATATGCAGTGGTCGAGGTTACTTCTGTTGTTGATGTTGGTACCGGAGCTATTGAATTGTAGTCCGACTATAATCACTTAAGTCGGAGAATGCCGGGTTTTCGCGACTAAAGCAGGGTGTTTAATCGGGAGAACCGCACTTTCCGACAAAAGTGCCAGCCGTGAGGTTGTTGGCGCCGCGCTAATCCTGGAAAACAGCCTTGCGTCCGACTCTTTAGTCGGATTTCTCCTTACACCCTCAAGAGGGTGCGAGAAGAAATCATCTAGTTGCCCTAACAGCGCGCTGAATTGAATAGCTCCTGGAGCCCCATCATGATGCTATCAACAGCGCGCTAAATTGAATTGCCCCCTATGAATAGACTAAAGAGAAATTACTTTCGCTGAGTAATGTGACTAACATGAAGTGCAACAAACACAGACAGCTTTCTTAACTTATGGCTACTTCTTAAGATTCCCATAGTATTTGCACACCATAAACTACATTAATAGTGTCCCACTGAAAAGGAATATTTACATTTGGTGAGGTTATAATTGTAATATTTCTTTCTATTAAATATTTCAAATGTGTGAATGCAGAGCGGTAATGTTCAACATTTTGGGTACGGAAGACCTATCTCAGCATGCAGAGCAGAAACATAGTGGCTGATTCAGACTTCAGTCCACCACATTTAGCTTTGTATACAGCGTAACAGTCTTATGTACATTGTAGTCATGGACGTGACTACCGGGATAGCGGGATAGCAGTTTTAAGAGGCTTCCTCAGCTGTGAGGGTGCTACCAGAAGTGTTTTTCCAAGGAGTTTCTTCCCTCTGCCATCTCCCTGTACACAGGGATCAGAGGAGATTACAGAAAGCTCTGTAATCGGGAGGGAAACTTATGAACTCTCTGATATGTGACCACCAACATTGAAAGATATTTGAGCCACAGAATGCCATGTATACAAGCTGTCATTCTAGGACACCATCATTTAATGAAGTTCAGAGTGGGGTAAGAGATATTTCCTTCCCTGAGCAGAAAGTGTAGCAAGGTAAATAATGGGAGGATATTCAGGGCAGGTAGTGACGTCTCAGCGGCTGCATAGCAGCAGTGGTTTCAGCAACTAAAGCTGACTTTCTGTGGCTTGTGGGAGTAAAGTCAAAGTAGTTAGTAAGCTGGTTTGAAATAGCAGCATGCTTTGCTTCAGAACCTTGGTATTATAGTTTATGTATTTTGCTGCAGTGACATTTCTGTTCTTTCATATAATAATCCTAATAAATAATAATAAAAAAATACCCCCAACATTAAAATCTTTCCATCATTTCTGATTATCAGCACATAATTTGTTAAACTACAAAAAACTATAATAACATCAATGCTCTTATTACATAGGGTGCCAAAAAAAAAAGTTGTACACAGCGACCGACCTTTGCTTTAGGTTCCAACTAAAAGCAAAAAGTGTTGCTTACAAAAACCTTAACTGTAGTAATGTGAGTGTGTTTTATAGAAAATAGAAAAAAGCCATTCTAACAATCAACATATATGTTCCGTTGGAATGTAACAAATGGCTTCCGTAATCGCCTACAGCAGAGATTCCTAAACTCAGGGCCTGATTCAGCAGCGTACGCAATAGGCGTATCGAACGCAGTTGAACGATTATTTGCCATTGCGCATGCGTACAAGCCGCACTGCGCATCTACAGCAATCACATTGCGATCATGGACGCACAAAAGAATCCATCGCTGAGTGAGTGACAGGCTGTCAGCATTTGCGGGTGGTGAAGGGGGAGTGGTCAGAAAAATGCAGGCGTGCCTGTCCGTTTGAACGCCGTTTTATGGACATACATAAATTAGCCACTGCGATTGCATACGCAGCATGAGTACCCACTGTGTGCAACGAGTCTTGCAGTTTCTGCAGCTGGCCAGACCTGCTGTAAATGCTGCGTGACAGGCCGATGTGCGTCGATAGTAGCGATGTTTACGCAGAAAAGCGAGGTTGGACAGATACTCTATTCCGGCTGTGCTTTGCCAAGCATTAGCATATTTTCGAAGCTGCATTCCGTACAAAATTGTAGCTGCGATCGCAATTGCATACGCTGCTGAATGAGGCCCTGAGTCCTCAAAGTACCCTGATAGTCAAGGTTTTAAGGATATCCATGCTTGGGCATAGGTGACTTAAGTAGTACCTCAGTCAATGTAATTTAACCATAAGTGCTCAACCATGGATAGCCTTAAAACCTGGACTGTTAGGGTGTCTTTAGATCGGGAAAAATAGTTTTCTGTCCAGAAGTGGTGTTCAATTAAGTAAACCTTATATCAAGTGGTAAATGCAGAAATCTTGTAGATTAAAAACATGCCTGAGCCAACATTTCAAGATTTAGACATAACTCATGATCCACTGAGCATTTCATTGATTCATTGCTATTTTGCAGGGGTTCACTTAGTTCTGGACTTCAAAATATGCGATCAGAGGGTCAGATTCAGAGATTATTGCAACGTCGATATTTATGCAGATCGAGCAATTGTTTAACATTGCGCATGTGCTAAAGCCGCACTGCATGCGCAGCAATTGCATTGCGATTACACTTGTAAAGTGGAACCACTTGCAAAGTTAGTGACATGTAGTCACCGATTTGGGTGGTAACAGGGGGGTGGTTAGAGAAACGTAGTATTGCCTGACCATATGTATGAAGTAGGGACCACAGCAGGTACCTCCGATACCTGCTGTGATCCCCCCATTATCGCTGGCAGCCGCCTCCCCCATAGGATTCTATGGAGGATGTGATGTTGCCAAATGTACCAATATCTGGAATGCGATGCATTCCAGATATTGACCCCCGCAGCTAACGCCATCTGAAGGTGGCGTTAGCCGCTGTAGCCTATGGGCTACACCGCGCACTATTAGCCGGTGAAGGGATCCACTGGAACCCTCCCCGGCTATGGCGGATGTGCATATGCAGTCCCTGTAGTGGCCGGCCGCTCTCTGGAGACATCGCAGGGACAGATCGCTTTTTGCAGTTACTGGCATGTCCTGATCGCATTGCAAAAGCGATCAATAATAAATGGGCCCCATAGTGAGATAGTTCACTAAATGGAAATATAAATCATAGCCCCAAGGACACTTGCTATGTCCATGTAGGAATGCTGCTCCTGACCAAGTATACGGCTTCAATAAGTAGCTGCCGTGCTGTTGGTTTGTAGTATATGAGACCCGCCATCCATAGCCCCTCTGATGCTAGTCTCACTGCACTGTGCTGTGTAATTGAGCCAGGTTAAGGCCCTCATTCAGAGCCGTACGCTCTGAGCAGAGCGCACGCTCTGAATGAGGGCCGTCCTCCATAACTATGGAGCGTCCTCCTGGACGCTCGTATAGCTGTGGGTCACCACACATAGCCTATACGAGCGTGCAGTTTGATGGCCGCGATGGTCTTGACCATCGCGACCATCGAAACTGCGAGCCGGGGCCTGCGGTTGAGGTTTTCAACCGCAAGGCCCGGAGTGATTTTGGCTCTATCAGAGCCAAAATCACTCCCACTGACATCACTAGTGATGTCAGTGGGCCGGCTTCTGACGGTAGGCGTTTCCTTAGGAACGCCCCCATCAGGGAGGCACGCCCCCGGCACGCCCACCGAAGGGGGCGTGCTGTCAATCAACATCGACAGCACACCCCCTTTGATCAGACACAACGAGCGAAGGAAAGTCCTTCGCTCGTCGCGTCTGGCGCATGCGCACGACGGAGCTCCCTCCGTCGTGCGCATGCTCAGTGCAGAACATCGACCCACTTGCGAGCGGACAGCCGCTCGCGAGTGGGTCTGAATCAGGCCCTAAGTTCTCATATACGTCCATCTATTAAGGATATCTTTATTTGGCTACTGTGTCTCCCACTGATATTGCCGATTTCACCCGGACGGCAAACCCACAGTTTAGCCGCATTGGATATTGTTACACCGACTGACACCGCTCACACCTCCAGAAGGCAGCACGGTGCAGTGAGACTAGCGGCAGTCAGCAGCGCCATTACCTTTAGCGGAGACTGCGGCCAGAGGGGCTACGGCTTGCAGGTCTCATATACTACAACCCAACAGCACAGCAGCCGCTTATTGAAGCCACATCCTTGCTCAGGAGCTGTTCCCGCAGCATACCTAGATGGACATGGCAGGTGTCCTTGATTTATAATTCCATTTAGTGAACTAGCTCACTGTGTCGGAGGCTCCAGAGAACTGCTACATTAATTATACGTGGAACATTGCTACTTGTTACATGTTATACTGGTCCTTTTGATACATTATCTGCGGACCCTGGGCCTGATTCACTACCACAAGCAACTGTGATTCCGCACACAATCGGTTGACTGTTGCGTATTGTGCATACATGCAGTGCGTGTGCGTGAACTGGCCATTGCGATCGGGACTGCGATCACAATGACTATGCAGACCCATCGCAGAGTGATTGACAGGAAGTGCCATTTGTGGGTGGTAACGGGGGGGGGGGTCGGGCGAATGCAAGCGTGCCAGTGCGTTTCAACGCCGTTGCAGGGGTGTGCATAAATTATCCACTGCGATGGCATATGCAGCCTGAGACCTGATAGCGTGCACTGAAGTTAGCAATTTCTGAGTAAGGTCATGGCTTGTGCAAGTGTGACTGATGCTGTGATTGTACCGATGGTTTCGCAGTCTTGCTAAACTTTACTGATGTATGGTAAGTAAAGTGGGAGTCCTTACATTATGCTGCGAGGGCATGGTGATCGCAATTGATTAGCATACTATTGCAGTTAAACTGTGTGCTTAATTGCTATTGCATTTGCGTTCCGTAGTGAATCAGGCCCTCTAACATCAGGATACACCCTCCATAGTTGGATTATAACATCTTACCCTGTGGAATACCCTTGTCACCAGCGGACCACTAGGACAATTAGGAACACAAGGGACTGAGGGCCCGATTCAGACCCGGACGCAAAGCCGCGGACGCACGCATTGGGCGATTGTTGCCCGTCTGCATATGCATCGCAGTGCGCATGTGCGAACCAGTCATTGCGATCGGGAATCGTGTGCTCTTAACACAAAGACTGAGTGACAGATAATGCCGTTTGTGGGTGGTAACAGGGGAAGGTGCTTGTGAACAGGGGAGTGGATTGCGAACGCAGGGGTGTCTGGGCGTCAAAATGTAGTTTTATGGTTGTGCATAATTAGCACGGAAGCATCATTGTACACGTCACTTGGCTGTACTTCAGCCTGCAGTGATCGCAGTGCTTGCGGTGGAGTAAGGTCTACCTCAAGCGCTGCGTGCAGCTCCGATGGCTCTCGTTGGTTCTGATTACTCATACACTTCCTGGAGATGACGTGTGCTAAGAAAGAAAAGTGGGTATCTTTATACTGGCGTGCGCTCACTCTGCCGTCACTCTCTAAGACATAGAGGGCGTCCTTACACCAGACAGTGCAATCGCGGAATTTGCATACCCGACCCCTTTTGGCAGCAAGAGCGCAGCTTAGCGTCCGGGTCTGAATCGACCCCTGATTTCTACCACTGGATGGGTATCGTATGTTAGAGGCGCCCTTTTCCTTTATCTGGACCTTATTGCAATTATATCAATACATTTATGGGGCTTTTTCTGTTTTTATACTCTATACATTTTAATATATTACATTATAATAAATGTTTATGTTGTGATATACTAGTTGGAAATTTTAGTTTATTTCAACCAGGAGGACTCTACAGCAGCATAGTGGCTGAACTGGATATTTCCCCTAGTATTTTATAGAGTAGGGTTTAATCCGTGAGAGAATGCAGTTGCGATTGTATTAGTGCACATCTCGGCATCAGGCCCAGAAACAGAGGAGATATAGTTTAGTATGTTTCTATTTATTTCTGAACTTTAAAAATAATCATTTGCTGCCTTAAATATAAATACGCAGAACAAGTTACAAGTAGTATAGAACTGAGAAGGAAATTACACTTTACTAATTCTGCAATGTTATTCCTTTCAGGTCAGTGGATGGCTTTTGATAGCACTGGTGGCCATCATATTCTTCATAGTCCTGTGTGTGGCAAGGTGCTGTTCTCCTCTCACTTACCTTCATCTGAGATACTGGACCAGCTATGTCAATAATGAGCAGACCCTCTTTGAGCAAGCAGCAGATCAACACTCAAAGGTTTATGCTATGCAGAACATCAAGAAGTTTTTTGGGTTCTCGCCTGGGAGCAAAAACATTTCTGAAATCCGCATCCCATCACGCTTGGATTGGAAGACAATCTCTGGACTTGACTTGTTAAAGGTGGTCAATCAGGATTATTGTCATTACAGTCTTCTTCATGCATGGGTTGATGAGGATCCAACAGATGGAAAATTTATTCCTATAGATATAGAACAAGTCCCTGTAAATGTAACTCCACTTGTATCTGTGTAAATTATGTTCTATTAATTACTGTATATGCTAAATGATGGCTCAGGGAGTTAAAATGTCATACCCATACATTTTTCTGCAAAGAGTAAACATAACAAAACACATAAATATCACTTTGTTTTTTCAGTTAATTGAGGTGTTGATAGGGCAAGATTGTTCATGACTTGGATCATGGGGCAGGGATTGCGACACAGCGGATGGAGAGGGGGCAGGTACAGGAGCAGACTGAGGTGACCAGGCATATGCCAGGTCCCTTTAGTAGTAGCACACATTGGCCTCTGTAATATTTATGCCTAACAGACCACTGAAACAAATTGCATATCTTGAGAGAATTATCTAGTGATTAATGGTATGGATACCTTAAATAAAAATTAAAATGAGAGGGGCATGTCCTGGTGCAGTTTGGAGTAGGATGCTAGGTGCCTTTTCTCCTGTACTTATCCGACAAATTATCCTGTTAAAAGTGGTGATCACTGTCTGTTTCCAGTGTCAGGGTGCAGGTGAACTACCCCTGCTGCCCCCTGAACCAGTTTGGCTTAACCCTGGCGATGGTCCCGGCCGTTCTTACTCGTAGCTGCTCACTTGGCTGACGGTGGGCCCCAGCGTCTCTCCTGGGGGGTTATTCCTACTGGCTGCTGCTTGCACAGGATTCTCCTCTGATTAGCATGGTGGGTCCAGACCGCTGCCCTACTGTCTTCTGTACTCTGCTCCACAACGTGGGCCCAAGTGGCGGCGGCCATTTTAGATCCCTGTATCTCCAGCTGCAGCTTGTTTGCTGCGCTGCACAGTCTCCGGTTTATGTACTCCTGCAGTCCTCGGTGTGACAGCCTCTTCCTGTTTGGTCCCTGTCCCAACAAGGGTCTCGTGGCTGGTCCGGGTCCTCCTGATGCGCTCCTGAGGGGAGGCCACCATCTTGGATATGCTGACTGGGTCTTAGGGAGCTGCATTTTCCTGGTAGTACCCACTTCGATCCTGTAAAGATTAGTGCTGCCATCTGGGGTGGTTCCTGTGATCTCTGCAGATATTCTGCACTCTTCTGGTGTGGTGTGGACCCATCTCCTGCTTCCTTGTTGTGGTGGCTGGCAGGTGTCTCCTGTCATTGTCTCCATTCCAGTATCTTCAGTTTGGTGATTTCCTATTTGCTTCCACGGATTGCTCCTGCTGACCCCTGTACCTTTCTTCATTTCAAGGTGCACCTGTGCCTTTATCATTGAATGTGAAGAAAACAGGCCATACGTCTGGGGCTGCTTCTAAATTGGAATGATTTTCCCGCACTATGGCAACCCCATCTCCAGCTACTAGCCCGCCCTGTGCTCTCCTACCTCGTCTTCAGATCTAGAGGGTGACCCTTTTCCTTCACTAACCCAGATTCTTCAGTTCATTACCACTTCTGAAAATAGGGTCACCGACAGGATTGGTGAGGTTCAGGTGGATATTTTTCAGATTCCAGGAAAAGCTCATCCTTTCATTCCAGTCCCGTTCAATATTTCAATATGTTTTAATACTATAAGTGTCACGACCAGCTCTAGAGACCTACGTGTGCTGGCAGGCTGTCAGCACTGTGTCTCACTGATCCACCGGCCGCCGTCCTACATCACGGCTCCACTTCAGATATCTCCGGCCGGGGCCGCTAGCTCTTCTTGTTCCCGTCAGCGCCTGCATGCTGTCTGTGTAGGCTGCTTCGGCGACCCACGTGGAGGATCTCCCGCCAATTCTGGTGAATGGACGCCGCTATGTACAGCAGACCACTTTATCATCAATGGCAAGTTCCTTTCTGATTTCCTGGCCTCCCAGCCAGTAGTATAAAAGGGCTTCCTGTAATCCTGGCAAGCTGCCAGTGCAACGTCCCTCTATGCTGCTTGTCAGAGGTGAAGTCCTGTGCTCCCCAGTGTCCTAACACTGTGTTTTCTCCAGAAATCCCGCATTCCAGTCACCAAAACTCTTGTTCCATCACAGAGCCTAATTGCAGAACCGCTGTCCCTACAGCGTCCAATACCATCGTTACCAGCCCAGTGTGCAACTGTAGTACCGCTGCTCCATTAGCGCTCAGAACCACCGGTACCAGCCCAATGTCAGCCTCAGTACCGCTGTTCGTACAGCATCCATAACCACTGTTACAGCCCAGTGTCCAGCTGCAGAACTGCTGCTCCATTAGCGTCCAGAATCACCAGTACCAGCCCGGTGTCCAGCATCAGTACCACTGTCCCTGCAGCATCCAGAACCACTGGTACCAGTCTGGTGTCCAGCCTCAGGGCCATTGCTCCTATAGCATCTAAAACCACCGATACCAGCCAGTGTCCAGCCACCGAACCGCTGTCCCTACAGCGGCCAGAACCATCAATACCTGCCCTTGACCAGTTACAGATCCCCTGCTACCACAGCCCAGTACCACTAGACCCAGTCCAGAAACTAGTAACTGAACCTCAGCTACTATTGTGACCAATTCCTAAATTCCAATCCATTCCGCAGCTACCCGTGAACCTAGTCCTAGTCTAATATTTGTTCAGGTCTCCACACTGCTCATGCGCAGGACTTTCATCAAACTGCCCAGCTTTCTATACGTAGTTCCACTCCCACTCAGCACCTCGACCGGGAACACAAGCCATCCTAGTCCCAGCTGTGACAATGGAATCGGTATGTAATGCAGGTAAAGGTAAGTAACATAGCTCTCCCCCCCCCTAACCCTTTCTTAGGGGTGCCTAACCATAACCTCCCCCCTTAGTGCCTAACCCTAACCCCCCCTCCCCGCACCCTAAACCTAACCTAACCCCCCACTTCCCCTAGCCTAACCCTAACCTTCCCCATGGGGGTGCCTAACCCCATCCCCAGGTGTTATACTTATACTTACGGTGTTGGGATTAAGATAGGCATCGGCATTTAGACGCCTATCTTAAATCCTTTGTCGGGCAGGACATGTCGGGATTTAGACCAGGGGCATCGCGTCCGCCGGTCTATTAACTACATCCCGTGACAATATGCGCGTGTCTATGCATGTATGATTTAGAGAGATAGAAATGACAGCAAACAGCATGTCATGCGGCCTATATCACACAAACTACCACATAACTAAATACTACATAATTATACAATAGCCACCAGCATCAAAACCAGGGCCATAGAGACTTGGCCCGGGAGAGTGGCCTAATTGTGGGAGGTGTGGCTACGTCTCCTTCGAGAATAAAAAGTGCAAATTCAATTCGGTGCAATCGCTTCCCCCTACAGGCAGAGGAGAGGAGACTGCTGCTGCGAGATGTCTCCCACTGCAGCCCAACACACAGCAGCGTGTGCTGGGCTGCTGACAGGTAAGAGGGAGGGGGAGGTGGCGGCGGGTGACCCGGGCCCCCCCAACAATCCCGGGCCAAAGTAATTGATACCGGCTCCCATCGCCCTGTCTGCGCCCCTGATGACAACCTCCTATTTCTCACATTAACTATGTAATCCAAGATCCTTTATCTGCCCATGTGTGGGTTACCAAACAGAAGAGATACTTAGTCATGCTTTAAGGTGTGTCCGGGCCCATGGTCTGTGATTGAGCCTGACAGAGAAAACTAGTTTCTAGGTGTGTGTTTCAGATTGTGAGTTTTAGAGTGAATGCTTTATAATAATATATAATAGATTAATAATGACAAATATCCTATAACATGTTCTCATACCCTAGTGTCAAAGGTGCAACAATTAAAAACACCTGGATCAGCCAACAAAATACATAAAAGGTATTAGATATTTTTGTATTTGTATCAACAAAAAATAAAAAACTGATGCATCTGCTCATACCTGATTAAGTAGCCCCAGGATCCCAAAAGCTTGCAAGCTTGTGTCTTTTTCACTTATTCAATGGAAGGTACTGTATGCCTGTTTTTTTTTTTTAGCACATACAGGTATCTACTAACTGTAACTGCAAATTAATTGTAATCTCTTCATATACTGTACAGGAAATTACACAAACTATAGCTTTGTCTGTAGATTTGCAAACATTGATGTGTGGCCACAAATAATACACTGTAGCTAGCCCTTTACCTAAAGGTGAAAGCTGTATTGTGCTGCAGCTCACAGTGAATGAGCATGTATTCTCTAATCAGGGTCATAACTAGGGTAGTTCGACCAGTGCCATGGCACAGGTCACCGCAGGGCAGGGGAGCGCTGTTTGGGCCTGTAAATTTTCCTGTTTATTATCATTCTCACTTGTAGCTTCCTCTTCTTTTATTCCCACCATCTCCCGGCCTCCCCTATCTCTTCCCTGGCCCTTCCCCATGAGGCCATGGCCCTAATTAAGGTGCACAATGTTATGTCCCTATTTAAACACTGGGGGGGAGGGATTTTGGGGGGGCAAAGCTCTCTCTGGCACAGGGCACCAGAAAGTCTAGTTACGGCTCTGCATCTAATTCACTACAAGAGAACTGCATTGTGTGGTTTTATGCATCTGTATTGAAAAGGAGTAGATGGTTGAGTCTCCCTGCATCGTTAGCTGTAGCACACTACAGCTCAGTTCAGCTCATGGTTCAGGCCCCTGCATGAGGCTCCACATTTCTTACATGGGGCTAGGACAGAAAGATTGGGTGGGGGTAGGTCTTCAAAACTGGACAACAGCATAGTTTGCATCTGTTGTCATTTATAATACAGTATACTTCATTCATAAATTGTATGAATGAAGTACATTATATACATTTACTTACTTGTGGCTAAATGTTTAGCTACATCAAACAAATCATATAGGCTTTCCCATGCTCTGATTAGCAAATATGTGTTGTGGTTCTTGTAATTGGTGGACACATTTTTTTTTTTACATTATTATTATAATTTATTTTTACAAGGTCATAAGCATGTATCTTACACCAGAGGTCAATCACTCCCAACTGATGCACCTACTGACAGGCCTATTTGCTGGTGCTTTCACCTCTACATGCTACAAAACTGATGTGAAACACTATTCCATCTACCATTCTACTTCTCTAAGCATAGAGTAAAGCTGGGCACACACCTATGCAATCAGCGGCAGATCAGATAAGGGATGCAATCGGGAAACCGGCTGTCTTAATCCCGACCCGAGACAGGCGCCCGGCATCCCGATTGAAGAGATGCCGGGCGCCGCGAGCGGACAGCCGCGGGGGGGAGGGTTAGGTTTAGGGAAACCGGGGGGGACTTAGGGTAAGGCACCCCCTGGGGAGGGTTAGGCTAGGGGAGGGAGGGTTAGGCACCCCCGTGGGGGACTTAGGGTTAGGCACCCCCCGGGGGACATAGGTTGAGGCAGCGGGGAAGGGGGGGGTTAGGCACTTACAGGGGAGATTAGGTTTAGGCACTTGGGGGGGAGGTTAGGGTTAGGCACTCCTAAGGAGGGTTAGGTTAGTTTTTACTTACCTGCGGACGATCAGGATTTCCAGCGCTGTCGGGCTTCTGCTGCCGGGATCACTGCTTCTGTCAGAGTGTCGCGCCCGGGATTCGAACTGCCGGCCAGAGAGATGGGGGCATTTCATACCGATTCCATCAGATAAAGCCGATCAGCCGTGCAATGTGTCCCCAGTGTTACCCCCGGTCAGCTGCCTGTGAGCCGCGTATACACTGTGCAGACATAGCACAGTGTGTACGGGCCTCTATAAGATCGGGAGGTCGGCCCGATGAATATTAGGCAGCACATGAGATTCGACCACCAGATCCTGGCCGTTCCAGGAGCGATATAAGCCGTTTATCGGCTAACGCTCCTGCATCGGGACAGCGTACACACCTATACAATCCAACAGCCGTTCTCTGAATGGCCCGATGATTGTATAGGTGTGTACCCAGCTTGGGTAAATTTACTAAAGGTCGATTTCGGCATTTTGAGTGATCTGAGGTGCGATTTTCATTCGATTTTGTATTTGGGTATTTGCTAAAGGCCAAATCGAATGGAAAAACCGAATTTCAAATCGAATTTTAGTAAAATCGACCTCAAATCGAACATCAGGAAAACATTGGTACTTTTACATAGCCCAACACACAAAACCCTTATTTACTATCATTCGATTTGAAATCGACCTCAAAATCGGACTTCAAATCGAACTTCAAATCACCAAATGAATAGACCTGCTTCATGCTTTCGATTTGAGCATGAGCAGGTCGGATTGACACAGATACATGCAGACATCAGTGAGATGCCTGCATTATCTGACTGTAACAAGCAAATAAAGAGTTAAATGTAAAAAAAAACTGACGTGAGGTCCACCCCCAAAACACAACCAGCCCCGGACTTTTCAAACCCAGTCCTGGCTGACTAAGTACAGGGAAAAAATTGCGTAGCGTCTCCCTGTAATTCACAGAACCAGCCCTGGACTCTTTCTAGCGGGGGACTGATGCCACAGCCAGGGGAGCCCTATCACCGGCCCCCCCTGCCACAGCATCAGCCATGACCGCTAGTCAGCCCAGGCCAGGGATCCCTGGGGAGTTAGGGACCCCTCCCATAAAGGGGTCCCCCTCTCCAGGGCACCCCTAGCCTAGGCTGATAGCCCAGGGTTATCCCCACCACCCCTGGGCGGTGGGTGGCAGGTTGATTGTGTTAATGTAGTGTAAAAGAAGAATATGTTTAACATTGTCTTTACAGTAGAACTGCAGGTCCCAGCAAGCCTCCCCCGCATGCTGGTATTTGGAGAACCACAAGTACCAGCATGTGGGGCATTAAGGGCCCACTGGGACCTGTAGTTCACCTGTAAAGAAATGTTGATAGAAACACAGTCACACACCGTACACAGTAAAGTTTTAATCCATCCATACACATTCACACATACATTACCTGGAGTGGTCCCCTTGTCCAGTAGGCATCCATGGTCTTCTTAAAATAAATAAATAAAAAAATCGACCATTAGTAAATCTGGAAAAAAAACGGGGTGGTCACAATTCGATTTGAGTTGGTTTGAGGTGAGCTAAATCACACTTCAAATCGACCATCAAATCGACCTTTAGTAAATTTACCCCTAAGTGTAAGATGAGTCTTCATAGGGACTTATGCTTACCCTTTTTTCATATACATTCGCAGCAGGAAATTACATTTTACATAAATACAATAGACTTGTGTCCAGCTCTACAACAATCTCTTACAGGGAGATGTATCAAGCCTGAGATATAAAGTGGAAAAGTTGCCCAAAGTAACAAATCAGCTTCTGTCATTTCAAAGACTGTACTAGATAAATGACAGAAACTGATTGGTTGTTTTGGGCAACTTCTCCACTTTATTTTCTCTCCAAGGCAGAGGTAGACAACTTATGACTCAGGCTGCTGTGCAAATACAAATCCCAGCATGCCCTAACAGCAAAACAGTGACAGAGCATGCTGGGAGGTAGAGGTAGTTCCACAACAGCTGGAGTGCCACAGGCTGCCTATCCCTGGCTCCCTCGGCGACTGCTGCTCTTTGCAGCCGCTGAGCATAGTGGTGGCAATGCTGGTTCTACTGGTGGCTGCTCCTCTCTGCAGCCGCCGGCTAACTTCAATGAGGACACTTCCCCGGCAGCTGCTTTTCTTTGCAACCGACGGGTATAGTGGGGGCAGAGCTGGTTCTACTGATGGTTGCTCCTCTCTGCATCTGCTGGTTAACTTCAAGGGGGACATGCTTCCTCGTGGCTGCTGCTCTCTGCAGCTGCGGAGTATAAAATCGGGGCAGGGCTGGTTTTACCGGCAGCTGCTCCTCTCTGCAGCAACCGGGAGGGGGTGTCAACGGGCTGCCTGATCACTGCTGGCCACAGTGATCGGGACACACTAGGGGAGGATCCAAGGGTGCCGAGGGACTGGGAGGGACCCAGTGGGCATTTTTGACATGTTGGCATCAGATGCTACCATGTCAGGGTAAGCCCTGCCTGGTGTAGCCGCATCTGATGCCCCCCGCCAACAGTAAAGCATCATGAGACCATTCATGTGTGGGGTTGCTTCTCAGCCAAGGGAGTGGGATCACTCACAAAGAGCAACTTCTCACAACCATCCAAGAACAGTTTGGTGATGAACAATGCCTTTTCCAGCATGATGGAGCACATTGCCATAAGGCTAAAGTGATAACTAAGTGGCTTAGTGAACAAAACATCGAAATTTTGGGTCCATGGCCAGGAAACTCCCCAGACCTTAATCCCATTGAGAACTTGTGGTCAATCCTCAAGAGGTGGATGAACAAACAAAAACCCACAAATTCTGACAAACTCCAAGCATTGATTAGGCAAGAATGGGCAGCCATCAGTCAGTATGTGGCCCAGAAGTTGATTGACAGCATGCCAGGGCGAATTGGAGAGGTCTTGAAAAAGAAGGGTCAACACTGCAAATATTGACTCTTTGCATAAACTTAATGTAATTGTCAATAAAAGCCTTTGACACTTATGAAATGCTTGTAATTTTACTTCAGTATACCATAGTAACATCTGACAAAAAGGTCTAAAAACACTGAAGCAGCAAACTTTGTGAAAACCAATACTTGTGTCATTCTCAAAACTTTTGGCCATGGCTGTAGTGTGTGTTATTCCTGTGGAGGACAATGTATTGTGTTTTGTTCACG
Organism: Taudactylus pleione; assembly: GCA_031769625.1. NCBI lineage: Eukaryota > Metazoa > Chordata > Amphibia > Anura > Myobatrachidae > Taudactylus > Taudactylus pleione. Next base: position 251,174 of record JAUIMM010000258.1, read on the forward strand.
TGGAAGCCAGTGTAGTGTGTTTTAATCCTGAGGAGGCCAATGTATTGTGTTTTGTTCCTGTGGGTGCCAATATGTATGTTTTTTTCATATGTCGCGCATGCCGTATTGCCGGATAGTGTGCCTAGGCAATTTTAAAATCTTGCACAGTGTGCCTTGAGTTAAAAGGTTGAAAATCACTGCCTTGTGCAATTCCCACAGTAGTAGTGCCCATTACCCATAATTCCCACAGTAGTAGTACCCCTTATGAAATGCTCACTATAGTACTGCCCCTTGTGCAATACCCACAGTAGGAGTGTCCCTTATACAATGCTCCTCAAACAATGTCACACAGTAGTAGTGTCCCTCATGCAATGTCCACAGTAGTTGTACCCCTCATGCAGTCCCCACAGTAGTAGTGCCCCTATTACAATGCCCAGAGTATTAGTGCCCCTTATGCAATGCCCACAGTAGTAGTGCCCATTACCCATAATTCGCACAGTAGTACCCCTTATGAAATGCCCACAATAGTAGTGCTCCACATACAGTACCCACAGTAGTAGTGTTTCTTATACAATGCCCACAGTAGTAGTGCCCCTTATGCAATGCCCACAGTAGTCCCCTTACACATAATACCCACAGTAGTAGTGCTCCTTATACAATGATTTCAGTAGTAGTGCTCCTGATATAATGCCCACAGTAGCAGTGCCCCTCATGCAATTCCCACAGTAGTGCCACTGATAAAATACCCACAGTAGTAGTGCCCCTTCTGCAATGCCCACAGTAGTAGTACTCCTTATACAATGCTGACAGTAGTAGTGCCCCTCATACAATGCCCACAATAGTAGTGATAATCTAGTTATAGAGTAGTATTTGAGTTTAAACCCTTAGTAAGTTGTCAATTTTATAAGGGTTTGATCCTCAATTTTTCCCATCTGTGCTAATGGGATTTTCCACATCTGTAGAGATTTGGAAGTTTTGATTTAACTGTATTCAGTTAACACTTTGATCATTTATAATATAAAAAAAAAATCACTGCTATTTCATTGATATAAATGCAATGGATGCTTTCAATACATAGCACAATCACATGGTAATAAATTCATTGATACAATGCCCACAGTAGTAGTGCCCCTCATGCAAGTAGTAGTGCCCCTTATGCAGTGCCCACAGAAGTAGTGCCCCTTATACAATCACAAAAAAACAGGGGGTAGAAAGCGCTAGCACACAGTTCTTTATATTTAGAAAATGAAGAATTTATTCCTTCCTTTCTTTAGTGAAAGGATAATACCAGCTATTTAACACACATCATTGTGCCCAAAATTTCCAGACTTATACATATTTAACAGATCTAAAAATTACTAATCTAAGTGTTGTATTTAATAATATACATTAATTTAAAGTAATACTTAGATGTTAAAAAATCCTAATTTGTATAAAACCACAAGAAGACTGTATTCCTATAAGTGAGTAATAACGACAGCTGTGTTTCAATCTTGGAAATAGCAAAAGTTCACGTTGCAACCTTGTTTCCCATTAATTGTTATTTTAGCAGCACAAAGTAGCTGTTCTTTAGATATCCTGGGGTAGTAAATTCTTATGTAACAATTACTGTTCCGACAGCACAAAGATCTGTTGATTTTGACAATGATATTATCCAGCTGTCTGTATTAAATCGGTCTAGATACTGTAAATAAGCCATTTGAACCTTATGCAGCAGTTTAATGCTGCCCATCCACTTAGCGATGCGGGGGACGACGGCACGATTACAATGGCGTCGTCTCCCGCGGGGTGAACTGCATACACTGAACGTTCAGACGTTCAGTGTATGCAGCTCAATCATCCCCGAACATGGCCACCTGACGGCGGTTGTCAGGTTGACCGTCATATTCGGGCGATGATTGCTGTTAAAAACGACCAGCAGGCGCGCGCATCGCTGGTCATTTTTCATCTTTTGCTGCCCGATTTGCGGGCGATTACCAAGCGATGGAGTGATAACGACCATCGTTATCGCTCCATCGCTAGATTTGAACGCCTTGAGGATGGGCAGCTTAAGTCCCCACAAGCAAAGAGAATCTCCAGCTGATTCCAATAATATTATAACAACAAGTTGTCTACACGGTTTTCCCTATTCAATTGCCACACAGTCTTTGGAATATATTCCAATAAGGACAAAAATATTCACACAGTAAAACTAGGAACTGCTCCAAGTTCCACAACACGAATCTCTAGTACTCAAAAAATAAAAAGTGCTTGCATGCTTGCAATAAAATTGATTAAGTCCACAAGGGAATATATAGTTACCACGTCCTCTATCTGGTAAAATAGAAGGTTCTCTCTCCCTTCTCCCTATTAGCGGCTCTGTGTCCTCCGTTTGTTATGCAGCTATCTCCGGAGTTTTGACAGCTAGATTGCCGGAAAAGGACCAAAAGTACTAGGGATTATCAAGGACATGTATATAAAGCCAGCTGGTCTTTTCAAATAGCAATAAAACACGTTTCTCCACCTCTGCCAAGTGTCGGTGGCTTCCCCTTATACAATGCCCACAGTAGTATTGCTTCTCATGCAATGCCTACAGTAGTAATGCCCCTTATGCAATGCCCAGTAGTAGTGCCCCTTATACAATGCTCACAGTAGTAGTGCCCCTTATTCAACCCTTGCAGTAGCAGTGCCCCTCATGCAATGCCCACAGTAGTGCCCCTTATGCAATGCCCACAGTAGTAGTGCTCCTTATGCAATGCCCACAGTCAGGGGTGCTGAGAGGGGGGAAGGAGTGTGTACAGCCCAGCACACGCTACACACAGACTACTCATGGCTGCTAAGTAGCTGCCGCAGCAGTCTCTTATTTCTGTGGGAGGAGTGATGACACTGATCATGCCCCCCACTGGCTATGCGCTGGGCTCAGGGAGCTCATAGCGCCCCCCTCCCCAGGGCAACTGCAAAAATATTATTTTTATTATTTTTTCCCTTAAGGGGGCGTGGCCATGCCTCCCAAGATTAGGCCATGCCCCCTTCACTCGGACCCCGCGTTGCTCTTGGCGCGCCTGCCCACAGTAGTAGTGCCCTTTACACATAATGATCACAGTAGTAGTGCACCATACACATAATGCTCACAGTAGTGCTCCTTATGCAATGACCGCAGTAGTAGTGCTCCTCATGTAGTGTCCATAGTAGTAGTGCCTCTCATGCAATGCCCACAGTACTATTGCCCCTGATAAAAGGCCCACAGTAGTAGTGCCCCTTATGCAATGCCCACAGAAGTAGTGCCTCTTATGCAATGTTTACAGTAGTAGTGCCCCTCATATAATGCCCCCAATAGTAATGCCCCTCATGCAATGCCCACAGTAGTAGTGCCTTTTATGCAATGCCAACAGTAGTAGTGCCCCCAACACATGCCCACAGTAGTAGTGCCCCCTACACATAATGCTCACAGTAGTAGTGCTCCTTATGCCATACCCACATTAGTAGTGCCTCTGATATAATGCCCACAGTAGTAGTGTCCCTTATGCAATGCCCACAGTAGTAGTGCCCTTTATAGAGAAAGGCACACTTGAAGGTATGAAGGGCAGAGTGGTGAATCCGGGTGAGTCGCATTCGCCTCCGAAACATGTGTAATTCTCTCTGTCCAATGGATACATAGGGATCCCCTCCACCAATGCTTTTCGACCGGTAGGTCTTCCTCACAGTAGTAGATCCCCTTATTCAATTCCTGCTATAGTAGTGCCCCTCATAATGCCCACAGTGGTAGTGCCCCTCATGCAATGCCCAGAGTAGTCATGCCCCTTACACATAATGCCCACACTAGTAGTGCCCCTTAAACATAATGCTTACAGTAGTAATGCTCCTTATGCAATGCCCACAGTAGTAGTGCTCCTCATATAATGCCCACAGTAGCAGTGCAACTCATATAATGCCCACAATAGTAGTGCCCCTGATAAAATGCCCACAGTACTAGTGCCCCTTATGCATGCCCATAGTAGTAGTGCCCCTTATGAAATGCTCACAGTAGTAGTGACTCTTATGGAATGGCCACAGTAGTAGTGCTCCTCATATAATGCCCACAGTAGTAGGCGCACCACATACAATGCTCACAGTAGTACTGCCTTTCATGCAAGTAGTAGTGTCCCTTATGCAATGCCCACAGTAGTACTGCCCCTCATGCAATGCCTACATTAGTAGTGCCCCTGATAAAATGCCCACATTAGTAGTGCCCTTTATGCAATACCAACAGTAGTAGTGCCCTTCATACAATGCCCACAGTAGTACTGCCCTCATGCAATGTCCATAGTAGTAGTGCCCCTTACACATAATGCTCACAGTAGTAGTGCACCTCATATAATGCCCACAATGGTAGTGCCCCTGATAAAATGCCCACAGTACTAGTGCCCCTTATGCATGCCCATAGTAGTAGTGCCCCTTATGAAATGCTCACAGTAGTAGTGACTCTTATGGAATGGCCACAGTAGTAGTGCCCCTCATATAATGCCCACAGTAGTAGGCGCACCACATGCAATGCTCACAGTAGTACTGCCTTTCATGCTAGTAGTGTCCCTTATGCAATGCCCACAGTAGTAGTGCCCCTCATGAAATGCCCGCATTAGTAGTGCTCCTGATAAAATGCACACATTAGTTGTGCCCTTTATGTAATACCCACAGTAGTAGTGCCCCTCATACAATGCCCACAGTAGTAATACCCTCATGCAATGCCCTTAGTAATAGTACCCCTTATACAATGCCCACAGTGGTAGTTCCCCTTATACAAAGCCCACAGTAGTAGTACCCCTTATACAATGCTCACAGTGATAATGCCCCTTACACATAATGCTCACAGTAGTGCCCCATAAACAAAAAGCCCACAGCAGTGCCCCTATTCAATATCTGCTGTGCCCCTCATACTGCCCACAGTAGTAGTGCCTTTTATGCAATGCCAACAGTAGTAGTGCCCCTTACACATAATGCCCACAGTAGTAGTGCCCCTTACACATAAAGCTCACAGTAGTAGTGCTTTTATTGCAATGCCCACAGTAGTTGTGCCCCTCATGCCATGCCCGCAGTAGTAGTGCCCCTCATGCCATGCCCACAGTAGTAGTGTCCCTTATGCATGCTCATAGTAGTAGTGCCCCTTATGCAATGCTCACAGTAGTAGTGCCTTTTATGCAATGGCCACAGTAGTAGTGCCTTTTATGCAATGGCCACAGTAGTAGTTCCCCTCATATACTGGCCACAGCAGTAGTGCTCCTCATACAATGCCCACAGCAGTAGTAGTACCACTCATGCAAGTAGTAGTTTCCCTTATTCAGTGCCCACAGTAGTAGTGCCCCTTATACAATGCTGACAGTAGTAATTCCCCTGATACAATGCCCATAGTAGTAGTGCCCCTTAATAAATGCCCACAGTAATAGTGCCCCTCAAAATACCCACAGTAGTAGTGCCCCTCATACAATGCCTGTAGTAGTGACTTTTATGCAATACCAACAGTAGTGCCCCTTACACATAATGCCCATAGTAGTAGTGCCCCTTACACATAATGCTCACAGTAGAAATGCTCCTTATGCAATGACTGCAGTAGTAGTGCTCCTCATGTAATGCCCACAGTAGTAGTGCCCCTCATCCCATGCCCACAGTAGTAGTGCCCCTGATAAAATGCCCACAATAGTAGTGCCCCTTATGCAGTGTTCACAGTAGTAGTGCCTTTTATGCAATGGGGCACTGTATAAGGGCTTGTGTAGCTATCGAGGGTGGGGGTGGGCGTGGGGGCGTAAGGCTGAAGAAATGCGTAGGGTGCCAAGAAACTTTGCACCGGCCCTGACGACGGGTCAATAAAAAATGGGGGCAGCCTAAGTGGCCACCAGGGGGTGGGGCTAAGCTCTATCCTGCTAAGGGAAAAAAAATTGTCTCCCACTCATCCATCAATGGTGGGTAACTATTGGTTCTCTGCCATCAATGTCATAACTAGATAACATCAGGTGGTCACCATCACTGTTTTGAAATCATTTTGTACACTCTAGCTATTACTCTATTCCTCCTCTATAGCCAGGTGGATAGTAACTAATGACGTACAGTAACTGATGACGTCAGGGTACAAATACTGAAGGGGATATATTCGCTACCATTACTGATGATGTCAGGGTACATCTATTGAAGGGGATATATTCACTACCATTACTAGGCAGCAGTAACTGATGACGTCAGGGTACAAAAACTGAAGGGGATCTATCCACTGCTGTAGCACATGCGATGCGGTGCTTTATTATGACATCATCAGGAGCGCCGTTTAAGACTTAACTAATCAATAGCACGCCTGCCCTGTACTTTTTTGTCTACTACATCACGTACAACGGAGGAGGATGGTAATGAGCGGTGGTGGTACTGTTAGCAGGCAGTCGCCAGTGTGACACAGCCCACGCTCGCAGCTGTAACGATCTACACGGCGCTGCGTGCAGCCGGGGCGTGAGGAGGCGGAGGACTAGGCAAGAGTAATCAATGACAGAGCGGTCGCCCTTTCTCTAAGCGTGGCCGGCAGCTGTACAGTCACAGCCAGGACCCGGCACCGGGGAGGCCGCACCACGCCGAGCAGCAGCCCGTGTGCCCGCTCCATGGCCGGCCAGCCATGACGGACTACGCAGAGGAACAGCGCAACGAGCTAGAGGCTCTGGAGTCTATTTACGCCGACTCCTTCACAGGTGAGCAGCTCCGCTGCCTCCCCATATACACCGTTCCCGGTGCTGCCTGCTCCCCTGCAGGGAGCGGTGTGATGTGGGGCCACCTCCGCTCTATTTCGGGCCACTGACTCGCTGCCGGCATCTATCACTGCGTCCGGGGACCTGGGACCCTGATGTTTTGTATAGTGTGGCTGTCACCCCCTGTGCTGCTCACCTGATATACCCCGACAGTGCGGATAAGGGTAACGCGGGTGCCGCGTGTAATAATACGTGTTTCCTCCCTTTGCACCGTAGCTGGCAGCTGCTGTATTCCCCGATGAGTCCTCTGCATTCATTGATAGGAGTGCAGCAACATCATAGCTCATCATTACACACATTGATGGCATTATTTATGCACTTAAACAAAAAACTGGAACAACTAAGTAAAAAAATCACTGTTATTGTCTTAGTCTTTCATATGCAAAAGTTCTCCCATCATCTAAATCACAGGTTCTAAAACTGGGTCCTCAGGACCCCAATAGTGCATGTTTTCCAGGTATCCTCACAGAATTACAAGTGGCATAATTACTCCACCTGTGGATATTTTAAAATGAGAAAATGAGTCCTGCCTGGGATGTCACTCTCTGCTCTGGTGCTTCTAGCACACACTGGTCTGTATATTAGAAGTTTGTTGCATCAGTGAGCTAGAAGCACCAGAGTAGAGAGCGACACCCCAGATTGCAAAGAGGAACTGCATTGGTTGTGACAGGCGCAGGGTGCTAAAATGAACATTATTCTGCGTTTTGATAATGTTAGGATTCAACTAAATAACCAGTATCTAGTGCTCAATATTGGCTTAAAATAGATGGACCAGAACAGAATAATATAGGACATTCTATGCTTTGTCATTTGTTTCTGGACATTATCAGTAGATCATCAGTCAGTATGGCACACTTAATTGCAGTGACTAATTTTAGCATAAATCATTTAATTTGTTCTTGGGTTGGGTACGGGATCCCGCTGTCAAAATCCTGATGCCGGCATCCTGACATGGTTAAGATACCGACACCTGCAGGTAAGTATCCTAACCCTCCCTCTCTGCTGCCTAAACCTATCCTCCTTCCTTAGTGTCTAAACCTCCCTGTACTTACCTTTTGGTATTCTAAGCGCCGGCATCCCATTTGCTGGGATTTGGACTAAATCCCCTGGGGACTCACAGCTGACCGTATTTCATTACAACATTTAGGCTGATGCTACATCTAGTGGAGTAATTTAAGCTTCATTTAATTTCTGTTCAGGAATTGTTATATCACTTCAGAAAACAAAAGTAAACTTGTCTCATAGTCACTAGTGTTACACGTGTGTGCTATTATTTTATCACTTGTACAAGGCATGTAAACTAGTCAGATTGTTTCCAATATCTGTGGACTTGCTCGGGTATTAATTTGCCTTTGTTTTTATTGTTATGGTTTTCAAAACTTTTTTTTTTTTTTGCTCCACTCAGTGCGTTTTATGGTGCATACACACGGTCAGATATTCCTTCAGATCTGCACAATAACGATTTTAAAAATTATATTCATATCTGAAGGAAAATCTGACAAATCATGCAGATGGTACAAAAAGCAGCTGCCAGGCTATTAACCAACCAGCCCCAACATTTAAAGTTGAGGCTTCTTAGTGCTTTATTTTTATCGGACTTCAGACTTTTTATGACATGGGAATGCACCTATTCTAATTACATGTTGGACTGTTAACACTATTAATAAATGAAATGTCACTGAAATATCCTTTATCCAGATTCTAGTTGAACAGTATGCATATGTAATAATTCAACATTGTTGGAATTACTTCATTTGCTTTACCACCACTATGGGGGAAGCTCCATGCGATGTTGAATAGTGCCTGGAATGAGTTCCTGGAGCTATTCAGTTGGCCGTGCTGTCAACCACGACTAGAGGATTTCTGCTTGCACCCTTCTGAGGTGTGAGTAGAAATTCGACTAAACCAGGGCCGTTATGCTGTTTTTGGGCTTGGCGCATGCATTAACAGCATCGTGGCTGGAACTTATGTTGGGGAATGCACGTTACAGTGACTAAACACCCGGCTTAAGGCACAATAAACTGCATCTCCCGACTTAAGTGCAGAGCGCGATGGGGATAATTGAATAGCTCTGGGAACTCCTTCCTGGCGCTATTCAAATCGCACTGAATTGAATTGCACCCTATGCTTTTATAGCACAAATTTAGTTATTTATAGCGCAAAACATACCACAGCTGTTATTCCATGGACAAAGTTAGAATACAAAGCACTGTAGGGAGGCAGTTATCCTAGACAGCATCTATAGCTAAGCTGGGCATTCTTCCCACTGTGTACTCAAATCCACCACTGATACCTTTCACACATACAGCCAAAACCTTTTTTTTTCGTCCCATAAACACGCTTTAATCCAGTTTATGCTATATATGAATAGTAGTGTTCACTCCAGCTCCGGCGGCTGGCAGGGCGCCGGAGCTTGAGAGGGCATGCATGCACTCCCGAAAAGGGGGTGTGGCCATTGAAAAGGGGGCATGTCTATAAGACGCATCCCCTTTTCGTCGCTCCTGGGGGCGTGCCCGGCACTTACGGACACGCTGGGCAGTCCCCAAGCGCTGCTGAAAGGAAGAATAGATGCCTGGCGCATGCACCCGGCGTCTATTTACTGGCGGTGACCGGGTCACCGCACATTTCCCCACGCGCAGGACACTGCGACCTGCGGGTGGAGACTGCTGTTTTAGCGGGGCGCTGCGCGCTAAGGGCATGGCGCTTGGGCGCTCCAGAAGGAGGGCAGGGCGCCGCGCCCCGCTAAAACAGCCTAGCGGGAACGCTATGAATAGTAGCCTTGTGTCGAAGTCCCGGGTCCACAACCTTGCTCTGTACCAGAGTTAGACTAAGACCCATGAAATTCCTAGGTTGACAGATCTGTGTATTTCCCGGGTCTAATGTCTTATACCCCTATAAGTGGGAGCATCACAGAAATCAGTGTATGCTGGCATGTGCAATGCATGTATGGAGTCAGAACTTACATCTGCTCATTTGGTTGAGATTGTTGGTTGAACCATATGAATTGCATTATCAAGGGGTGACAAGACGTGGTATTCTAGTACTAAAGGATATAGATTTATGATTAACGCTAACAATTAATATTTCAGAACTATAATAGTGATTGAGGAAGTACTTTATCTGTTTGCTAATCTTAATTTGTATCATATTATATTTTAACTTCACACTAGTAATATATATTTTTTTGAATTACATGTTAACTAAATGGTATTTAGTGTTCATTCTAGCACCCTGCACCTGTTACTACCCGTGCAGTTCCCCTTTCCTGCCTGGGGTGTCGCTCTCTGCTCTGGTGCACACTCTGGTCTGTATCTATGCAGTTTATTGCACCAGAGCAGAGAGAAACACCCCAGGCAGGAAAGAAGATCTATAAGGGTTGTGACAGACGCAGGGTGCTAGAATGAAGACTAGGTTTGTTCTTTTTAAATATTAACTAACAAACAAGACTCTCTTGAATCCTGTGCAGCGAAAACAAAAATTCCAACTCTACTCGTGTACAGATTAGTAATGCCGTGCATACATGTGGGTCATTCCATTTCAAGTGGACCAATTTTGAAGATCCTCTCCACCTGACCATCTCCATTTTTTTTTTATAACATTTTACAATGCGGGTGGCATCTATGTCAGACTAACTTTGGGAAAAATTTAGTTCACAATATGCAATCGTAGCAAAACTATAGCCCTCAAAGTGGGGGTGGCTGCAGCTCAAAATTGGAGATGGTCAGGTGGGGACTCCTGATCCTCTTGACATAAAATGACCCATTATACCACAATTTGGCGGATTGGACAGTTAATTTTACAGAACATTTTCGCAACTGACTACATATTGTCGAACATTCCGAATGGCCCGACAAATCCGATAATTTGTGAGCTGCAAGTTGGTCGCATCGGGCAATGTATGTGCTGGCCCAGACAGTGCTACTAACACTTCACCTGTTCCTTCACAGGGTAGGAACGCGGATATCAGGTGATCATACACTGATCACATTTTAGTGTATGGCCACGATATCTGCTGTTTGTCAGACTGTCCAATAAAATGTCTGTTACTTGGTAACTACAATTTGAAGCATACATGTCCTGCTTGGTATGAGAACATTTACACATTTATTACAAGATTCTTCTCATATTTAGGTATTTTTAGGTATAGTGAACTTTTAAGTGGGATAGCTATAACAATTTGTATTGTAGAACGGGCTGTTGCATCTGCAGCCTTTGAGGGGGGGATCTCTCATGTTGAGATCCGTGAAAATGTGTGGAAATGTTTCCATCAACCATGTTGCCCTTTTGCTAACATGTATGCAACCTTTGTGCTACACTGATGTGAACTGCTCATGACCTGATTTTCATGCACAATTCTTATTTCTTATTTTGTTTCAGTGTTGTCTACATCTCCATCAAGTTTCTCTATCACTGTGACATCTGAAGCAGCAGCAGAAGAAGAAGAAAGTACGTGTGTAGAACCCGTTTCTTGGGCGGAATTCAATTGTTTTCATCCCCTATCGCGCCCGAAGGAGCTATTCTATTTTTGCTCCTGTCGGGCGCGATCAGCTGCCAAGCGCTACATTTCAGCTCGCAGCCCCTGGGGGATGAGAGCTGTAATGTGCGAAAAGTGACATGTTTGGGCGCCCAAACATCACTTTTCGCGATCGCGCCCAGCACTTTGGTCGGGTTTAGCTGCTTTACGCGGCTAAACCTGACCTCTATGGGCGCGATCAGCGCGAAGAACGGCAGCAACTGAATGGCGGCCCGCGATCTCCTGTCACTTTAGACGGGAGATCCGGACCGCGTAATCAATTGAATTCCGCTCCTTGAATGCACAGACATATTTGTGCACTGTCCCTTGTCAATGTGTGCTGACACATCTGTTACTGACATAATTTGTACTGATGCACCATGGTTATAAGAAGCAGCAGTGATCTTTCCTATTCTAGTTGAATATTTTGACTAATGCATTTGTGAATAAGTAATATATGTTGCCAAACTCCAATAAAACAAGAGGGGCATGATAAATTTATCACACATTTTCTGAAATTGCACCTTTCTTTGGAACATAAATTTGGAGTACAGTGGCCAAACGCAATAACCCACAATTTGCTGGAGCCAGCTATAGTCGCTAGATTTAAAGCAGGAATTAGTTTAAAGGCCAAACCAACTGGTTTTGCCTCTAAACTAATTGATACTTTTAAATCTGGCTTCTATCTCGCCAGAATCGTGCGGGCTTGGCCTCTGCTCTTCTAGCTTGTATTTAACTAATGGCTTTAGGTAACTAATTACTTTCATTTAGAAGACCTGCTTTGGATTTCTGTTTAAGTAAAAGGTCACAATGGTATTTATATAGTAAAATACTAAGACTTAAAGTAGTCTGTAGAACTTGTGTAAACTAGTAAGTTTGCTTTAGTAGCTTTATAACTTTCTGTAATTTTTCAATAAATTTGCAATCATACAAGATTCATGTAATTATTCTGCTACATTCTCTGCTTGTGAAAGACAAAATTTCAGGTGAAGTCTATCGGCATGTAAGGTGAACAATTATCAGTGTCGCTCTGACTAAATCATTGTGAAACTGCTGCTTTTTAAGACCAAAATTATGATAATGTTTTTCCGCTATGTTATTTTACAGATGTACAAGTAACACTAAAGTTTACTTATGTGGGGTCGTATCCAGACCAAGCTCCTCTTTATGAAATAGTTTCTCAAGAGAACCTTGAAGATGCTGATGCATCTGGTATACTGACCTTATTAGAGGAACAGGTAAGTCCTAGACTTTTATTTAAAGGACTGCTAAGCCTGTGTACTACTGCTAGAAGCCTTTTGATAATGTGAAGAAAGAAAATGTCGTCCTCTTCAAAGACAGTGTGCAATGTCCTAGACTTTTCTGTAATGTTCTGTGCAGACTGTGTGCTACTGATGGAAAGCCTATTGGGAATATACAAGGTCTTCACCAATTTTCTAGATCTGCATATTCTTATGTTAGATCTAAAAGCTCTTGCTCCTGTTCGACATGTCTGCGGATGGAGAAATGTAAAGGGAAAACTAGGAGTAGTTTAGTACTATATATAGTAGCTATATAATGCTTTATGTAGTAGCTGTATAGTGCTATATAGTATTTAGCATTATATAATAACCATATAGTGCTATATAAAAGCAGAACGTTTGGTCTGATGCATAAATGAGAAAAGACCTCTGTACTGATGTCTGAGCAGCAGCTGTTGCTGCTGCTCAGCCTATTCGATGTTCACCATTACTAAATAATTGCCAGTGTTTACAGATGTGACTGCATTTTTTAATGTTTGGCTGTGTTTAGAATATACAGTCAGGTCCATAAATATTGGGACATTGACAGAATTTTCATATTTTGGCCTCTATTCACCACCACAATGGCTTTGAAATGAAACAAACAAGATATGCTTTAACTGCAGACTTTCACATTTAATTTGAGGGTAATTACATCCAAATCAGGTGAACGGTGTAGGAATTACAACGGTTTCTATATGTGCTTCCCACTTTTTAAGGGGCCTAAAGTAATGGAACAAACTAAACAATCCTAAATCTAACTTTCACTTTTTAATACTTTGTTGCAAAACCTTTGCAGGCAAGTACAGTCTGGAATGCATAGTCATCACCAGATGCTGGGTTTCATCCCTGGTGATGCTCTGCCAGGCCTCTACTGCAAATGTCTTCAGTTCCTGCTTGTTCTTGGGGCATTTTCCCTTCAGTTTTGTCTTCATCAAGTGAAATGCATGCTCAATCTTATTCAGGTCAGGGGATTGACTTGGCCATTGCATAATATTCCACTTTTTAGCCTTAAAAAACTCTTTGGTTGCTTTTGCAGTATGCTTCGGGTCATTGTCCATCTGCACTGTAAAGCACCGTCCAATGAGTTCTGCAGCAGTTGACTGAATATGAGCATATAATATTGCCTGAAACACTTCAGAATTCATTCTGCCGCTTTTGTCAGTAGTCACATCATCAATAAATACAAGGGAACCAGTTCCATTGGCAGCCATACATGCCCACACCATGACACTACCACCACCATGCTTCACTGATGAGGTGGTATGTTTTGGATCATGAGCAGTTCCTTTCCTTCTCCATACTCTTCTCTTCCCATCACTCTGGTACAAGTTGATCTTTGTCTCATCTGTCCATAGGATGTTGTTCCAGAACTGTAATGGCTTTTTTAGATGTTGTTTGGCAAACTCTAATCTGGTCTTCCTGTTTTTGTGGCTCACCAATGGTGAACCCTCTATATTCACTCTTATGAAGTCTTCTCTTGATTGTTGACTTTGACACATATACACCTACCTCCTGGAGAGTGTTCTTGATTTGGCCAACTGTTGTGAAGGGGTTTTTCTTCACCAGGGAAATAATTATTTTGTCATCCACCACCGTTGTTTTCCGTGGTCTTCTGGGTCTTTTGGTGTTGCTGAGCTCTCCGGTGCGTTCTTTCTTTTTAAGAATGTTCCAAACAGTTGATTTGGCCACACCTAATGTTTCTGCTATCTCTCTGATGGGTTTGTTTGGATTTTCCAGCCTAATGATGGCTTGCTTCACTGATAGTGACAGCTCTTTGTATCTCATATTGAGAGTCGACAGCAACTGATTCCAAATGCAAATGTCACACCTAGAATCAACTCCAGACCTTTTACCTGCTTAATTGATAATGAAATAATGAGGGAATAGCCCACACCTGTCCATGAAATAGCTTTTGAGTTGATAGTCCCATTACTTTTGGCCCCTTAAAAAGTGGGAGGCACATATATAGAAACTATTGTAATTCCTACACCGTTCACCTGATTTGGATGTAATTACCCTCAAATTAAATCTAAAAGTCTGCAGTTAAAGCACATCTTGTTTGTTTCTTTTCAAAGCCATTGTGGTGGTGAATAGAGGCCAAAATACAAAAATTCTGTCAATGTCCCAATATTTATGGACCTGACTGTATGTACTGCTATCCTATTAACACAATACCCCACTGAGGACATAGCAAAACAAATAATGCTCTGAATTGAAACCAAAAGCTACTTTTGCAGCCATTCTAGAAATCTTGTCATTGATGTACAGTATATAATGGGTCTTAAAATCTGTCCAGTCTTCTGTAATGGCATGGAGTACCCATTTTTCCCTGATATGTAAAAGTGCCAGTAAGTACAAGTCTTGAGCACAATAATGAAATGTGGAGATTTCTGTAAGAATGTCTAAAAAAAAATAAGGGAATTGAACTAAATATGTTTTCTACACATGCCTAAGGTAGTAATGAGCAGGCCAAAAGGGTGTTGTTAAATCCAGAAATATCAGCGTGATGGGTTGTTAAATGCTTGTTCCAATCTTTTCTAGGCTCAGGAGAACTTGGGAATGGTGATGATTTTTACACTAGTGTCTGCAGTCCAAGACAGACTAAATGAAATTGTAGACCAAATAAAATCTAGAATAGAAGAGGAAAAAGTAAAGAAGGAAAAAGAAGCAGAGGAAGCAGAAAAGGTAAGTGTTTCTCTTGCAAGATGATGATGCTGGATTGTGAAAGGTTATAGTAACATTATTTCTTCCAGAAGTAGATATGCTTTACAGTTTATAACAGTGGTAGTGCTGTAGCTAGTTCCCTATTGCTAACAGGACTGTAAATCCAAATGAGATTTAGATTATGCAAGATTACATTAAACAATGTGTGCAGTCTGAAGCCATTCCCTGTATGTACAGCATGCTACTTGTGTTCAGTTATGCTGAAGTTACACTCTGCATGGGAATGGGTAAAGCTGGAAGGCCTAAATTTATCCAATACTCCCAGTAGTGTGCTGTAATTAGGGAATTCTCTTTTGGTATGCTTTCTAAAAATCCAAATGTATTCATATGACCGGACTGTCAATGTACTAGATTGCTCCGTGCGTATGTGTTCATTTAACTTGGATTCAGATCTAACAGAATTGTTTGCCGTTTATTATATGGGTGCGTTTTCAACTATTTGTGTATATGATCGGGTCTTGTTATTTGGAGTAACATTGCTGATATTTCTATCTGTAATATCTTTTTACTTAGTTGTTTTTCCTTGTCCCTCTATGCCTGATCCAACACCAATGGTAGAAACAATACTCTAGTGAATTTACTTTACTCCTCTTTATGGAAGATTTTTTTATGTATCGAACGGGCAACAATTGTACATGTCTGTATATACCATGTTCTCAAGAATTTACACCCAGTCTGCATACTGTACATCCATGGGAGCTGTGGGCACATTTGTGCTGAAAGAAGAAGTGATCACGTTGTTGGATATTTCTCAATGTTCCTGTTATGCGTGGTGTCTTTGGCACGCTATGAGTGTAGTAGACCTTATAAGTTGTAATAATTTTATAACTGATGTAACAGTTTTCTGTACAATAAATAGTGTAGTGCACAATTCTTACAGATTAGCAGGAATATTTCAGCATCACTAACTGCTAATTCTTTTAGGTTGTGTTCCATGGAACTCCTGTGTCCATAGAAAGCTTTCTGAATTGGAAAGCGAACTTTGAAGCTGATATAGCAGAAATTAGAAAAAAAAAACAGAAGGAAGAGGAGCAATCAGGGAAAAGTAAATTAACTGGTAAGTCTTTCATAGCTTGCATGTTATTCATTCCACTATAGCATGGTCCCACTTGTTCTTCAGTGCTGAGATAGAGGGGAAGTAGTTAGCAGACCAGTATGAATCCTGACTGTGAAAGCCCGACACGTGACTTAAGATAGGCGTCGAAATACTGACTCCTATCTTAATCCTGACGCGGGAATACAGACAGATGCCAGCCCGAATGAGGTAAGTCGGAGGTCTCTTAGGTGTTAACCTCGCGGTGGGGATGGGAAGGAGGAGAGCGTTGGGTTTAGGCAGCATAGCTTGGCTAGCGTTAGGTTTTGGAAGGGTTAGGCACGAAGGGAGGAAATTTAGGTTTAGGCACTAACTGGGAGTGTTAGGGTGCAGGGTGGGGAGGGTTGGGCTACAAAAAGAAGGCTTATGGGCAGAAGGGAGGGGTGTAAGTATATTTTCCTTGCCCCTGTCGGGATACCGACCATCAGGGTGCAGCTTGTCGATATTTTGACAGGAGGCATCCCGACTGCCGATATTACATACCCATCCTGCGCTAGAGTAGGCAAGATGTTCTGTTCGATTTTGATTATCAACTTGGCATGAGCTATCTCACGGCTTTCAATGGTACATTTTGTAGGCAGCAGTGTATTGTGTAAGTTCTTTCAACCATGTAGCCTTCACTAAATTGTGCAATTGATCACATTGAATGCGGCTTTACTACGCTAAAGGTGCCCATCCACTAGACGAGCTGAAAACGACTTCACAATTACGACATTGTAATCGTGCAGTCGTTTGTCAGTCTGTGATGAGCCTGTACTGAACAAGCAGTCGTTCAGTGCAGGCTCATCAATTATCAGCAAACATGCTGAACCTGATGATACTGTCAGATTGTCCAGCATGTTTGCACGATGATAGATGTCTAAACGACCAGCGGGCACGCGCATCGCTGGTCGATTAAGACCTTTTTACAAGCGATTTGCAAACTATTTATGAATGAATGATATCGTTATTGCTCACATAGATTGTCTAGTGGCACCTTTACTCATGTGTTCATATTCCTTCCATGCTTCTGTTAAAAATGCAACAAGTGTTAACTAAAAAATTATTATTTTTTTTTTTTATGTTATTAACTTATGTTCCTTTTATTGTACCTTCATTTAAGCACAACTAACACCATTTAGAGCGGTTTTATTTAAAACATTCTTCCTAAACTGCCTATCCTATGATAATGATGCTAGGATGTACTTTATGCTACAGTTATTAACCTGTATACATTTTCTTTGGTATGTAAAATCATGGATTTTGTATAAAAGTACTACCATTAATTTTTGCTGGCTTTTTATTTAACATATGCTACTTTTTTTTTTCTTTATAGGCGATGGCTTTACAAGATTTAATTGATCTTTAATAAATATTTGTCTTTGTTTATCCAGGAAAGCAGTTATTTGAAAGAGATCATAACTTGGATACCTCCGACATTAAGTTCCTGGAAGAAGGTTTGTTATGGCGCTTTCTTTGTAGTGAGCAGGTTATTATCCTGTCTGCTTTATTTGTACCATAATATTTAGATCTAGCACCATAGAACACATATTTAGAAAAAGTATTTTTGCAAAATTGACTGATTACAATACACTAGATTTATTTCTTTTTCATTAATCAGCAGTTAATAACATATTGCTTTTTATCTCATGTTAAGCATTTATTCAGTAAATGCCAGCTTTTGTGTCTAAAGCAGGTCTGGTGTAGTATGAACTTTGCTTGAATCGCATTTGTGGTGGGATCGTACTCTTCTAAATTTTGGTCTCCCCAAGACTTCCTATTGTCCAAAATAAGTGAAGGGCAAGGCTGCTTGCCAATAATTTTTTTTTCAGTGTTTATATGAGCTTTTCATTAATGCAGCAAATTGTACAGGCACATATCATAAAAAAGGCAAATGTTTTGGTGCAAAACAATGGTCCCTTCCTCAGTGCAACATGATATACTGAGGAAAGGGCCATTGATATTCCCCTATATATTTGCCTTTTTTATAATGACACCTTTTAACTTTTGTGTACCCAACTCCTTTGCGACTAAAATGCTTATAAGGAGGCGAAAGGCATTGCCATTCTTTATAAAGTAAGCTTTCCCTTGCCACTGTAGCCTCAGAACTGTGAATAGATCGGTACAAAGTCAATACCACCAAGTAAATTAATTACCTGCGTTAATGGGTTTAATTAGGAATGGCTGGTTCAGTTTAATATTAGATACTGTATATGTTGTATGCCAAATATATGAGTCATTTCCTAATATGTCAGTGTTCAATACAAAATTACAACTTTGTGAACCCGTAAATGTGAGTAAACTATGTAAAAGAATCTTAACTCTTTAATGATATTATGGTTGTGTCCATTTATTTTTAAAAAATTATACACCCGCACACACAGTACACACACAAAATAATCACATAAATTCTTACATATATCATACAATCTATTGTCAGCCACTAAATCCACCTCTGTGCCATCATGATCTTCACCCTATCTTGTAATGTACATCAATTGTTTTTTTATATCTTTTGAGTACCACATTTGTTATGTCTACCATTGAAGTGTATACTGTATATATTCAAGCCTTCAAAATATTGTGCAATTAAGTTACTGGGGTTTGGATTTCATTTTATAGTATATTTATACCAGGATGATCATTATTCACACCTCCATTCTGTTGTGAAACAGGAAGGTGCAGCCACTAGGTGGCTTATGAGTCTTGAGAGCTGTCTTGAAAAATCACATAAATCTAGCTAAAACTTCTTCTGTTCACTTTAGTCTGTATTGAAAGTTCGTTCCACTACCAAAATTTCCTGTTCAGTCCTGTCCTCTATACATTTAAATCATTCTTTCATTTTCATACTTGTTACACTCAAATTAAAATTGTCCAGGATCATGTGCAATATTTCTTAATGGTTTGTTAGTTTTGGGATTCTATTACTTCTGGCACAGATGGTCGGGGTGTTTTCCCTTCCCCTTGACAATCACAAATTGCTGGTACACACTATACTATTTAATGTACTAAGTAACGATAGCTCGTTCCATCCTTCATTGAAATGCACTAATGCAGGCAATATAATTTGATCGACCGTGCAGCACGGTCAATCAAACTATCTTGTATGTCGTAATAGAGGGTACACACTAGACAATGTAGACTATTTGTCGTTCAAATGTGACAAATCGTCCCGATATCATCCTAGTGTGTACCCACCTTTTAAGGCCGGTACATTACTAGATGTCTAGTGTGTATCGACCTTGTTAACAATGGGTGCATACACACCTGCCGATGCCTGGAGCCACAGCGCGACAGCTGGGGGCACCCGCTGACTATGCATGCAGGCCCGATAGATGTTTCTGACTGTGTGGGGGCGCGCATCGTCAGTGACATAGCTGGTACACACTGGCCGATGTGGACGATATGTTGTCCGATCCGTGGGAACAGACGACATATCGTCTAGTGTGTACCCAGCATTAGAAGCTGATTGCTATGGCAACTTCTCCACTTTATCGCTCTCGTATGTTTGATACATCTCCCTAATACAGCAATTGTCATTTCCTGGTTGTTTACATATAGAGTTTGGCACTGTAAATGTTTGCTTTATTTTGTATAATACTGTGATACCAATTATTTTATAAGACAGTGAAATGGGAAACTGCACTGATAAAAATGTGCTCATCTGCACATAACAAATAATGCTTTACATTATCTTTTACTTTACAGCTGGAAACAGTGTTGAAGTGGATGAATCTCTATTCCAAGATTTGGATGATTTAGAACTTGATGATGAAGATGATCCAGACTTCAACCCAATTGATCTAGAAAGTGACTAAAAGTCCTGTAATAAAATGGTCACAGTATCTGTGACTGTTATAAGCATACACGCACTGCTATTATTATTATTATTTTTTTTTTTTTTTTTTAAGTTCTATTTTAATTATCAGGAGAATATTCTTCTGATCACTTTCAAAGTTGAGCTAAATAAATTGATTTAAAATCTGTAACTTGAGAAGCTTTTAATTGTTAATTTGCACTTTTAGATTAGAGACACTATTGTAATTTTATACTTGCCGCTGGCACTAACAATGAAATATGTGACATTCAGGAGAATGTGAGACTTATGTACATTTTTTTTTTTGCATTTTGTGATCTCCTTTGTGTTGCATTATACACTTTCCTTGGCATAAAGATCAACTGTTTGCTTGTGTGCTGTACACCAATCAGCCATAAAATTAAAACACTGGCAGGTGAAGTGAATAACATTGATTATCTTGTTACCTTGGCACCTGTCAATGGGGTGATATGTTGGAAGCAGGAAAAATAGGCAAGCATAAGGATTACAATTTTGACAAGGGCCAAATTGTGGTGGCTAGATGACTGGCTCAGAGCATCTTCAAAACAGTAGGTCTTGTGGGGGTGTTCCTGGTATGTAGTGGTTAGTACCTACCAAAAGTGGTCCAAGGAAGGACAACCGGTGACAGGGTCATGGCGCCCAAGACTCATTTATGTCCGTGGGGAACAAAGGTTAGCCCACCTGGTCCGATCCCCCAGAAAAGCTACTGTAGCATAAATTGCTGAAAAAGTTAATGCTGGCTATGATAGCAAGGTGTCAGAACACAAAGTGCATCTCAGCTTGCTGCGTAGACGCAGAATGGTCAGACTGCCAATGCTGTCCACCAACAAAAGTGCCCACAATAGGCATGTTATTGTCAGAACTGAGCAATGGAAAAAGGTGGCCTGGTCTCATGAATCAAATTTTCATTTACATCATATGGATGGCCAGGTGCGTGTGAGTCCCTTAACTGGGACTCAAATCTTTGATCTGATCTCTTAAACATTTTACTCAGGACAATTTTTTTTTTTTTTTTTTTTAAATATGTATTGTATTTCTCCTATACATATATGGTCATGCTCTGATGAAATCAGTGTAATACTACATATGCTGATACAGTATATATTTCTTTTTCTTATTGCCATTGTTGGCTGCCAGGTGGCAATGCTGCACAGTAAATAGCATTGCTGTCTTACAGCTCTGAGGTCATGGGTCCAATACCACAAAAATTGCATCAGTCTGTATAAATGCTACATCGATGACCTCATCGATTTCTGGGGGTAGTGATACGGAAATTTTTTACATTTTATCAATACTAATAATTACACTCTGGGTTTCACTTATAATCTACTAGATCCCACATTTTATTTTTAGGTTTGGTTTCCATGGGAACAAAAGATAAAATAACCATGAAACAATACATTAAATTAGCGTTATCTTCATTTCAAAATTGGACATTGATCAAGAGGTGGAAAAGTAATGTCCCATAGTCTTGATTTCACAGTATTAAGTAGAATTGTAGTAACCTTAACTAAAACTCTAGAATTTAATAGAGATCTTTGAATATATAAACAAAAGAAGACTAGTAAAAGGGATACACTTTTTCTCAATCAAAAAAAATGTCAGAGAAAAAGAAAAAAAAAAAATCAGAAGTGCCATTAATTTAAGGCATGCAGTGTAACATCAAAGCTATACTTGTCCCAAGCATGTTAACAGTCAAAAAATACTAGTATCTCTAAATTTAACACTGGGGGGTAAATTTACTAAAGGCCGATTTTAATCGATTAGAAATCAATCATAGTAAATGTGAGATTTAGCCCCTGAAACACATGAATTAACACTTAGAAATCAGTAAAAATAGAATTAGTTTGTTAATGTGTGATTTAGCCCCTGAAACACAACATCAATGTTGATCTATTTAGATTAGATTGGGTTTTTTAAGCGATTAAAATCGACCTTTAGTTGTTTACATTTAAATGTGTAGGATGTTATAAATGCAGTCATTGCAAAGTTTGCAAATCTGTACACCAGAAGCAATTCAACTATTACAACTTTAGAACGTTCCGAGAGAAGCAATTTTCTACCACTTCAGTGATTTATTCATTTGAGTCCACATATGAATAAAAATACATGGGAAAACGTAGTCTAAAATTAAGAATGCAAAAGCATGTTAGAAATATAAAGCATAAGATGGAAAGTCATTAATTTGATTTCCAAGCATTTCCTCGAGTATAACAATTCAAATACAGAGAACCTCACTTTCAAAGAAGAGTGCCCACTTTCAATGCATACATGTTGGACTGGATGTAAAAGGTAGCGACATTCAGAACACATCATCTTAAGAAGACATGTTAAGGATTTAACTCATTACCACAGGGGTTTCCAACCACGGTCCTCAAGGCACACGAACAGTCCAGGTTTTAGGGATAGCCATACTTGAGCACAAGTGACTTAATTAGTACCTCAGTTATTTTGATCTAACCATCTGATCACAATCATGGATATCACTAAAACCAGGACTGTTAGTGTACCTGGAGGACCGAGGTTGGGAATCACTGCATTACCACATAGAGGATTCAACTTAAAAACTATGAATTCTCTCCATTCCTCTAAAACACAGGTTCTCAAACTCGGTCCTTAGGACCCCAAACAGTGCATGGTTTGCAGGTCTCCTCACATAATTACTAGTAAAATAGTTAGCTGCAATTGTCGATCTTTTAAAATGTGTCAATGAGTAATGAATACATCTGTGCACATACTGGGTGACCTAGAAAACGTGACCTGTGTGGCGTCCTGAGGACCGAGTTTGAGAACCACTGCTCTAAAAGTTCTTATTAGTTTAAAGTAAAAACCCTTTACTCCAGTCGGGGCCAACTTGTGACTCTTCCATTGTTCTGATGCAGCTGCCCTACCGGTTCCCCTGACTGACACTGACTGCCTCCTCTGGTACAGAGGAGACTCATCCTTTGTTACAGCAGTGTGCTCTGCTCTGGAGGCATGTATGGGTGATGTCACAGCGCAAACAGGAGATGGAGCTCAAGTTGTGACTGAACTTGCAGATGCCGGAGCCTACCTATGTGATGCAGACAGGCGCAACAAAGTAAGAGGTGAGAGGGGTTTTATTTGTCTCTTCATTTTATTTGTGATATGTGGGGGGCTGATGTGGCTCGTGCAGTGTGAGGGAGTATGGGGGGAAGGTGGCTGGACTGGAGTGGCCCGGGGAGAGAAGGGGGCTGGCACAAGAAGGTCTGCTGCTGTGACACATGAGGGTCTGCTGGAGTGACAAATGAGGGGGACTGGTGTGACACCAGGGGGGTTGTATTGTATTAGGTGAATCTGTGTTTTGTTTTTTTTCAATGTCCTTTTTTTTTTTTTTTTTTTTTTGTGGATGTGTCTTTTTCAGTGTATTTTATGTGCATCTGGTTTGTTTCAGTATATTTTATGGGGATCTGTTTTTTTTCAATGTTTTTTTTTATATTCTGGCTTTTTCTTTCCTTTTTATAGTCACCTCTACGGTGATTGTGTGAATGCACTCTTACATGCTCCTACAAACATCATACCAGGATGTGGCCTAGTTTGTCACTCCCCTTTTTGCATGTGCGCCTTCAGCGTGCATATGATCTCGGCTCTTTGACATACTGTGCTTTGCAGATATTTTTGGTCTCTTTGCCTCGGACTGGTTGGCCACCCCTGCTTTACTCTTTCAACCACTTTTTCATGATTAAGTTTTTTTTTATCTGCTATAACAATGTAAATCTTAATATAAACATTTGGGGCTGATACTTAGGCTTACGCATCTGCAGCCGCTTTTTACCATATGGCCATGGCAGCCTACTTACTAGCTTATGCTATTGCGGAAATCCACCCATGTATGCCAAACATCAATACGTTTGCATATGGAACAACATCTACAACAAGGTAATTACAATATCATTCCTTACCAGTAGTTTGTGTGTTGTGCATTATTGAATGTATTGCAAAAATGTATCAGAAACTTCTATTAATGATCTCACTCCATGGAATCATCTCTAAGACTACTACATCCTTTACTCTCCCTGCAGCTCATCCTTTTCTACATATTGCTGCCTCAGTACTTTCCTCTTCTCTTACAAACACATATGAGCTTTTAACTTATCTAAACACATTGACAATAACATCCACAACCTCTCGCCATAACAAACATTCAGTCAAATCCCACAAATATATTTATATCTCGCTCCTGTTGCTTCTATTAGCTGGTGACATATCTCCAAATCCAGGCCCAACCCACATGCCACACCCACAACGAACTATAAATCCAGCTAACCTCATAAATATTGCATGCCTCCCTTCACCATCCAAGTCACTAAAATGTGCATTATGGAATGCACGCTCTGTCTGCAACAAACTAACATCCATCCATGACCTCTTTATTTCAACCAACCTCAACCTTCTGGCAATAACAGAAACATGGCTAACACAATCAGACACTGTCTCCCCTGCTGCACTTTCACATGGTAACCTACACTTCTCACACACCTCCAGGCCTGGCAATTGTAAAGGAGGTGGGGTAGGAATATTACTCTCCCAATCTTTCACATTCACAGTTCTCCCACAGGTACCTTCACATCATTTGAAGTACATTCTATCAGGACTTTCACCCCTTTCTCTCTGCGAGTTGCTGTTATCTATCGCCCGCCTGGGCCACCGCACCAATTTCTGGAACATTTTTCAGCCTGGCTCCCTCACTTCCTATCCTCAGACATCTCCACCATCATTATGGGTGATTTCAATATCCCCATTGACAGTCCACAATCTCCTCATGCCTCCAAACTATTCTCTCTAACCTCCTCTCTTGGCCTCTCCCAATTGACTGACTCCTCTACTCATAAGGAGGGCCACTGCCTTGATCTTGTATTTACCAGACTATGCTCAGTTTCTGATTTCACTAATGCTCCTTTCCCTCTCTCAGATCACAATCTTATCACCTGCACACTTTCCTCCATTACATCAACCTCAATGTCAGTGAAATCAACCAAACCTCCTGAAACCCGCAGAAATATTAATGTGATTAACTTTCAACAACTATCTACCTCTCTACAACAACAACTCTCACCAATTTCTGCACTCACTTCTCCTGAGACTGCTGCATCACAGCTAAACCAGATTTTAGTAAAAGCCCTCGATGAAGTAGCTCCAGCTACCCATCACACTCCGCGTAGACTCAGACGTCAACCGTGGCATTCTAACTTAATAAGGCATCTACAAAAACTCTCACGTAAAGTAGAACGTCAGTGGCGAAAGTCTCGCACTCCAAGTGACTTCCTCACATATAAGTCTATCTACAACTCTTATCGTACTGCTCTGGACACTGCCAAGCAAATATATTTCCAATCTCTGCTCAAGCCTCTAACCCCAAGCGACTTTTTAATACATTTAAACTGCTTCTTACCCCTCCCTCACCCAAGCCACCTGCTACTATCTGTGCACAAGATCTTGCTTCCTATTTCAAGGACAAGATTGATAATATCCGAAATGAAATGTTATTCTCTTCCTCAGCTAGTGACCTACTCAATTCCCTACCTGAACCCTCTGGCACATTCTCTTCATTTGACCCCACAAATGAAGATGAAGTATCTACACGCTTCTCATCCTCCTACTCTATTACCTCTCCTCTAGATCCTATATCCTCACATATTAGTAAAGCTCTGTCTCCTGTGCTCATCCCAACCCTAACTAAAATCTGTAATCTCTCTCTTTCTACTGGCATCTTTCCATCACTGTTCAAGCATGCAGTGATTACTCCCATTCTGAAAAAACAAAAATTCTGACCCTAACACTCTCTCTAATTACCGTCCTATCTCCCAGCTCCCATGCCCCTCCAAGCTACTGGAGAGACTTGTCTACACCCGCCTCACACACTTTCTTAACACCCACAACTTATTGGACCCACTTCAGTCTGGCTTCCGTTCCCAGCACTCCACAGAGGCAGCACTGACTAAGGTAGTAAATGATTTGGTCACTGCCAAGGCTAAAGGCCATTACTCACTTCTAATTCTTCTAGATCTCTCTGCTGCTTTTGACACTGTTGACCACTCTCTTCTCGTACAAACATTACAATCCCTAGGTCTTAAGGACACAGCCCTTTCTTGGTTCTCTTCCTACCTATCTGATCGCTCTTTTTCTGTTCGTTTTTCTGATTCTGCCTCCTCTTCGCTACCTCTATCAGTACCGCAAGGCTCTGTCTTAGGTCCTTTGCTATTCTCAATCTATACCACCTCTCTTGGCAAACTAATCCGCTCTTTTGGATTTCAGTACCATCTGTATGCGGATGATACTCAAATCTACCTATCCTTTCCAGATTTATCACCATCTGTATTGGTCCGTGTCACTGAATGTATTTCTGCCATTTCATCTTGGATGTCATCTCGCTACCTGAAACTTAATATTTCTAAAACAGAATTAATTATATTTCCACCGGCCAATAACAGTTACCAATCTGATCTCTTTATCACTGTTGATAACTCAACAATCCACCCCACCCCACAAGCTCGCTGCCTTGGTGTCATCCTTGATTCTGAATTGTCCTTTGTTCCCCACATTCAATCTGTCTCAAAATCATGTTACATACATCTAAAAAACATATACAAAATTCGACCATATCTCACACAAGACACTGCAAAAACTCTAATCCATGCACTCATTATTTCCCGCATTGACTATTGCAATAGTCTCCTTACTGGTCTTCCCAAAAACAGGCTATCGCCATTACAATCCATTATGAATGCAGCTGCGAGGCTTATCTTCCTTGCCAAACGTTCATCGTCTGCTGCCCCGCTCTGTCAGTCCCTCCATTGGTTGCCGGTTTTCTACCGTATTCAATACAAAATACTGTTACTTACACATAAGGCCATTAACCGAATTACACCAACATACATCTCTTCACTCATCTCAAAATATCTCCCAACCCGACCTCTCCGCTCAGCACAAGAACTGCGTCTCTCATCCCCACGCATTACTTGCTCCCATTTACGGTTACAGGACTTTCTTCGGGCTGCACCCACTCTATGGAATGCCTTACCACACACAATAAGACTTACCTCTACTCTTCAATCCTTCAAGCGTTCCCTGAAAACTCACCTCTTCAGACAAGCTTATCAGATTCCAGAACCGACCACATAACCTTCATAGCTTCCATGTCTTATCACATCCCCTCTCACAGTCCACACATAACCTCACATATTGTCTTTCTTTCACATACTCCTGACATTTTTCCGACATTCCTGTGTGACTGGATCATGCAGCCCACCAAGAAACTCTGCATTCTGGCCAGACCAAATTGCAATATATATAGCACCTATCCTTGTGTATCAATGCCTGTTTCCCTATAGATTGTAAGCTTGCAAGCAGGGCCCTCTTACCTCTATGTCTGTCTGTTATTACCCTGTTTTGTTCTATCAATGTTTCCAATTGTAAAGCGCAACGGAATATGCTGCGCTATATAAGAAACTGTTAATAAATAAATAAATATGGGATGCCACCCAGCAGCCACAACCATAATAATTAGGGGTCTATGTACTAAGCCTTGGAGAGAGATAAAGTACCAACCAATCAGCTCCTGTAACTTTAAAGTCTGTTTTTAAAAAAAATTACAGTTGATTGGTTGGTACTCTATCTCAATCCACCTTTCTGAGGAACCTGCCAGAAGGCGGAGAAACACATCAAGGCAGTGGACCTGTGCCAGATCTCACAGAGATACCCGGTCACCACTTCATGATGCATGGACAGCAAAGGACCCGTTCTGTGATCACACTACATTCTGGAGGAAGCCCACTACCAGACTGAGCTCTACCTGGGCTTCAGCTACAACCTTCCAGCACTGGGCACTCTGTGACACACTGCCACGCCACAATCTCATTCCAGCAGCGGCACTGAATCAACACAGGCTTCTGGAAAAAAACTCACAGCTGGAGAGGAGGAATCATTGGGACACACGGAGGACACACATTAAACCTGGAAATCACAGACAAACATCTTCATATGGACAATACAACCGAGTGATATACCCAGGTCCCAAACAGAATGAGCTTTACCATAAGTGGTGAGAATATATTATTGTTTTATTATTGTATATAGATCTGTAACAATTAATTTTTTTTTTAAAATTAACAATCATCCAATTTACTGGATTAATCATTTTTTTTCAAGATAACCATCTGTCTATGCAGGGATTTATGGAACTCTAACAAATGTCTTGTGTAATAGCAATCATTCCTAGGTGCTGCTAATCTGACATCGGCATAATACATTTTCTGATATTTTGTTACTATATGGTTCACTAGATGCGAATCCGCAACAAACATAACATCTCATTGATTAGCTGAAGTGATATTGTATCTGATTATATATAGATTTTAATACCATATAATAAATTGTATTTTTTATATAAATTTTCTTCATATACAGTATATTTATTTGTATACCTGCCTTTACACTAACAGACGAATCTGCAGCACTTTTCTATTTGCTTTACCCTTGTTATATGCTCAAAGAGAGTCCACATCTCTCTATTGGGATAGCTGCTGTGGAAACACTGTTTGTAAAGGCAGATATATTTACCCCTGTATATATTTTCTTTTCTACACACCAACTTCATAAACAGGCGCCTAGAATTAATGTGAGAGTAGCACATTTCTCTCCTCATTTGTCAGCCAGTGTCTGGCTTTCCTCATTGCTGTCCCAGATAAATGTGATTGGCAGATCTCCCAACTTCTCTTTCAGTATCTTATCCATCTTCTCACTTTGGGCCACAGTCATTAGATTTTTCCAGTCCCCAACAACACCTGCAATATGAGATACATATCTATCATGTTTCGCTTTACTATAGTAATACTGTATATTCACTCATTTGATAAAACTATTAGTTGTGCAGTTAGGAAACAGGCAGGTTGCTGCCCAGTGCTTGATTTAGCACTAAGGAGTGGATATGCAAAGGTCAGCAGCATTACTGGTACAATCTTGGACTTGGTATAAACTGCACTTTGTTACATATTTAAAGCATAGTGTAGGAATTGTATTGTTTTCATTCTCCTAATTTTAAGCCTAATCTTTGTTTTTGATATCGATTTGCTTTTGATAATGAATTGAATGGGATACATGACATGGACACAAACTGAAAAGAAATATGACCATATTATACATCATACCAGTTGCGTGCCAATATCAATATCATATATGAATACAGGACATAAAGATAATTGTTGTTGGCTCCTGCAAACAGCAATGCAGATCTGTGTGTATCTAGAAAATTGGCATAATTTGCTTATTTTTTATCAAAACATTTAAGCTTGCAGCCCAGAGATCCTCATTACAGCAAGCTCCAACACTGTTATATGCTTCAAACACCAATATCTTGCATCTAAAATGTACTCACCTCTCAGATACAGAGACTGCCACTAATATCTAGAACAGGGGTGGCCAAACTCTGTCCTCGAGCGCTACCAACATGTTTTCCAGGTCTCCTCATAGAATCACAAGTGAAAGAATTAGAATTAGCTCCACCTGTGGATCTTTCAAATGTGTCAGTGAGTAATGGCTACACCTGTGCACCTGCTGGGTGACCTGGAAAACGTGAACTGTTGGTAGCTCTCGAGGACCGAGTTTGGCCACCCCTGATCTAGACAAAAGCTGGTTTGTGAGCTGCATCATAAAGACTTGTATAGCTGTTATTGTAAGCAGCCAGGATAATCTTAGGTAAAGTTGTGAAACAGAAAAGAAATATACTAGTGATTGATTTACCCACAATGGGGCTGATTCTGAGTCAGACTAAAGTTGCAACGCTGACAAGTGTCACGGATTTTGGAATACTGCGTATGCACTAAAGAAATCTGTGACTGTGCAGGTGCTGATTTAAACTGAAGACGATTGCCCGGGGGGGTGGGGGACGGGTTGATTGTGTATGAAAAAACGATGAATAATATTGTCTTTTAGTTTCCAGCAAGTCTCCCCTGCATGCTGGTACTTGTAAAACCACAAGTACCAGCATGCGAGGCAAACTGTATTTTTTACAGTTTACTATTTTTTTAAATACAGAAACCTTCACTGATCTGTGAAGGCTTCTGTATATTTTGATAGGAGAAAGCTCTCACAGACTTGCATAATGTAATAGCCTTGAAGATCCGAGTTTGTCTCACATAGAAAACTCCGGACTCTATTATATTTTGCCTGGGGACTTAAACACATTACTTGCAGATGTAGACACAGAGGCATACAGTACGCAGTAACATATACTGCATATGCTGGCTATGGGCAGACATTTATGTTTCATTCAAAAATGAATACTTCTTCAAGTTTAAATCCAAAAGTAAATTATTGTACATATGTTAAAACGTTAGTCTTTAGTCTCATTTATACTTCACCTTTGCGGAGAAAGTCTCCTTTACTGTGGTCTAATAATTCCTTTGAAAGAAATTTATAATTAGCTAGTGGGTCTTGTTTCATGTTTTTAAATGTTGCTTTCTCCACAATTCTGCTCACTGCTTGGTCATCAAGCTTCATGTCCACAAATTGGCATATTTTCAGAACTGCAGATCGTAGATCCTAGAATAATAATTTATCTTTAGTTTGTTGTAATACTTTTTTCTAAATATAAATAGCAGCCCTACGTGAAAAGTACAATTGTATAATGCCATTTCATGTTCTAACAAATCCTAAAATAAAAGCAAAAGTGAAAAGCAGGATTACCTTCCTGGGATTGTTTACCAAATCTGCCTGAGTCCCCAATGGCTGCAATAGTCCAATGCTGAAAGAGGACGGTGTCAGTGTTCCTCTTATGTAAACTCACTTTTGTGGTGGCACACTATCCGTTTTATCATTAGTACAGTACTTGTAGTTTAGCAATAATTGAACAGGTGTAGGGTTTAAATGATCATAGGCAAATGCAGGGGGGGGGGGCCTTTTGTCTGGAAACCCCCCTCACCAACCCACACTGCGACCACAATAGTGATAGTAATATACCGTAATAGCATTTTACTAGTGCTGTCTGTTCTTCTCAGTATTACAAATTAAACAATCAGCACCACCTGTGGATCTTCTAACATGTCAGCCAGTAATAAATACACCTGTGCACCAACTAGGAGATCTGGAAAACATGCACTGTTAGGGGTGCACTGCTATAGACCATCAATAGATAATTAGAAGAAATAGCCCAGGGATGGGGAGAGGGCCGAAAAGAGTCTTTATCTCACTAAAATTGTCTCCAATAAACATGTGAGTACCCTAATTTCAAAGAAGAACATCTAATCTTTTAGCAACAGTAGATATTGGGCAGGATACATGACACAATGCAATGCATCCCGTAACTCTTCGCGTGTTGATTATGCATGAAGAGAAATTCAAAGGACAGCTCCCTCTGTAAGAGCTGTCCTTTGCGAGTGAGGGACTTCCGGGTCTATGACCCAGAAGTCCCTATGACGTCCTGCGCATGCGCAGAAGGACACGCGCGCCGCAGGGGGTGCTGGAATGGGTCCGATCCCTGTTAAGTCCGTGACTTATATTTCAATAAAGATTTTCTTAGTAACCTAGACACAGTGAGTGTTGCATGCTTCTTTACTGTGAAACTGCAGGAAAACAAAGGCACAGAATAGAAATTCATACACCAACTAACATAAAAATAAGATCCGTAACATTGGAATACATATACAGCAATGGGAACGATATACACCACACTCCTCCCAACTTAGATAAATGCGGACTTGAAAGAGGTTAGCACTGTGCAGGGCCGCCATCAGGGGGGGGACAGTCGGGACTACTGTCCCGGGCCCAGTCACTTCGACAGAAAAGGGGGGCCCGGCCCGCTCCTACCTCCCGTCCGCCGTCACTACTTAGGATCTAGTGAAAGGGGCTTCTATTTTAATGTTAAAGGATCCTCCCGTCTGCCGGAGCCGCTACTGCTACGCCTTCGTGGTGAAAGGAGCCCGCTGTCAAACAGGTTCCGTCCCTGCTGACTGTCCCCGACTCCCCTCGCCCTCTGCCGAATTGCCGATGTACAATAAAGTTTAGTTGGCGTGCGTGACGTCATGACGTCACCGGGCGCCACTGAAGGCGGAGCCGCGGCATGAACTGAGGAGCAGCAGTCAGGCACAGAAGAAGATTCATAGGCAGAAGGGGGCTGGAAACATCAGAGTGATGGAGAGACAGAACATAACATAACATAACTTTATTACTCACATAGACCTATTAGAACCAATATCTATCTAACAACAGCCTGTTTTACAGATGTTCCTCATGTGCAGCAATCCCTCTATTACCCCTTCCAGTTCCAGCACCCCTTTTCAGTTTTCACTTTAGTGTACAGGTCTGTCCCTGCTTTCCTACATACTGGCAGAACTTTTGTTCAAATCTTGCCAGAGCAACAAATACCTGTAGCACCAAACACATTTCAGCAGCTTGCTACTGAACATACATGGGCCCCAATGTAATAGCCTGCTATTTGCAGACACTGGAGCAACCAACCTGGCTTTTCTGTAAAATTAAATGTCACTTTTAATCTAGAAATTACTATATAATGCTAAAATAGTGCTGTTCCATTATATCACTATGTATGTATGTGTGTATATATATATATATATATATAAAATCTGGAGGCATATCATTGGCACATATGCTGCATGTGCATCTCAAAGTGCGTGCAACTTTGCATATCGCTATATAGGGCCATAAGGAGAGGTGTGCGGCTGCATTATGTGGGAAGGGAGGGGGGGGGGCCCTGCCTATTAAAGTCAGTCCCGGGCCCCACTATTTCTGATGGCAGCCCTGGCACTGTGCAATGTATATGTTACCCTAGAAGGCTACAAATCTAGCCTTTGGGGTGCCTTACGAACTCTGTCTGTGTAACTATGTTTAAATCCCAGAGTGACAAGCTGCTCCACCAAACTTCACACTAGAAGGTTCAGGATCAGTTGTTGTCACTAAGGGAACTTCATGCTCAGGTGACTCTGTAACAGGCTTTGGAACAGTCTCTGTTGCAGACCCAGAGGGGTATAGATTCTCTACAGTGTCAGGAACAATCTCTGTAGCAGACCCAGAGGGTTATACATATCACTACACTTCGAAGGTCCGAATAGGTTTCTGATAAACCGTTTAAAACTGTTTGTCATGTACCTTTCTTCTCACATAGTTTTATTAAGTCCCATTAAGACCACAAGTTCTGTTGCTTAAAGAGCACAGCAGGTGGCTGACTGGTAGTGGAGTGCCCAGTTCTACAATATGTAAGCAGAAAGTTGTCAATCTTGTGTTCCAAAGGCAGATGTTCATGGTGCATGAACTTGATAGCTTTATTGAATGTTTGTACAATGGTGTGGAGCTGATGTAAAATATTTAATGCCATTGTCTCGCAGGAACTTTTTAAATTTCCGTGGACACAAATTGTGGGCCATTGTCACAGCATACTTGCTCTTGTAGACCATTTCTGGCAAAGATGCTTCACAGAACAGCAATTGTTTTCTCACATGAGGTAGATTTCATCTTTAATACCTCTGGCCATGTTGAATGAGCGTCCACTGCAATATGAAACATACAATCCATGAATGCACCAGCAAAGTCAATATGTACCAATGAGATGATGGCCGTTCCCAGGGGTGTAACGGAACTAAGGGTGATGAATTTTGAACTCTGACATCCTTCACATCCTTTTGTCAGTGTTTCGATTTGACGATCGATTCCTGGTCACCATACGTAACTTCTAGCAAGATTCTTACTTTTCACTGTGCCCAGATGACCCACGTGTAAATTTTCTAAAACTCTGTTTTGCAGTTTAGGTAGTATTACCACTCTGGACCCACACAATAGAGTTTTCCTTGATAGACAGAAAGTTGATCTTTCATGGCTGAAAATCTGAATTTTGAGCAATGCCATATTAAGGCCAACCTTTGAGAGTTAAGTCCATTACTTTAGATAGCACCGGGTCTTATTTACCATATGATCACACCATTGGTAATAAGTAGCTGTTCTATTAACATATTGTGATACACTTCAAGTGGGTCTCTTCCATTGTCCTCCTTACTTTGGGGGCAAGGGGGAAAGCGATAGACCATCAACATTGCCATCTAGTTTTGGAACCAACACCATGATGAAGGTGTTACATTGACACCGAAACGGCTGACGGGCGGGATACACCAGAGGGTCGGCTTGGGATGAGTACTTGTCTATGATGCTTTTTTGCTGCTATTTGATTTACAAGCCCCTCTCTTACCTTGACATTGTATGGATATGCACCTCTTCTTTATGAACAATATACTATTTTCTATGGATTATTATCAATGTGCAGACTCGTTTTTCTTTATATATATATATATATATATATATATATAGTTACACTCTCATAATGGTATATATTATACCTATAATTATTATAATGGAGGTCTATTAGCATTTGCGAACATGTGACTGTCTGAATGCTAGCTGTTTTTCATTAAGTATGCACATCGGTATGGTCGACATATGTGTATATGTACGTGTCTAAAGATATGGATCTGATATTACATTATATTGTCTGAAGTGTTAAATAAAATAAGGAATAAATTATGCTATAGTAGATACTTTAACTAGCTTCTACCAATGAGAAAACAAAAGCATCCCATTTTAAAAGGATTAATATGTGTGTGTAATATATATATATATATATATATATATATATATATATATATATAAGACTGTTTATAATTTGAGATAATTGAAGGTGTATTATATTATATATAGTTTTTGTCTCTCTCTCTCTCATTTATTTATGTATAGATATATATATATATATATATTTTTTATTAGAATGTGTGAAATGTTTCCTAATAATAATTCATTTTCAAAATATGATCTATTTGTTCATAATTTTTTTTTACATTTATATGAACAGTGACTGGACCGTATTCAGAGAAATGATTGTAATAATATTGGTATATGTAACTATGTATTTAATATATTTTAATTATATAAGTCTACAATGGCTGCTATTACATTTCTATTCAGAGCATTGGAAAAAATGGAATAGTAAGGGTTAAAAATTCCCAATTATCTGAAAACCAATGGAAATGAGGTTCTCCCTATATAGGGGCAGATTCAATTAGCCGCGGGATTTGCCCCGCAACTAATTGCCGGCCTAAATTCCCGCGGTACAGGGAAGAGCTATTCAATTAAATAGCCTTTTTCCCGTGCCGTAAAATCAGGATGCAGATTTGGTCATTTTGACACGGATTTTACCTCGCACCTACATGAGGTGCGAGGTAAATTACAACTGTGGGGACCCGCGCGAGGAATCCCCGCTAATTGAATAAGTCCAGCGCGGCAATTAGCCGCGTGGGAAATTCTGCGGCTACTTGAATCTGCCCCATAAAGTGAGGATCCAAAGGAGAGGCTATTCAGCTTGAAAAAGTCCAGAGAGCTGGCCGAAATGCGTTGCTGTGTGCCTTTGGATTGTAACCTATTGCAATTGGACTGTATGTTATTCACTGACCAACTAAGAACTGGTAACTACAACTACATTGTTTGCTGGCCCGTGTCTACAGCCCCTGTAATACGGCTTAATAGGTGAGGCTGAGAGAGCGTGTCCCCTGCATACCAACTAAGAACTGGACAGTAACTACCTTTTGCTCACTCCAGATTATGAATAGTGCCTCACCCAGCAGCCGGCGATTGGCGCCTCACGAGCAGACTGCTGGACCGCCCAGGAGAATAAGAGACTGAGTATAAAGTTACCAGTCACACTGGATCCTTACACTGTACCGTACCTAACAGCTTACGGCCGGCTTATTCAGGCTGTAGGACGGCAAGGAAAGAGGGACTACAAAACTAAATCTATATGCTGCTATTCCAACAAACGGGAGGTTTCTGCTCTGTATTGCAAAAGTTTTTGCAATAAATACAGATCTAACCCACTGGAGGAAAAAAAAAATCAGTAGTCTTTTCCAGGGGTGTATCTAGGGGTCCAAGCGCCCCTGGCAAACTAAGGGACTGGCACCCCCCTCCAATGACTGCTTCTACTTAAAAAAAAAACCCACACTGGGGGTAGTTTAATTCACACACGTGAAGAAATAGGGAGAGCATAATTTTTATTTCTCTTTTTTATATATATATATCTTTTATAGAACTTACTCTATTGCAAACCACTATATATAAATTTTTTTATGCAAAAAAAACACAGGAAAAGCTTAAAAACAGTGAACCAAAAACAAGCAAAATGCATTCTGGGTAACATAATTTACATATATTCAAATTGGGCTATCTATACAGCATTATGCTTTTTAACAACTGATACCTTCACTCCACCATTAATTTACTGGGACGATAACTCGCATGAATCTTTTGTATTATCCCACATAAGAATGAAGACAGTCCATATGGATCGTGTCTGATTCCCAAAACACAGGGTTAACCACAACCTATAAAGATCACAGCCAGTTCCCCCAAATGAAGAAAATACAAATTTAACAAACTTACACTGGGGGTAGTTCAATTTACATGCCTGTAGAAATAGGGAGACTATATATATATATATATATATAATTTTCTTTTTCAGTTATAACACTTACTACATGAAAAGCACTGTTTATTAATTTATATATGTCAACAACACAGGAAAAGAGGGCATCTATAAAAAACAAGATGCATTGTGGACAAGATAATTTGCATATATGCAAATTACCTTGCGAATAGAGCTTTGTGATTGATGTGGTGCTTACGCTCTTTTCCTGCACAGTTGACATATTGGAATTTGTGAGTGGTGATTGATATGTGTTAGGTATTGTGGGGGAAGAGATATATTAGGAATAAAAATTTAGGGAAAAAAATTTACTCTCCCTAATTTTAAATGTTTCTGATATAAAGGGACATATAAGAAGGCTAATACATACTTGCAATCAATTGGGAACACTGGCAAGAGCAGAAGAGACCAGGGATATTTGCTGCAGCTGACTGTGGGACAGTGCTAAGAGCAGAGGAGACAGGAGATCATGTGCTAGTGATGTCAGCCCGTGCCCCTGGCAAGGCCTGGGCCATCCAGGCCAATAGGAAGATAACGCCCATGGTCTTTTCCATCTATAAACTGACCTTCCTC
Organism: Taudactylus pleione; assembly: GCA_031769625.1. Lineage (NCBI taxonomy): Eukaryota > Metazoa > Chordata > Amphibia > Anura > Myobatrachidae > Taudactylus > Taudactylus pleione. Next base: position 288,382 of record JAUIMM010000258.1, read on the forward strand.
TATATGAGAACTGACATTACAACAACTGGATGTGCATTTTGATATCAACAATGCTGAAGCTAAATGCAATACTGATGCATTGTTATTTTTAACTGTGTCTATAAATGTATCTATATGTTTAAATGTATCCAATGTTACTTGAATGAGTAATATATACCAGTGTATACAATTAAGATATTATTGAGATACTCTCTTTTACATGCTAAGATTCATGTTTTTTATTGCATTTCGAATAAATATTGTGCATTAATGTTGAATATCAATTGCGGCCCATGATATATGTTTACCAGCGCATTCACATTCTTTTTCTTGGTATATTGTTATATATTATTTTTGCTAATTTTTCCTTATTAGTGAATTGCAGCAGGTGGACTTGTTTGAATTGATCAATTGGTTCTCGAGCGCTGAGGTGATTTAGGATTTTGGGCTCTTATAATGAAATTATGCCTAGATGAGAACAATATCTTACATGACATAGAAGGAAAGAAATACAAATAACTGACAGTTCTTTTACTAGTCTTTTCAAGATTTGTGTATATTTTCCAATACATTGAAGTGTGGCATTTCCATGGATACAAAAACAACACTGCAATCTCCCGAACACCTCCATGCTAGGTACAATTTGCGACCACACCAGGCTATGCGTTACCTGACATGGTTGCAGACCATTTTATATGATAAAGGGGCATATTTATCAAGCTTTTTTTTCATAAAATTAAGATAATGATTTCCTATGTAATTGTGAAATTGATAAATGTACCTGCTTCTGAGGTTGTCTCACAAGCGTTATATTTAGAAGCTTGCAGCATCTTGCACCATATGAGAATAAATATATGCAATACTTTGGAAGAATCACTCTGAATGACAATACCAATTATATCACTTTAATGCAGTAATACACTGTGCTTACCTTGATCATCTCCTCATATGATAAAAATAGACAATTAAATTCCTCCTTGTGGGTGTGCCAGCCCCTGACATGATCAAACCACGAGCCACAAATTACTGCAAAAAGGACAAATAAAGTGAGACTGAAAAGCTCTTAGTTGCAAGAAAGCTATCACATAAAGCAAAATAAGTGTCACTGTAAAAGGTGACTTTATTAACCACCTGCCTGGTGTGGTCGCTTCGTTTGCAAACAAACCAGGCTGTGCGTTACCTGACATGGTTGCACACCATTTTATATGATTAATGGGCCTATTTATCAAGCTTTTACATAATATTATGTGGAAACTGCAGTTTCTGCATAATTTTATGAACTGTTGCTATGTACTAATAGCACAATGCAGGAGATTTCACAGAAATCTATGCCAGAGTGCTGATTAGTAGAGATGAGCAGGTCCAGTTTTTAGCCGAACATAACTGATTCGAGTAGGAGCCGAGTCAGGCTCGGGTTTTCCCACCTGACTCGGAATCCAAAACGAGGCAAAACGTCATCCTCTCGGGATTTGGATTGTATATATGTCCTTCCCCATGGTGATTCTCGCCATTTCCTTGCTGAGTTCCGGGCTGTGCTGTGCTCCATCCAGGGCGGACTGTGTTCTCCAATCCAGGGGTGTACTGTGCTCCGTGTCCAGGGGGCTGTTGTCCAATCCAAGGGTGTGCTGTGCTCTGTCCAGAAGGCTGTATTGTCCATCCAAAGGTGTGCTGTGCTCAGTCTAGGGGGCTGTGTTGTCCAATCCAGGGGTGTGCTTTGCTGTCCATCAAGAGTTATACTGTCCAGGGGTGTGCTGTGCTCCAGTTAGTGAGCTGTGCTGTACAATCCAGGGGTGTGCTGTAATGTCCATCACAGGGTTGTACTGCCCAGGGTTGTGCTGTCCATCCAGTGCGCTGTCCAGGGGTATGCTGTCCATCCAGGGGTGTGCTGTCCGTCCACGGGCTGAAAAAAAAAAGTCAATAGTAAAAAATAGTACGTTAAAAAAAAAAAGGTAAAATATTTTTTTTTGTGCTGTACCCCAGTGTATCCATATATGCACTGTGACGCTGTAGACCGTACCCACCCAGTGTATCCATAAAAGCACTGTGACGCTGCTGGCCATACCGCAGTGTAATATTCATACACGTATTGTGACGCTGTAGTTTCATCATACAGCAGTGTAATATGCATTCAAGTATTGTGATGCTGTAGGTTCATCATACCACAGTGTAATATTCATACAAGTACTGTGACGCAGTAGGTTCATCATACCGCAGTGTAATATTCATACAAGTATTGTGACACTGTTGGTTCAAAATGCAGTGTAATATTCATACAAGTTGTGACGCTGTAGTTTCATCATACTGCAGTGTAATATTCATACAAGTATTGTGACGCTGCAGGTTCATCATGCCACAATGTAAAATTCATACAAGTATTGTGACACTGTAGGTTCATCATACCGCAGTGTAATATTCATACAAGTATTGTGACACTGTAGGTTCTACCCCAGGGCATTCACATAAGCGGTGTGACTCCGCAGTGTCATTTGTGAACAATGTTTAAAATAAAGTTAAAAAAAATAAATAAATGGTACAAATTGTGGTGTGTGCTGTACCCCACATTGTTTGTTGATATAGAGAACGATCAGTTGAGAGGAGAGCAGGAACCACATGCTAGAGCTACTACCACAAGTCATGATGATACTAGTCCGTCAACATCATCTACTATAGCCGATGCTCAAGGGCATAGAGGGCTTAAGTCAGGGCATCTAAATTTAATGAACCAATCTTTTACAGTGGTAAAGAAAAAAACATCAAAGGGAAAGAAAACTGCAGAAAGACATAAAATTGGCAATATGCCATTCACCACACAAAGTGGCAAGGAAAGGCTAAGGCCTTGGTCTTTATATATGACTGATGGTTCTGCCTCCTATGATGATGTAAGCCCTTCTCCCTGTAGAAGTTTAAAAAAAAATGAAAATCGTTAAGGCACAGGAACCAACTGTGTACTCAAAAACGTTATAAATTCCTGAGAAGAGTCTAAGTGTGTCCGCGGGTGCCATGTGAGAGCCTGACCTTTCCAATACTGTACTTGAAGAAGAGCCTCCTTCCACCATTTGTGCACCCTCTGCAAATGTGGTGATGAGCAGCACAAGTCAACATGCTGACATAGAAATTGAGGATGCACTTCGCACCAGGGTGAGGAGGATATTTGTGTAGCTGACACTAATAAGGATGTTGTTGATGAGGATGTTGTTTGTGTAAATCAGGCACCAGTGGAAACAGTTGTTGCCCATGATGAGAAAAAGCCCATTGTCATGCCTGGGCATAAGACAAAAAAATACACTTCTTATGTGTGGAATTATTTCTACCCAAATCCGGACCACAATTGTCAAGCCATCTGTATCCTTTGTAAAGCCAGAGTAAGTAGAGGTAGGGGCCTTAACCATCTAGGAACCTCCTCCCTATTATGTAATTTTCAGCGAGTTCATGGAAGATTTTTGAGAAAATCAGAAACTGGTGCTAAAAAAATAACAACAGACAGTCCAGCATTAGTTAGCTTCCTTTCCTCAACTAGATCCTAGCACCTGCAATCTCCACTGCCAACACCTTCATCATCAATATCCTCACTAATGATCTGAGGTAGTTCTGCATACAGGATAAGGCTAGGTGACTCTTCCCTTATCCAGGATTCCTCAGAAAAATCAGTGAGCTCTAGGCCTGCTGCTGCTGGAGATGGATCTTCATCCCACAAAGGGACCACGAAGACTACTACTAGTAGTAGTTTAAAAAAACAATTGACTATTAAACAGTCCTTTGATAGAGGAAGCAAGTATGAAAGCTATCGACCAGTTGCACAGTGGATCACTGACGCCATGACGGCTGTGCTAGTATCAGATAGTGAAATAATAGAAATTGAGGATGATAGTGTGGAGGAAGTACAAAAGAAGGACGAGGGGGATATTTGTGTCCTATCTGATGCTAATGAGGATGTTAATGAGGATGTTGTTTGTGTAAATCAGCCACCAGTGGCAGCAGTTCTTGCTCCTGGTAAAAATAAAGCAATTGTCATGCATAAACATAAGACCAGAAAGCCACGTATCGGGTATGGAATTATTTAAACACAAATCCTGACAATAGTTGTGAATGCATCTGTAGCATTTGTGAAGCCAAAGTTAGTAGAGGTAGGGATGTTAACCATCTACATCATTTGAAATGTATTTAACAAAATTATATTAATTTGTAAATTAATAACAAGCAGTCCAGTATCAGCTACTAGCAGTTTAGACCAGCACATGCAATCTCCACTGCCAACACCCTCATCATCAACCTCCTCCTTAATAATTGGAGGCAGTCCTTCCAAAAAATTGTTTTGTGGGGGCCCAAACAAACCAATCACTTCAGCCACAAAAGTATCAGTCCTTGGCGCTAAAGCGCTTGGTTTGTTAAGGTGTGCATGTCCTTTTTAATATCTCACATAAGAGTGGGTGTGAGGGCCCAAGGATAATTCCATCTTGCACCTCTTTTCTGTGTGGTAATGCTTCATAGATGTCCTATATTTTTTTTAAACTGCCGAGCGGTTGTGCCGCTGCTCTGCCGCTTATTTTAGCCAGCCAGCTCGCTGCAGCCTTTGGCCTATATTGGTGAAAAGTTGTAAAAACAATATTGTGAGCTGAGAGGTGGTTAAAATTGACTGGAAATACCTGAACATAATTGTTATTAAGGTTAATATTACTGTAGGAACAAAAACAGGCCCAAATTATGTGTATTTAGCTGTTTTTATCATTTAAAAAATAAAAATAAAAAGACAGATCCAAAACCAAAACAAAACACGCAAGGGCGTTTTACAAAACCAAATCCAGATCTAAACATCAAGGAGAAACAGATCCAAAACTAGCAAAAATGGTTTGCCTCACATCTCTACAAATTAACACTGCAGATGGCAGCCACATTATTAATAATAGGGACTGCGTTATGATCCCTATGTACAAAACTCCAAAAAGCAAATTATGTAAATTGCTTTAAGCCTATGGAGGCTATGGCTGGCGGCAGAAGCTGACACTGGGTCTCATTCAGACCCGCTTGCGAGCGCAGGATGCTCGCAAGTGGGTCGATGGTACCCAATTGCGCATGCGCATGACTGAGGCTGCTCCATCGTGCGCATGCGCGAGACCCAGCGAGCGACGGGGAAGCCGTCGCTCGGGGTCTCGCACCAAAGGGGGCGTGCTGTCAATGGTGAGTGACAGCACGCCCCCTTTGATGGGCGTGCCGGGGCGTGGCTGCCCAGACGGAGGCGTTCCCATGGGAACGCCTACCGTCTGGGTCCGGCCCCACTGACATCACTAGTGATGTCAGTGGGAGTGATTTTGGCTCTGATAGAGCCAAAATCACTCCAGGGCTTGCGGCAGCGAGACCCTACCACAGGGTCTCGTCGCAAGCCCGATGGTCGCGATGTCTTGACCATCGCGACCATCATCATGGATGCTCGCATAAGCTGTGGGTGGTAACCCACAGCTATGCAAGCGTCCAGGAGGACGCACCAAAAAAACAAACAACGCGTCCGTCTCTGAATCAGGCCCACTGTGCTCACGCGCAGTGCCAGCTCCCCCCAGAGAAGTCTTTCACAAGCATGAACAAACTGCTGGTGATGTAACTTGCAGAACACGCCTCTAACATCATCTGAATTCATGAAAGCAATGGCATAACCAGGGCGGGTTGGCCGGGGCTCGTTCCCTGGGCACCGCCAGCCACAGTCCAGGTCCAGTAAAGACACACACACACTGGTGCTGCGTAGTACACTTGCGCTACCAGTCGGCGTTGTGTTTCAGCAGCCAATGAGAGTCAGACATGACTGCATAAGAGTGCCACTACAGGGGGCACTGCATAGGGAGGACCACTACTGGGGGCACTGCATAAGAGGGAGCACTACTGGGGGGACCACTACTGGGTGTACTGTATCAGTGGCACTACTGGGGGCACTGTATAAGGAGCACTGCATAGGGGGACCACTACTGTGGGGCACTGTATAAGGGGAACTGTATAAGGGGCACTACTGGAAGCACTGCATAGGGGGAACACTACTGGGGGCACTGTATAAGGGCACTGCATAGGGGGGGACACTACTGGGGGCCTGCATAAGAGGGACCACTACTGGGGGCACTGCATAGGGGAGCACTGTATAAGGGTCACTACTGGGGGCACTGCATAGGGGGGCACCACTGGGGGCATTGCAAAAGGGGGGCCACTACTGGAGGTATTGTATAAAGGGCACTGCATAAGGGGAACCACCACTGGGGCCACTGCATAGGGGGGGGCAATGGGGGCACTGTATAAGATGCACTGCATAGGGGGAACACTACTGGGGGCCTGCATAATAGGGACCACTACTTGGGACACTGCATAGGGGGCACTGAATAAGGGCACAACTGGAGGCACTGTATCAGGGGCACTGCATAGGGGGGACTGTATAAGGGGCACTAATGGGGGAACAGCATAGGGGACACTGTAAAAGGGGCACTGCATAGGGGGCACTACTACTGGGGGCACTGCATAGGGGGAACTGTAAAAAGGGCACTACTAGTGACACTGCATAGGGGGAACTGTAAAAGGGGCATTACTGGGGGCACTGCATAGGGGGGCACTGTATAAGGGGGACCACAACTGGGGGCACTGTATAAGGAGCACTACTGGGGCACTACTACTTGTCCATGTCCTAGGGACATTGCATTTATGGCACAACTACAGTGGGCAGTGCAAGAGGGGCACTACTACTTGGGGCATTAAGGTGCATATGGAATGGAATGTTCCCAGAGTGATGAGAAACACGGGGGGAGTGTCATGTCCCATTTTTCAGTGACAGAGAACTGAATCCACCTGAATTTCGGGGATCTTCCCTGCCTGCCCCGGACCCAAGGCAAAACTTCGCGATCTGCTGTCGGATCTCGAGGTTTTGCCTCGAGCAGCCATTTTTGGAAATCGCTCTGCTTTCAATGGGCAAAGCGCTGATTGGCTGACAGAGCCATCTGTCATGGCTCTCAGCCAATCAGCATTAAGCCCATTGAATGCAGGGAAAAACAACTAAAAGAAGATGGAGCTGGTTCCCACTGCCGGCACCCCCTGCTGCCGACACACCAGCTGTCGGCACCCCCACTGCTGACACTGCGGGCAGCCCCATGTGGAAAATATAGATTTGGCAGTGAGAATAGGCATGTGCTGGGGGCAACTAATTGTTTTCGAGCAAGGATATTCCGTGCACGATGTAGATTTTTTGTAAATTTCTGTGTTGCCTTGTTACTTTCTATTGAACGTACTTGTGAGTTGGTTTGGCCTATGCCTATGTTGATGAACAATATTGTGTGAGGTGGTCAAAATTGATTGGAAATGACTGGAAATAAATGTTATTGAGGTTAATAATACTGTAGGAACAAAAAAAAGGCCCAAATTATGTGATTTTTGAGGTTTTCATAATTTTTGGAAAAAAAATCCAGATCCAAAACCAAAACCGAAAAACAAAACACCAAGGAAAAAAATCCCAAACCAGATTCAGATCCAAAACCAGGGGAGATCCAGATCCAAAACCAGAAACAAAACACGTGGGTCAGTACACATCTCTAGTTTCTAAGGATCCAAACGCCCCTGGCAATGTAATGGACTGGCGCCCCCCCTATGCAGTTCTCCCAGTAGTAATCCCCCCTATGCTGCATTGCCCCCAGTAGTAGTCCCCCCCATACAGTGCCCCCAGTAGTAATCCCACCAATGCTGCATTGCCCCCAGTAACAGGCTTGCCTACCCTCCCGATTTGGTCGGGAGCCTCCCGACCCCCCGGAAAGGCAGGCAAGCCCCGCAGCTGCTGCCTGACCCCCCAACTACAACTAGAAACCCCCCCCCGCAGCAGGGGGCCTGATGACGGCATTGATGACGGGGGCCTTTATATTCCGCATCCAGGCGGAGTCAGTGCCCGGCCACACCCCCCGCTGTGTGCAGGCATTCAGCTCCCTCCCAGAAGGAGGGAGCTGAATGTTGGCAACTATGCCCAGTAGTAATCCCCCCTGTACAGTGCCTCCAGTAGTAGACCCCCCTATACAGTGCCCCCAGTAGTAGTCCCCAGTAGTAGTCCCCCTATACAGTGCTCCCAGGACTAGTCCCCCGTATACAGTGCCTCCAGCAGCGGCCACCCCCCCTAAAGTTCCCCCAGTAGTGACCCCCCTATACAGTGCCCCCAGTAGTGGGCACCCCCCCATAAAGTGCCCCCAATAGCAGCCAATCCCTATACAGTGTCCCCCCCCGCTGTGCCAGGCTTACACACACACACACACAGAAGAAAAAAAAATACAACCTGCCTGATCCCCGCTCCTGATGCGACTGCCGCTGTCCGCTCCGCGTCACGGCTCTTCTTGCAGTGTGGGAGAGACGTCATGACGTCTCTCCCATCATCCGCTGTGGGGGAAGACGGAGCTCATGAGTGAGCTCCAGCCGGCTCCCTCCATGGACGATGCAGCAGCCAATGAGAGTCTGTTTGACTCTCATTGGCTAGCTGCTATGACAAACACACAACTGCCGCTGGCGGCTGTGTGTTTGTAAACTGTGTAGGGGAGACCCTACACTTGCGGGGCCGGAGGACTATCGGGGGTAGTCCACCCTTTGGCTGCTGGTGGCACTGCCGGATGGCGCCCCCCCTTTGGCCAGTGGGTAGATACGCCCCTGGCCTCAGTGATGCACAAAACGTTGGTAAATGGCTGCTGTGGACATTTTCACAGAGTTTTGCGCATGCGCAGTAGGAAATCACCGGTAAAATGGCCACCGCGCCATTTCCCTGGTATTTTGCGCATGCGCAGTAGACACTTGGCACACTCTAGTGCCCGTAGTCTACCGCTGCTGTCAGTTCGCTGACAGCAGCCAGGGAGAGAGGAGGGGCCCCCTCCTCTCTCGATACGCTGCTGGCTACATGCACAAGCAGCCAGTATTTACCCTGCAGGCATAAACAATTACTCATTTTTTTTTGCTTTGCTCTCAACTCTGAATCAGCCCTATAATATTCTCTCTCCCTTTATCATACCGACTGTGTGTCTTTTAAATAGAACAAAATACTTTCATTAAATTACATTAGTTCTTGTAGTAAATTATTGTTTGACATAAATAAAGTTTAAATGAATGACATAGATCTTATGGTACCTTTTCCTGACATATACAGCTCAAAGAAGATTTCCCAAGTTATAGGTAGGTGCTGTAACATTATATAAAGTTTGTAGTAGTGATAAAATGACACCGCAGCATCTTTTGGGTTTCTTGTTACATAAATGACCTAAAGAGAAAAACTCAATGTTATTTCACATACTTAAAAATATGTAAATATTTTTTCATTGTGACTAATTAAATGAGCATATGCTGGTGCATTAAGTAATACACCCAAATGATCAAATTAACCATTTACATTTCAGTACTTTCATATTTCCCTTCATTGAATGGTTAAGAGTAATCTCTGGGTCTGATTCAGCAAGTAGCGCACGCTAGCAGACGCACACACCCGGCCGCTGTGAGGATGCTAATCAATGCATACGCACAGAGACAGCAGCATAAGATGGAGACGCCCAGCCTCATATTAAACTGCCCTTCTACCTTTACTCAAAGACTGATGAGTATGCAAGATAGCGTAAACATCGGTAACATCGAGAACCATCGACCACATTTGCATAATAGTGGTTGACCAGACCTCGCTCATGATCTTGGCAACTTCCTGTGTGCACTGCACAGTAGTAGCTAATTTATGCACGCCCCTAAAATGGCGTCCCAACGCACAGGACTGGCTGCGTTCGCCCGACCACCCCCCCGTCACCACCCACAAAACGGCACTTCCTGTGAATTACTTTTCCGTGGGTCTGTGTATTTACTGCGCTCGCTTTTGCGGATGCAGTGAGCGGTTCGTGCATGCACACTGCAACCTAGACGCATGCGCATACTGCAAACATCTGCCAATTGTGTGTGTCTGCTTCCTTGTTGCCATATTGCAGTTATAATAAATAGACAATAAAAGTGGCTTTTGAAGTTTTAACATTTGTATTTTAGTAGAAATACACAAGGGAACCAGGGGCGTATCTACAATGGATGCATGGTGTGCGGGGCACCGCACACCCTGCAACCCCATATTATCTAAAACTCACCTGTCCGTGGTCCAGCGTCGGGTGTCAGTGCTGCACAGAACACTGGAAAATGGCCACCGTAGCCATTTTTCTGGTGTTCTGTGCATGCGCAGTAGACTCTGGGCACACTGTAGTGAACAGAGTCTACCGCTTCTGCAGTGGCCGGCCATCCACATCAGTCGGAGGAGGGGGGGGGCCCTCGCGGAGAATGCACACGGGCCCCCTCCCCTCTTAAGACTCCCCTGAAGGGAACCCAACTTATATATACACTCTCGTATGTGAAATTCTGGATATATGGTGCTTAGGGATATCATAATATAATATTTGTGTTTTTTCAACAATCATCATCAAAATGATGTATTTTCAGAGAATACATATTATCTACACTACATATTTCCTGTCACAAGCCACCGCTGCAGCTTGCTTCCTCCTCAGGTTTCGTTTTTTGCCAAGTGGACGGGCTGCAGCTGCTCCTAATTAACAATATATAGGCTCTCATTCTCAGGCTGCTGTTGAATTGTGAGTCTCTCTTTTAAAAGGCATCCAGCCCAACTCCTCTCTCCCGGATATAGCTTTTACCCTGTGTGTAAGACCCTGGTCCTGTTTGTGGTCGTGAGGAATCACTGCCACTCAGAACTTCTGCCTTGACCCTGTGAGCGTCATCCCTGTATTCCAGTTTAGTCATCGCTGCAGTCACGGCATTGCCTCTCTTGGCACTTGAAGACACGCCATCAGCTCGCTGCCTTGCCACTCATTCCACCAAGGAGCTGCGACATTGACCCGCAGCCTTGCCGCTCATTCCACTAAGGAGCTGCGACATCAGCACACAGCCTAGCCGCCCATTCCACTTAAAAGCTGCGACAACAGCCCGCGGCCTTGCCGCTCAGTTTCCCGCAATACAGCAACTTTAGCCCGCGACTTTGCAACTTGGTCCACCTCAGTGTAACGTTCCAGCCAACTACCCTGCCACACCACTCCATAACCAGTTTGTGGCCCAGTAGCACCTATTAGTATCGGAGCTTATTACACCTATCTCCAGTCAGATTTCTAGCTGCACACATCTCCTATGATAATCTGAGCTACTGTGTAAGCCTCTACTGTTCCGAGCATAAGACAAGGCAGAAACCTAAGTACCGGTGAGTGTGTTCAGCTTTAAGGGAACAACGGGGTTGCTGTTATTGGTTTGAAGCCCTCACCGGTGTGACTCTAGAGGGCTTACAAAAAGTAGTTAAGGTCATCATAACATTTCCCCAGTTTGGTGGTCCCATCCAGCAAAGTGGTCACTGAACTCCACAGAAAGATGGAGGATGCAGTTTTAAGTTCGCTGACTGACACACTGCTTTTTCCTCATATATTGTTAAAATTGACATAAAATACCTTGTTCAATGGCTATATCAGAACTCTCTACTCCCTCATCTGATACCACTTTTCCACCAAATTCCTGGGTCTGACCCGGGATTTGGAACACAGGGACGGATTCAGCTTTGGGAATAGAGCAAGAAATAGCAAGAAACTGTGAACCAGGACAAACCATGTTGCAATGCAAGGGGTGCAAATACATACATTTTATTTTGCATATAGGGTAAATACTGGCTGTTTTTGCATGTAGTCCACAAATACTGCATAGATTTATTGTTACTCTGCAATTTAGATTTCAGTTTGGACACATCCCTCCCAAATCTAAATCCCTGTGCACATTTTACATCTGCCACACCTGCAGTGCAGCATGGTTTCACCAAGATGATCAGTCACGTGCTATATCTTACTCTATTCCCAAAGCTGAATTAGGCCCACAGTTCTAAACTGTGTCAGAGCTGGGACAGACTCATTTTCCACTGCAGCACCGATCCTGGTTATTTGATTTCCAGATCGGCGCAGTTCGCACTGCACATGGGTGCTGTTCCGGAGCTTGGAGATAACATCATCTCCTTGTGCCAGAATGCGTCTCTCCCTGTGATGTAAACAGGACCCAGGTCCGACAACCTGGGTTACCCATTTTACACTGCAGCTCACTCGGATCCTTCCCATGTAAAACCCTGCTAGGTACCTGGGAAGGATTCCCAGGCACGGGTTAAAGTGGGCAGGAGCGGGGTGGAGCTGAGTCCCGTCACTTCTAATGGTAGGTGGAACTAGTTCCACCTCCACCAAGTCCCTGAACAGAGGTCCCACAGAGAGCCACTCACTGTCTGCTTAGGGAGGCTCAATTTCTTCAGAGGTCCCTTATTTCACAGAAACCAGCATATAGATAAGGAAAGAATCAAACAAAAGCAACACATAAGGGTTGCAAACAAACATTGGGCTGCCAAGTGACACAGACTAGGTTGTGGGGACCCCATAAAAAAACTCAGAGGCACGGCAGAAAAATAACACTGATGACATAGTGCCTAATTGTGTAATTACAGTCGCACAAGAAAAACTATGTTTCCTCTTAGAAAAGAGAGAAATTGTAAACCCTCATATTCTATATCATAAGGATCAAATAATATAATTGAGGGGTGCTACAACAGACATCTGTATAATACTCTAACACATAAGAAAAAGAATGAAATGTCATAGGTGGTGCACTAGTTATTAAAACGTAACGTTTATTATTATAAAGTTAATACTCAATATACAAAAAAGACAAGCGAAAATTGGTTAAAAATATATAGATGTGTCACAAAGAAAAAGAAAATCGTGATTAAAAACTGATTGCGGCACATGTGTCTGTCTCTATTACATCTCTGAAAAATGCTGATATAATATTTATATTCACACCTGTTTGTTATTATCAAAATTCAGCTAAGTAGTTAGTGTGTTTATGCAACTGTATAGAAATTAATACAAACTTAAAGATCTCTGTCTGTTTGGGAGATCAGATATTAAAGACCCTATATAGTTTTCTAGGTTTCTGCTTATCTAGCAGACCATGGGTTGACTTACAATACATATATTTATACAGTTTGTCACAGTATATATAAATCTTTTCATATCCAGTAGTGATAATTTCTCAGGGAGTAGTATTAACAATGTGCTGAGACAATTAAGGTGAATCATATCGTATCACTAAAAAGATATTTAAATGACACGTTTTTCTTTATTTATTTATGGAAATATTTAGAAATTATAATTCACAATGATATTAATGCATTAGCAAATTCTCCCACAGCTTGTTAAAATGGGTGCTTCTATCATGGCATGTATGCTGGGGGATATGCAAATAAGTCACTCTATGTATGAGTGACGTTACTGTTCAGGATCAATCATACAGCAATTCAGGTATGGTGATCCCTGCCCTAAATTGGAATCCACATGCACAAACACCGCATATAGATCGAATGTATTAATGGCGACCGTTTTGTGCCCAAACGGTCGCCATTAATACATTCGATCTATATGCGGTGTTTGTGCATGTAGAGTCTTTAATATCTGATCTCACAAACAGACAGAGATCTTTAAGTTTGTATTAATTTCTATACAGTTGCATAAACACACACTACTTAGCTGAATTTTGATAATACCAAACAGGTGTGAATATAAATATTATATCAGCTTTTTTCAGAGACGTAATAGAGACAGACACATGTGCCGCAATCAGTTTTTAATCACGATTTTCTTTTTCTTTGTGACACATCTATATATTTTTAACCAATTTTCGCTTGTCTTTTTTGTATATTGAGTATTAACTTTATAATAATAAACGTTACGTTTTAATAACTAGTGCTCCACCTGTGACATTTCATTCTTTTTCTTATGTGCTTGGACATAGTGCCTAAGCGGCCCCCAGCCATTCACTTTACCGTTTCCTATACACAACAGTGTGTGTGTGTTTGTGTGTAAAGAACAGTTTTCACACTTGTTTTGGTCTGTCAGACTAGGCGGCGGGAGAGATGAGTTCCACCACCTCTCCAGGACCACTTTAAGCCCTGTTCCCAGGTGACTAGACCCGGATGAAGCCGTTTCCACTGACAAAAATTCCTGGTTGTTGAGCGTTCGTGTAAAATAACCCGGTATTTTCAAGTCAGTGGGAATGGGGTATAAAAAAAGTATGGTTCAGAGGGGATGAGAAATCCTTCACCTGATATTTACTTCAGAGTGTGAGGTAAACATTTGATCTAATCATTCAGGTTTTCCTCCATATTATGGCAAGTATGTTGATACTAAAAATAAATAAAAAAAATTATTATGGATTTCTCACAGGGAAGCTCATTAAGGCAAATCTATATACAGTATATGCTATCATTCTTTGAAACTGCCCATAGCATGCATATATAATCTATCCAGTGCCAACATAACTGTTCTGTCTGTAGCTGGCTTAGTTACTTAGCCCTTACTTAGCTGGCACCCAGTGGAGACCTAAAGTTTGATTAAAGAGTTTTGCTTGTCAATCTTGGAGGGAGAGGAGGAATCTGGGGTATTTAAGGCCTCTGCAGGGGGAAGCAGTCGGGAAGCCGATGGACGGAATCCCGACCGTCGGCTTCCCGACTGTCTAATCCCGGCAAGGGGTTAAATGACCCAAATTCCAGGAGCCCGACACCCGGATTACCGATCGAAGGTAAGCCGGGCACCGGGCGTGGACAGCCACTTTAGGTTTAGGGTTCCCGGGTGAGACTTAGGGTTAGCCACCCCCCCGGGAGGTTAGGTTTAGGCTAGGGGAAGGGGGGGTTAGGTTTAGGCACTTGGGGGGATATTAGGGTTAGGCACCCCTAAGGGAGGGTTAGGGTAGAATTAAGTTAGTAAATACTTACCTTTGACGATCGGGATTTCCTCCTCTCCCAGGATGCTGCTGTCGGGATTAGAACCGCTGGCCATGCAGGACATGTGTAAGTATGACCGATGCTAGAGAGTGCCCGGGGAGCAGGTCTCTGTTATAAAGTGACAGGGCTTTAAACATACTTCTTTGTTAAAATCATTGTTTTGTTGTCATACTGGAAACAATAAAAACAGTGGTGGAGAAGACCAGAATCAATGTGCGTCTTTCTACTAAAAGGCTACTTTATCACCAGGGCCGTAGAGAGCTGGCCCACCCCTGGGGGAAGGGGGCATGGCCTAATCACAGGAGGCATGGCAACACCCACATAGAATAAAAATAAAAAACCTCTTTGCAGCGCCGATAAGGGGCGCCGGGGAGAGGAGCGCTGTGAACTTCTCAGCCCAGCACAAATCCAGGATGGGGCACAATCAGGGTGATCGCTCCCACAGGCAAAGGAGAGGAGAATGCTGCTGCTCAACAGCAGCGAGCAGTCACCCTGGTCTCCCACTGCAGCCCAGCACACAGCAGCATGTGCTGGGCTGCTAACAGGTAAGAGGGGGGCGGCGCATCTGACCCAGGCCCCCACCGGGCCCCTCCAATAAGCCCGGGCCTGGTAAATTTGTACCCACTCCCTCCCGCTAGGTGACCCTGTTTACCACAAGATGTGTCAGTGTATGGGATGATAGAGGTAGCCAGTTTCTGCGTCAAAACCCACAAAGAAACCAAAATGGAGGAAATCTGGATAATGCCAGTGAGCGGGCAGCAGCAAAGTCAGAAGCTGTATCAGCAGTTTCAGGAGCAAAGCCAGCGGCAATATGAATGGTGTTATGAACAGTTTCAACAGCAACTAATACAGGAGAAGCAGTAATGGCAGCCGGGCCCTACAGAGGAACCCAAGCTTCAGAAGATGACAGCTGACGATGACATAGAAGCCTATCTCATCACCTTTGAGAGAACAGTAAATAGGGCGAAATGGCTACCGGAAGTTATGGTGAAGAAGCTAACACTGTACTTGACCAGAGGCCCAGCAGGTTTATATGGTCCTCAATGAGAGGGAGGCATCAGTGTATATGACTTTAAAGACGGAGATATTGTCTCGTGCCAGTGTTCCAAGGCCAGGTTAGGCACAGCACTACCATGAGTGGTGTTACTCCAAAGAAATTCCGGTCAGACATCAATTAGCCACTTTAATCAATATACTAAAGAAGTGGTTAAAGCCGGGGGAGAATTCACCCCAACAGGCAGTGGTGCTAATGGCGATTAACCACTGTGTACGGATCCTGGACAGGGTTCTGCAAAAGTGGTTACTGCAGGCAGACCCCTTAACCCACGAAGAACTCGCCACGCTGGTGGATAGGTTTGAGACCTTGCAGCAAATGATCAAGCCTGTTGACTTTGTGCCAAAACCTATGCCAAAACAAAAACAGGTTGGCGTGGAACCACCCAGCTCAACTGTAAAAAACCCTGTGGAAAGAGAGTTGAACCTAAGGCTGGCTAAACTAACATTCTGAATGTGGGGAACCCAGGCACATCTGGATAGAGAGCTTCACACTACAGAAGTCTATAAACTGCTCCTTCGCCCGGATTGTGGGGCCAGGATACCCAAGCTGCTGTATCATGAGTGCAGCCCAGAAGGGCAATGGGTTATTCCATATAACAGTCCTGGTTAACCATATTCTGGCCCACTTATCTTGGGGTGTGATTTACCGTTATTCCACGAGGTGATCTTAGAGCAAGTCCAGCCGGACATAGCGGCAATTGACTCACAGGCCGGGTCTTCGATTTTAAAGGGTATGCCATACGGAGAACAAGATCTACACCTCGGGACCACAAAGCTTTTGGAAGATGTTCCAGGCAAGGTGACACAGAAAGTGCCCCGGTTGAAGGAAACTGGTCTACCACTCCCGGTCCTCATGGAGGAATAGACAGATGATTCCAATGTTTAATGTTGCTACCCTGTAACAAGGCTTTAGGGCAGTGACGGAGGTAAACAGGGTGCCCTGAGTAGCTCCACCATCAGAGGGGGTCCTACTTTGTGATAAAGAATGATTATCTGCATAGAGTGAGTACTGTGCAGGAGAAAATAATAGTATCCCAAGTACATGTCCTGCTGGTTCTAAAAGCAGGATATACCCATGTTTGTCGGGGGGGGGCAAATGGGTGAGAACAAGACTTGGGAAAGGGTCCTGCTTAGGTTTTATTGTGCGGTAGTACACATGGCTATGAAAAAGTATCTCCAGGCTTGCCCCATTTGCCAGAGAACCTGCCCTAAACCCTCATACAGGGTCCATCTTGTCCCACTACTGTTGATCCTGGTGCCCTTTAAACATTTTTGTATGGGTTTGGTTGGGCCCCTAGAAAAAGTTGGCTTGAGGCTACCAGTATATATATTGGTGGTATTAGACTATGCCACATGCTATCGGGAACCAATACCTCTGTGCAATATAAAGTCTAGCTTTATAGCCAGGGGTTCATTTGTATGACCATTTAGGAATTGCTAAGGACATTCTTACCAATCAGGGAACACCTTTGATGTCCAAGCTGTGGGTTGCAAGAGGTTAAAACCCTCCTTACTTCCGTTTACCATCCACAAACGGATGGGCTAGTGGAGAAGTTTAATCAGACCCTAAAACATATGATCAGAAAGGCAGTAGCGCAGGAAAAGAAGGATTTGGACATCCTTCTTCCTTGCCTGCTATTCACTGTCAGAGAGCTACCTCAAGCCTCAACAAGCTTTAGCCCTTTTGAGTTACTGTATGGGAGGCAACCCAGGGGCATTTTGGACATGATAAAAGAAGGTTGGAACAACAGGGGTCTAGAAAACCCCAACAAAGTACAGTTTGTTTCTCAAATGTATGAGAGGTAAATAAGCCTTTTAGTATGCCAACATGTAGAGGAAACACAAAGTCGACAGAGGAAGAATTATGATACTACTGCAATAACCTGATCCTTTTGTCATTGGAATAAGGTCTTGGTTCTAGTGTCAACCCAAGAGAGTAAGCTCTTTGCACATTCGTAGGGGCTCAATGAGGTAGTAGAGATGGTGGGCCCTCTGAAATATAAGGTCCAAGGAAAAGACAGCTTTTTCTACTCCTGAAGGTCTGTTCCAGTACAAGGTCATCCTTTTGGTTTGCATGGAGTGCCAGCCGCTTTCCAAAGGGTCATGAACAAGGTACTGAAACCCCATACTGCCTATGTGGCTACCCACCTAGATTACATTATTATACACTCACAGCACTGGGAATCACATCTCCCTAAGGTCTGAGCCATACTGTCCTCACTGAGATCTACAGGGTTCACAGTTATCCCTGAGAAATGTGCAATAGCTCTGAGAGAAGCCAAGTATTTAGGTTACATAGTTGGACAGGGTCAGGTAAAACCACAAATAGGAAAAGTGGAGGCCATCAAAACTTGGTCGAAGCCTAAGACCAAGTCACAGTTGAGAACTTTCCTGGGCTTGGTAGGCTACTATAGGCAGTTTATTAGTCACTTTGCAACTAGAGCGGCTCTATTGACAGACTTGCTAAAAAAACGCTGCAAAGATCGGCTGGAGTGGACCAGTCTTGCTAAGACAGCATGGGCAGATCTTTGGCTGGCCTTTTGTACATCTCCGGTACTGCAGGCACCTGATTTTACCTGCAGGCTTTTCCTACAGACAGGCGCTTCTGATGTTGGCTTAGGCACAGTACTGAAAACGAAGGGGTAGAACATCCTGTATTGTAGCTGAGCAGGAAGTTGGTACTGAGGTAACAAAAATATGCCAAAGTGGAGAAGCAGTGCCTTGCTATAAAGTGGGCCATAGAGGCACTTCAATACTATTTGCTGGGGAGAGAGTTCTCCTTAATTATGGACCATGCCCCAATACAATGGATGCAGAGAAACCGAGAGGTGAACGCCTAGGTTAATCTCACTAACACCCACTTTCCCTTTCTGATAATTTCCACACTACTGAATGGGAATCCTATCACTGGATCACAAGGATGGCTCTAGCTACCAGGACACCTCTGTCTAACCTATTCTCCTTGCACTGGGCTTGTATGTACAATTGTCAAACAAGCATTCAGGTCCACACTTCTAAAAGAGGGGAAATTACTACAGGGGGCACTACTACTGGGGGCATTACTCAATGGCACTACTACAGGGGGCATTACTCAGGGGGCACAACTATAGGGGGCATTACTCAGAGGGCACTACTACTGGGGACATTACTCAGGGGGTACTAGTACTGGGGGCATTACTAAGGGACATTACTATTGGGGGCATTACTCAGGCGGCACTACTACTGGGGTCATTACTAAAGATGGGCATTACTATTGGGGCACTACTACAGGGGCATTACTACTAGGGGCACTACTATTGGGGGCACTATTACAGCAGGATTTCTTATGGGGGCATTGCATAGCGGCACTGCATAAGGGGGGCTCAGCATAAGGGGCACCACTACTGTGGGCTCAGCATAAGGGGCACTACCACTGTGAGCACTGCATAAGGGGCACTACCACTGTGGGCACTGCATAAGGGGCACTACCACTACTGGGGGCATTGCATAAGGGGCACTACCACAACTTGTGCACTGCATAAAGGGCACCACTACTGAGGGCACTGCATAAAGGGCAGGAAGGATAATTCGTATGCTCCCCTGATACACTTTCTCACTTCATAATCCTCCCTTCTAAGGGCTGTCAGCAGGACCACGTTATTGTGGGTTAAGTATTTAACTATTTTACATTTTCTTGAATAGCAAGATGGCTCAATAGAGCAGACTTATCAGAAACAGTAGCTAAGGTGCCCATTTATTACTTATCGAGTTCTTGACCCGATAATTAGAATGACTTATTACCGCTATTCTTGGCTATAAGAAATGTTGTACCTTCGGATGTATTATAAATCACATCCAGGGACAGGGGGTCCGACAGGAGCTATCCCGGCGATGTGCAAAGTAAAGTGATCGCATTACTGAGTGGGATACATGGATGATTTGCTAATAGCAAAACTTGCAACTACAGAACTTAATGCACCACAGAGACATAACATTAATTTATTAATACAATTGGCCTTTACCACAAACAGCCCTAATAGCTCTGTCAGCAAAAGCAACAGCATCTAGAGGCAAGATCCCTAGACCCGAATCCTGACAAAGTACCCCTCCTTCCAGTACATGCTTTTAAATCCTAGGACCTGACTCCTCCAGATAAATGGGAAGTAATACAAATTTCAGCTCTGACTGTCTTGCAAAAAACCCCACAATTTATGTAATTGATTCAGTGGCACTAAGTAGGACAACGATAGGCCTGTCTTGGACTTTCTTCCACGTTCCTCTCCTACACATGACCTCACAAGCTCTCCTCAGGTATTTCTGAGGCATACTAGCCAGGCATAATTTCCTCAATGTCAAATGGGAGATTTCCAAATGAGCCTCACTAAGGGGTCTATTTACTAAGCTGTTAGGAGCAGGCCTGGCGACAGGGGGGGACTAGGGCCACAGCCGTACTGGGCCCTGAGGTTCTAGGGTCCCTGGAGGGGCCCACAGACAGTCAGAATTGTAATGAGTCAAACTGACTCATACAGTACAGTGGCGCAGTGACGGGGGCCGTAGCAATGAAGGAGGAGGTGATCCGACCCTCCTCCTCCCCTCTTGTCTCCTCCCCTGTTTACCCCTCCTCTAACCTTCTTCTCCTAGACTGCAGATGCCGGGGACCTGACATAACACTGTAGTGTCCGGCATCGGCGCAGACAACCTGATGTAGACAGCGTCTCCCGACACAGGGAAGAGATAGATCCCCTTCCGTACTGGCACAAGAACTGGACAAAAGGTGAGCACGCTCTCGTGCTGTCTCGCTCTCTCTCTCTCCGTTCCTTATCTCTCTCTCTCCCTCCTCTCCCCTCCATATTTCCCTCCCTCCCCCCTTTCTTTCTCTCTCCCTCCCCCCCTTCCTTTTTCTCTCTCTCTTCCTCCCCTGCCAGGGATGGGGGGGGAGGCGTAAATAAATGTGTGTGCCAGGCCCCGTAATTTCTGTTGCCGGCCCTGGTTATGAAATAAAGTGAACGGTGATAAGGTACCAGCCAATCAGCTCCTAACTGCCATGTCACAGGCTGTGTTTCAATAATGGCAGTTAGGAGCTGATTGGCTGGTACCTTATCACTGTTCACTTTATCTCCTAACACTGCTTAGTAAATAGACCTGTTTCTATTCCAAATGACAGGCCTGAGTAAGATCCTCTTTTGATAGTAATGATAACATCAGATGTGTCTCCACTGGTACAGGAAGATTTCTCCCAACATATGGCTATACAAGGAGAATGGTCAGAGGAAAAAAACAGCCTTCATACCCTTCATATAACTACTTTAGAACACAGAGCCGAGAAATTAACTTTTTAATCTCATTAACCTCCAGAGACACACAATACTCTAGTTCTTCTCTGGACAATATGACAGATACTGTATGTCCTATATATACAGTACAGATATGATAGCTATGTCCTACATATACAGAATGGGGGAAATCTTTTAATATTCCTTTGCATGGAAGCTTTGGATATTTATGAGGATACCATAAAAAGGACAATAATTCTAAAGCACTAGACTAACTAGTAGATTACCTTTCCTCTTTTTTTTGACTAGATTTACTCCCAGACTCTAATCACGATCTGTCCACTGTCTGAATCAATGGCCTTGGGGAAAAGTAACCAAAGAACAAACCAGCCTGCAACATTTGACATGTTGCAATAAATTTAATGCAGGAGGAATTAGATAGACAGTCACACACTTGGTAACCTCGCTCCTTCTTCTGTCTGCCTGTCTGCTCCAGCTCCTCAGTCCTCACACCAGCCGACACGACTCCTCTCTCATTCAGTGTTGTAGTGTGACAACATGATGTCGCGCCATGCCGGCTCAGTGCTCACAAGAAAAATGTTATTGTGGCCAATGCGGCGTAGGTAAATTAGGAGGTGGAGTAGGAGGGCGGCCCTGGGTGGCTGGGTGAGAAGTGACTCATGAATCACTTGACTGACTCTATTGTGCGCCAGGGGGGGATAGAAGTGGGCGCTGGGTGGCCGCTGCATGCATGCAGGAGTGGGCCCTCGGCGGGGCATTTCACTTTCAGTAGTAATTCACTTTTTATTGTGCGGTGGCACCATGGCAGAGGCTTGTTGCGGATGGGCGGTAGGAGCGGACGGGCCACCCGAGTGTCTGGGCACGGGACTCCAGTCCCGGCAGTCCCCCCTGACTAGGTGTGTGGTAGTCTGTCCACCAGCTGTTGCTAGGTGGCAATCTGTAGTTTGCTGGACTCTATGATCTGCATACTTTATTTGTTCTAGGTACTAGGATTGCCACCTAGCAACAGCGTCCATCCAAGCCTCACAAATATTATGGTACAGAGTAACTGGTGCTCACTGGTAACTCTTCCAAGACATTTAGTTATTGATATTTGTAGGTAATCCCCCCAAAACACAAATTTTTGTTGGGTACCTGCAACTAATAAGTATCCCCCAAATGTATCTACATGTGACCACAGCAGATATTGCTTTCAACTGCAAAATCAGATCCTGTGGACAGCTATGGGGGCGGCTTTCTTGCTGAGTTTACCAAGCTTTGAAATGCAATGCATTCCAGAACGGCCCCAGTAGTTAACACCATGTGATGATGGCATTAGCCATTGTAGCCTATAGGCAACACTTCACAAAAAGTACTGGGAGAGGGATCCTCACATTTAGAGTAGCGCAGCGGCGGCATACGGAAACTGAAAGTGAGGTGATCCTTGCGCAGGTGCTACTTTTTGCTGAACTGCAGCAGTGATAATATGCAAATACTAGTTTCAGCTATCGCCTTGTACAAACCCTGAGATGCCCTCTTTGAATACCCATGGACAGTGCAGCTCCCCAGTGGGTCAGTACACTCCACCTTCAGCGTACCATCGCGTACATCATTGACACTTGCACCAGCCTATGGCATGCGCAGTGTCTCCTTCTGAAATTTCTCTAAACATGATCTCTGTGGCTATGGTTCTGCATTTGGGAACTCAGCAGCAGTCACGAGACAGTCCCATAACACCCATTTTTCTGTTCACAGTCACCGTCCAGGAACACCCAAGCTTTTATGCTGCCAGACCTTATGCCAGCAACTCCATACAAAATAATGCAAATAATCGCTTAACTGTGCAAACATCGGCATTGGGTCCACTTCTGAATCAGATCCCCAAATGAGAAAGTGAGAAAACACAGTCTAGTCACAGTCTAGTTCAGTCCATAATTTTTACATTTATAATTATGTTTATTTCTATTTATTTGCTTGTGCTCTCTGCATTTATACTAACACATTACATCTGTCATCTTATCTTATTACTAGCAGTGCTCCAAACAATGTTGAACTGGTTGTGAAAGGTCTGCTAGGAAAAATAGGTATCCTCCTTTAGGGTCGACTAGTCCTTAATTAGTTTGCCTTCCAGCCACCCCCTTCCCATATTATATACATTGGTATAATTGGGTACAGGTCCCTAAGACAGGATTTCCCAGCTATCACAGTGGGCCTGATTCTGAGTCTCAAGTAATAGGGTTGCAATTCCAGCAGCTTCCTGCGAACAAAAGTCTGATAACATTCACAGAATCAGACACATCTATGCTGCTCACAGCCTTCTCCTTGTGAGAACAGCCGTCATTAATAATATCTGCACCAGCCCTATCCATGGTGCAGGAGATAGGACTGAATTTGATGGATATCTGCATATGTTAGCTCAGAATAGGACACAACTAAGCACCCTCAGCACATTCACTGCAAATTTATTCTACATGCTAAGTCCTGTTGATGCCCCTTTGTCACCCAGTAGCGCTCATCCAGCTACAAATGAGAAGTAGACGAGATGCATTCAACTCAGAGTCCCTCATAGCTTCATAAGTACCTTAAGATGCGCAGCAGAGTGTATTGCTTACACAGTTTGCTAAACATTGCTCGATTTGTCTACATTGGGAATTGCGTGCATTTCAGAATCAGACCCAGAATCTGCAAACTAACACATTTACCAGCATATTCAGCAAATGGATAGTTGTGTAACTACCTTTCCTCTCCGTCTCCTCAGATCCTTTGGCATCAGATAGTAGGGAAGGTGTGATGTGAAGAGACGAGGAGAGGGGCGGCTGTCAAAATCAATGTTGTACAAATTATATTCAATCCATGGAGCTTTGGCCATGTTGACAACATCTTCTGCTACGTTCCCTTGACTTTCTTTGAATATCAGACAGAGGATATTTTGTGTCCAAACTGTTCCTGTGCACAGAAAATGATGTTTGATTAGCTATTGTATTTAGTATAATCAGTGCATGCAAAATAAAGATCATTGTGCTTGTAAACAGTCTTGGCTTAAAGAGACACTATAGCTTGATTTTTTATAACTACTGTATATATGCAATTTCTTTATTTTGTTTTGTAGTATACTCCTCGCATCTGCCTCTCACAGCCAGCAACATTTATAGGTCAGCATTTTAATATAATGGCGTAGACATAGGCTGGAAGTTATAGACTGCGCATTTGTGGTAACAAATTATATTGAGATTCTGGAGATTTTGGCCAGATTCTGGCAATTTGTGAGCTGAGAAACGAAGCTGCCACTGATGTAAGTCAGGTAACAAACCCACACATTGGTCAGAGCATGAAAGTAAGGTCAGAGCGCAGTCATTGATTGTAATTAGAATAACAGGTTCTGCCACTGTCATTCTTGTCTTGGTTTGTTCCAGTTGTTTGTTCCATATGTTTTTTTATTGTGCAAATATGTCGATGCCTACAAGTTGTGAATTAGAGCTGTGTAGGAGATTGATTTTCAATAAATTACTCTTTCAAAGAGTTTTTTTTTTTTTTCTGGTGCACTGGGATCTGAATCCAAGGCATGCCGGCACTTCTAGTTCTCCAAATGCCAGCATGCAGCAAATAAAAAGTGGACATTACTGAGCATTCTGTGACTTGTAGTGCATCAATAAAAAAATTTAAATATTTTTTCACATTATTATTGATCCAAAACTCACAGAAATTGTGTCTTCTTGCAAAAGTGTTACCAGTCCTGGCACAGAAAGCCTAATGGTGCATACACACGGGACAATCGTCAACAATTACGATATCGTTGAACATTTTCCCGGGTGTGCTGGATTATCGATATCGATCATCCAGCACACCACCACCCACCAATGACGGCCAATGACCTGCGATCAATGATCGCGGGTCCCCATAGTAACCTGGTTGATATCGACCAGGTTGGCCTGCATGCACGGTCGATGGACGATATCTTTATCGTCCATACGTGCATGTGCATCGCAGGTCATTGGTGGGTGGAGGCCCCGAAAAATGCACAATATGAATGATAATGATATGATTGATATCATTATTGTTATTGTGCAGTTTAATTGTACCCTGTGTACGCAGCTTAAGGCTGGATAGTGAAAATTTGGGAGAACCTCACACTCTTAGTTCCAATGATTTTTCCAATACCAGTCAAGTCTGAAAGCACCAGTGTTGGTCTGAATTTTGGGGGAAGAAAGACTTAAATAAATTCATAAAGTAAATCTACTCAATATATGTAATAAATATAATTGGAACTTTAATCTATGTGGAATAACACTTCCCAAATATCCTAAAATAGAAGAACATAATTTATTTTTATTTTGCATGTATATTATTTTAAGGTTTCAGAACACCTTTTGATTTCTTTGGGTGCTCTGGTATATTTGCAAAGTGAAATACGATATTTTTCATATGGCTATATGTGTTATTTTTGCTGTCCGCATATAAACACTAAGATATTTGGTGGGATTACCTGCTAGGGGGCACCAGCCAAAATTTTGTCTAGGGCACCTAATTGGCTAGGGCTGGCACTGATTACCAGTCAGTGACATGTTCAAGCAGATCAGCGGACCCAACACATACCACGTGAACACACCAACACCATTATGGAACCACCACCAGCCTGCATGGTACCTTGTTGACAAATGAGGTCTATGGCCTCATGGGGTCTGCACCGCACTTGAGCCCTACTATCAGACAACTGGAACCATGACTCATTGGACAACACCACATGTTGCCAGTCCTCCATGGTCCTATTTGTGTTGTGACGTACCCAGGTGAGGCGCTATGTCCAGTTTTGTAGTGTTAATAGGGGCATAAGGTTTTCCCAGTACAAACATGGGAATCGGTATGTAAAGCTGTCTGTCGATGCCTCCTGTCTAAATACCGACAGCGGCATCCCGATTGTTGGTATGCCGACAGGGGTCAGGTAAGTATACTTACCCTTCCCCCTTCTCCCCGAAGCCTAACCTTCTTGTAGCCTAACCCTCTTGCATCATGTCCACTGTACTCATAACTACATCCCCACACATGACAACGTAGATTGAATAATATTGAATATCAGTACAACTACAGAAATGGAATGTCCAATCCGTCGGGCACCCCATATCATGTTCCCAGAGAAATCCTTGGAGACGTCCAGGTTACAGACCGGGCGATTGCCTCTGCTTATTATTGTGCTGTTTACGCTAGCGGTGGCTCTGACCGCTTGTTCTGGTATGCACATTGTCATTTTTAAAGATTGCAATAAAATATTGTTATACTTTTAAGCACGATGTGGCGCCCCCTTTCTCTGTTTTCTTTTTAGTGTTGTTCCCGGCTGGATTTAGGGGTTCTTATATTGTGGAAGACGCCGATCCATTTCAGATATAGGATCTCTGCTTCACAATCCCACATTTACATGTGAGGAATTAGCTATAAGACACTGTTTGTGCAATCACTTGTGGGACTCATTTCCTGGACATTGGTATTGTTCTAAATTACTGAATTAAGCGCGCACTAATTACTTGTTTATATATATATACATATATAAATATATATATATATATATATATATATTAGAGATGAGCGGTTCGGATTCTGTGGAATCCGAACCGCTCCGAACATTGGGGATCCGAGTCCACCCGAACCCTATTTGGGTGTTCACCGCCTGACTCGGATCCCCGTTCGGGGCCGAACGGCGGCCGCCTGATGTCGGATTCTCACTAGAGAATCCGACATCAGGGCTCCTATTGTGTAGGGCAGCGCCCTGTGATTGCGCTCTGCCCTACACAGATACAAACACACAGCCGCCAGCGGCAGCTGTGTGTTTGTTACAGCAGCCAATGAGAGTCACACAGACTCTCATTGGCTGCTGCACGGAGGGAGCCGGCTGGAGCTCACACATGAGCTCCGTCTTCCAGCTCCCTCCTCAGCGTGTGACAGCAGAGCGGACGGCGCGGGAGCGGGGATACAGGTACGTTTTTATTTTTTTATTTTTTACTTGTGCAAGGGCCGGGGGCGCTACTGGGGGGGTCTGCTACTGGGGGGGTCTGCTACTGGGGGTGCGGGGGGGCCATACTACTGAGGGGGCCTGCTACTGGGGGGGCTATACTACTGGGGGGGTCTGCACTACTGGGGGGGTCTGCTACTGGGGGGGCTATACTACTGGGGGGGCCATACTACTGAGGGGCCTGCTACTGGGGGGGCTATACTACTGGGGGGGTCTGCTACTGGGGGGCCATACTACTGAGGGGCCTGCTACTGGGGGGCCATACTACTGGGGGGGGGGCATACTACTGGGGGGGCTTACTACTACTGGGGGGGGCCTGCTACTGGGGCAGCCTACTACAGGGGGGGCCATACTACAGGGGGGCCCATACTACAGGGGGGGCTACTACTGGGGCAGCCTACTACTGGGGGGGGCCTGCTACTGGGGCAGCCTACTACTGGGGGGGCCATACTACTGGGGGGGCATACTACTGGGGGGGCCTGCTAATGGGGGGGGCCTGCTAATGGGGGGCATACTACTGGGTGGCATGCTAATGGGGGCATACTACTGGGGGGCATACTACTGGGGTGCATTCTACTGGGGGCACTGCATAGTGGACCCTACTACTAAGGGGACTGCATAGGGGGCACCACTGCTGGGGGCATTGTGTAAGGGATACCGCTACTGTGGGCATTGTGTAAAAGGGACACTACTGTGATCATTGTGTAAAAGGGTCACTACTGTGGGCATTGTGTAAAAGGGGCACTACTGTGGGCATTGTGTAAAAGGGTCACTACTGTGGGCATTGTGTAAAAGGGGCACTACTGTGTCGTAACATAAATAAGAGACACTACTTTATGGTGTAATGTGAATCAGGGGCACTATGTGCGGTGTAATGCGAATAAGATTGTGCACTGTGACTCCTAGGGCCGTAGCCCACTTTGTAAACAAGTACTGTGATTCTGCTGGCCGTACCCCACTGGGTGGGTGCACTACTTTTAATTTCTGCCACTGCTGTGTGGCAATGTGTCATAGATGTGCTTTATACTGTGGTGTCTGTGTCGTTGTGCCGCTGCTTTGTCGCTTAGTTACCAGTCAGCTCACTGCAACCTTTGGCCAATAATGTTGAAAACAATATTATAAGCTGTGATATGGTCTAAATTGACTGGAAATTAATGTTATTGAGGTTAATAATACTCTAGGAAGAAAAAAAAGACCAATTTATGTGATTTTAGCTTTTTTTGTAAATTTTTGTAAAAAAATCCAAATCCAAATCCAAATCCAAAGCCAGTCACCGCAGTTTGGCAAATCCAAATCCAAATCCAAAGCTGGTCGACGAATTAGAACCAAATCCAAATCCGGGAAAAATGGTCCGGCGCACATCCCTAATATATATATATATATATATATATATATATATATATATATATATATATATATATATATATATATATATATAGTGTTTGAAATGGGACAAATTCTTCAAGCTCCTGCAACTTGTGGTCATGGCAATGAGTTAATCAAAGCTTGCCACCAGCCAATTAAACGTTGTTCTAATGGTAATTCAATCATGGCTTCCCGAAACATTCGACCTATCCATCAAGGCAACCATATATTTGGTGCTACCAGCCTACTACTGCTGCCCCTTCCAATGTCAGTAGATGCCCTTGGGCATTTGCCACTTATATTTAAAGAGATCATTACACAAAATAATGAGTGGTCTGAGATCCCAGGCCGGTCTGCATATTATATCTGGGTTGGTACTAAGCCAACAGGCCCCAAATCAAGTTTGCATATTGGCATTAGGCCCAAAGGCCCCACATAAGGTCTGGACACTGGCATTAGGCCAAAAGACCAAAAAATTAGATATTGTCCACAGGTGCTAGGCTCCACAGGCAGGTCATTAAATACTAGAGATGAGCGGGTCTGGTTTCCTGGAAACTGAACCCACCTGAACGTAACTGTTCCAAGTAGATCGAGGTCCTGGCTCGGATCTTCTCGACCGCTAGAGATCCAAACACAGGGCAAAACCACATAATTGCAGAGTCGGATCTCCAATGTTTTGTATATGGAGTGCAAACTGTTGGATCCTAACATGGTAACAGGCTGCTGGTTGGCTGAAAATGATTGTCTCTCAGCCAATCAACATGTCCCCATAGATTTTAATGGGCCCATTGAAGACTATGGGGAAGCTTTAGCTGAGTGGCAGCCATTCTCAGTCAACAAGTGGCCTGGTTGAATGAGACAAATGTAAAATAAAGTTAAAAATAAAAACAAACAAAAACAAACCAACGTGGAATTCCCTCTGAAGGGCTCAACCAGCACTGGGATATTTTGGGCCAGTCCTGGTTGTGTAAAATATGGGGGTAAAATGACATAGGGGTCCCCTTTAATTTACACCACTTGCACCTCACTCCTAGCTGGTCTTGGTTGTGTAAAATATGGGAAAAAAATGATGTAGGGGTCCCCTGTATTTTACACAACCACCACCGGACTCTTGAACTTGTCCTGGTTGTATAAAATATGGGGGGGGAAATGATGTAGGGGTCCCCCATATTTTAAATAACCAGCACTGGACCAGCGGACAAGCTTATATGGGCGTCTCTGGCCGAAGAATTCAGGATCACTCACTAGTCAGCGAGGCCAGAGATTTCTCAGGAAGTGGGGACCCTCCAATAAAGGGGTTCCCCCTCCAAGGGACACCCCAGTCCCAGGCTGATAGCTCTGGTCTATGCTTGGCACCCCTGGTGGCAGTGGATTCCGAGTACATAATATAAAAGTTATAAAAAATACTATTGTCTCATATAGGGGGACTACAGGTCCAAGCAAACCTTCCCCACTTGCCGGTACATGGAGAACCACAAGTGCCAGCATGCAGGGCATTAAATGCTCGCTGGTGCCTATAGTCCCCCTGAAAACGAAATAGTCAAAAAGATAGGACACAGACACCGCATATTGTATTATCTTATTAAATATTCACTCACACAAACTCACTCACAGCAATAGTTACCTTCTGTAGCCATTCTGTCCTCTTGTCCACTAGCATCCACGATAGCTGTAATAAAAAAAAATCTATACTCACCTACCGCTTGTGTCATGTTGTCCTCAGTCCATGTAGACATCCAGGTTCTTCTTTAAGAAATAAAGAAAAAAAATTCACAAATTGCACAGCCCATGGACTTAGTAGTAACCTGTACGGTCAACACTACCTGAATGGCTGCTAGCTGGAAGAATCTCCCTTTGTAAACAATAGTGAGAGCGTTCATTGGCTAAGAGAGCTGATCCAAATCCAAAACCTTTGAGGGCAGTTTTGGCATAACCAAAACACGCAGTTAATACAGATCTAAAACCAAAACACAGGGGTTGGTGCTAGAGATGAGCAGGTCTGGTTTCCTGAGAACCAGACCCATCCAAACTTCCATATACAATCCGAGATCCGAGTATGGCTCGGGTTTTCCTACCTGACTCGCATCTAAAAGCGAGGCAAAACGTCATTATCCCGCTGTCGGATTCTCATGGGTTTTGGATTGTATAAAAGTCCCTCCCCTCGGTGATCAGCATCATTTGCTTGTGGAGTCCCAGGCTGTCAGGGCCATGCTTCATCTAAGAGGGGCTGCTGTGTCCATCCAGGGGCTGCTGTGTTTATCCAGGGGTTGCTGTGTCCATCCAGGGCAGGGGCTTTTGTGTCCATCCAGTGATTGTTGTTTCCATCCAGGGGCAGTGGCTGCTGTGTCCATCCAGGGGCAGGGGCTGCTGTGTACTTCCAGGGGCAGTGACTGCTGTGTCCATCCAGGGGCTGCTGTGTCCATCCAGGGGCTGCTTGTGTTCCTCCAGGGGTTGCTGTGTCCATCCAGGGCAGAGGCTTTTGTGCCCATCCAGTGGTTGTTGTTTCCATCCAGGGGCAGTGGCTGCTGTGTCCATCCAGGGGCAGGGGTTGCTGTGTCCATCCAGGGGCAGTGACTGCTGTGTTCATCCAGGGGCTGCTGTGTCCATCCAGGGCAGAGGCTGCTGTGTCCATCCAGGGGTTTCTGTGTTCATCCAGGGGCAGGGGCTGCTGTGTCCAACCAGGGGTGCTCTGTCCATCCAAGGGTGCCCAGTGTATTAAAAAATAAAAGCTAGTAAAAATATAATTAATAAAAAAATAATATATCCTTTTTTGTGCTGTACTCCAGTGTACTATATTATTTTTTTATTTACTGAGACGCTGCCTGTCAGACCGCAGTGTAATAAACATACACGTATTGTTTGTAACACTGTAAGTGGTAGCACAGTGTATAATAAATATTTTGACACTGTAAGTGGAAAACGCAGTGTATTCGTTAAAAATGTTGTCTTACTGTAAGTGAAAAATGCAGTGTATTCGTAAAAAATATTGTCACACCATAAGTGGAAGCGCAGTGTATTCGTAAAAAATATTGTCACACTGTAAGTGGAAGCGCAGTGTATGCGTAAAAAATATTGTGACATTCAGAGGCGTCACTAGGGTTGGTGTCACCCGGTGCTGTAATGCACAGTGACACCCCCCCTCCCTACACCAAAAAATGGAACTAATTGGGACCAAGGTGTGCAGCTCCGCGAACTCTTCCCCCTTACCAGTACAGCAGTCACACTTATGCTCCTGCCAGAATGCCAGGCACACCCAGCGGGCCTGATGATGCCACATCTGATATTCTGGGTAGCAGTGCTTAAAGTGGTCCTAGAGACGTGGGGGAATGACTCCCCTCTCCCCCAACGATTTATCAATAAAAGGACAGTGTGCGCTTAAGGCATGTGGTGCAAAAAAGCGGCGTGATCTCGAAAGAAAGGGGCATGGTCATACAATAAATTCCCCAATTCAAATTACGCCACACAGTAGCACAATCTTATCCACATTACACCATAAAGTAGTGTCCCTTATTTATGTTCTGATACACAGTAGTGCCCACTTTACACAATGACCACATTATTGACCCTTATACACAATGCCCACAGTAGTAGTGCCCCTTATACAGTGCCTACAGTAGTAGTGCCCCTTATTCAATGCCACCTGTAGTAGTGCCCCTTAAGCAATGCTCCAAGTAGTAGTGCCCCTTATGCAATGTGCCCTATAGCTGTGGCCATTATGCAGTTCCCCCTTTAGTAGTGCCCCTTTATGCAATGCCCCCTGTAGTTGTGCCCAATATGTAATGCCCCCTGTATTATAGCCCTTTATGCAATGCTCCTGTATTAAAGCCTATTATGCAATGCCTCCTGTATTAGAGCCCCTTGTGCTGTGCCCCCAGTAGTGCCCCTTATGCAGTGCCACCAGTAGTGCCCCTTATAAAGTGGCCCTTATGCAGTGCCCCATGTAGTGCTGCTTATACAATACCAGCAGGAGATCCTCTAATGCAGTGCCCCCAGTAGTTCCTCCAGACAGTAGTGCCCTTATACAGTACCCCCAGTAGTGCTCTTATGCAGTGCCCCTTATACAATACACCCAGGAGCTCCCTTTATGCAGTGCCCCCAGTAGTGCCCCTAATACAGTACCCCCAGTAATGCCCCTTATGCAGTACCCCCTATAGTGCCCTTATACAATACCCCCAGTAGTGCCCCTTATACAATACCCCCAGGAGCTCCCCTTATGCAGTACCCCCAGTAGTGCTCCCAGACAGTAGTACCCCATATGCTGTGCCCCCAGTAGTGCCCTTATACTGTGCCCCCTATACAGTACCCCCAGTAGTGCTCCTATGCAGTGGCCCCAGAATGTCCCCAGCAATGTCCCTTATGCTGTGCCCCCTCCCCTGTGCAATACTACTTACCTCTCTTCACGATGTCCAGGCTGGCTTGCACTAGGGGTGTCTGGGCGCGCACCTCCTTCTTCTCCTTCCGGTGTGCCGCATGCGTGATGTCACCGCGGCCGCAAT
Organism: Taudactylus pleione; assembly: GCA_031769625.1. Lineage (NCBI taxonomy): Eukaryota > Metazoa > Chordata > Amphibia > Anura > Myobatrachidae > Taudactylus > Taudactylus pleione. The sequence goes on from JAUIMM010000258.1 coordinate 321,343, forward strand.
GCAGAGCCACACACCGGCACAGAGAGATACTCTGTGCTCTGTGCCTGTGTGTGGCTGTGGATGCCGGCTGCAGTAAGAGAATGAAGTTACCGCCGGCAGCATGCAGAGCCAGCCCATTTGGGGTCGGCGGGGGTGCAATGGTGCCAGGGAAGGGGATGTGCTGGCAGCAGACATGTCTGCAGCCCGTGGGTGTGTGTGCTGCTCTTTTTGGTGTCACCCCCTTGAAGGGTGACACCCGGTGTGGGCTGCACCCCCTGCACCCCCCTTTTGACGCCACTGGTGACACTGTTTGTGGAAAATACAGTGAATTCATAAAATATATTGACACTGTTAATGTAAACGCAGTGTATTCGTAAAAAATATTGTGACACTGTAAGTGTAAAACGCAGTGTATTCGTAAAAAATATTAACACTGTTAGTGTAAATGCAGTGTGTGCATAAAAAATATTGTGACACTGTAAGTGGAAAACGCAGTGTATTCGTAAAAAAATATTGTGACACTGTGTGGAAAATGCAGTGTATTCGTAAAAAATCTTGTGACACTGTAAGTGGAAACTTCACAATTTTACAATTTAATAACACAGTTAGCAATAAAAAAATACAACTTTCACTTCTTTCCTCATTCATGAATAAATGACTAGTCTACACATCAACTACAAGACCACAACAAAGTGCTAAATAATGTGCATAATATATTAAACATAATGACATCACAAACGCCTCAGCTAAGATTCCCATAAACATATATTCAAAAGGTGAAATTAAAGGATATGGTTTAAAAAATGGAATAAAGGACCTAAAATTGCGTTCTACCTCTACCTGAATTTCAGCGAGTCAGAAGGCCAACTCCATACAACCGTATTCCAGAGTGCAGCTGCTTCTCCTGTAGCCCAGGTCAGAAGATGTGTAGGGGGTGTGGTGATATAAACTAAAATGGAGCTCACATCCACTAAAGTGGACAATGAATCCCCAATCTAACAGGGAGCACACCTGTAATTTATAGAGAACACAGGATGGGATGACAATATAGGCTTGGGTGCTGGTATAATCTGGGGTAATTATATAAACTGGGATTATAGGCTGGGGTGATGCCTGGGCATAAGACCAGAAAAGCCACATCTTGGGTGGGGAATTATTTTAATCCAAATCCTGACAATAGATGTGATGGCATCTGTACCATTTGTAAAGCCAAAATTAGTAGAGATATGGACCTTAACCATCTAGGAACCTCCACCCCGTTACATCATCAGCAATGATGTACATTATAATCATGTATGATGATCATCAGTGATCTACATCATAACGTCCTCTGTAATTTTTGCACTTAATTGGCGGTAAAGGTCTTTCTCGTAGAATTTGTAGTTCATTTTGATGGACATCATCTTTTCCGCATTTTGGGGAAGTAGCCTCATTGGCCGATCACTGACAAGGTTCCTGGCTGTGCTGAAAACTCTTTCTGAGTACACACTGGAGGGTAGGCAGCTCAAGTAAACCAAAGCCAGTTTGTGCAAGGGCCTCCAAATTACCTTTTTTTCTGCCAGTAGTCAAACAGAATGTCTGACATGCCTTTTTGGATGCTATCATTAACATTTTTTAAATAGTCCTCAACCATTCTTTGAATGGTGACCGTATTAGATGGAGTCACGGTAGAGGTGTCATTAATTGTAGGCAATTCTGATCCGACCAGATGTCAAAAGTTAAGACTTGGTTGTGTTGACTCATCTGCATCACCAGTGGGTATTTTGAAAGTTTAGTTTTTTCTCAGCAGATGCAATTGCTGGAGAAACTGAAGGCGAAGCCATCGCTGCATCACGTGCCACTTGAGCTGACAATTTGCTTATCAACAGCTCTTTACATCTCTTCAGATCTGTGTCTGTTGGGAAGAAAGAAAGAATGTCTTCATCCTTTTGGGGATGAAACTCTACTCCCAGAAGCAGCAGCAGGCATGGCACTCAAGGATTCTCAAGGAAGACACAACGTAAACCTTAAACCTTACATTTTAAATCTTGCATTTACTCTGTTCTGCATGTCCACATATCTGTGCTGGTTAAGTGGACAGTGGGTACAATGGCAGTTTAGAGGCCACTAACTAACTCTGGTTTTTTAATGTCCCTGTACAGGTTGGGAAATGCTTTTTAAGAAGCTTAAGGTAATAGACAGTGTGCATCTCAGGCAGCTTACAGCAATGCCCGGAGGTGAATTGAGAATTTAAAATGGTTTCATATGATAGGTGTTATCGATTCCTACCTATCTATGCACCCTAAATGTCGCTATTTAGCGTTATAAGTCGCACAAGACAAAATTGCTTTCCAGACTTTGATTGTGTTTCCAAAGCACAAAAAGATATTATTCACCAAAAAGCAGATAGTTACACGCTGTGATCTAAATACAATTAGCGCAAGCAGATTATACAATCACTAGGTACAGTTGAATACATACGCATGCGCTCTGAATCCAGATTCCCGGCATCAATTATGAAACCTCTGTCAACAGCAAAGAAAAGATGACTGACTAGCAGATTCAGAGTGCTTGCATATAAACCCTTGCAGAGATAGACAATACAATGAACAAGTTGACATAATCTCATTGGTTCTTCTTCCTGGTTCTCCTGTTACGATGCAGTTCATAGGTCAGTTTGTATTGTAATACTTCAGCCTCCAACAGCTTTTTTGTGTCTGTTTTCCTGCCGAAGAACAAGTCTAAACTGGCTAATTACATTACATGAACAGAGTACATTTTAATGCCTATCTCTCTATGATCCATAATTCCCAGACGCATTTTGTGATTTCCTTGCCAATGGAACCGGAAATCTGCAAATAAACAGTGGTTCCGAATGGCACCAAACACAGGGCCTAATTCAGAGCTGGACGCTCTGACAGAGCGCTCGCTCTGAATCAGGGCCAGCCTCCTGTTTTTTTAGAGCGGCCTCCCGGCCGCTCGCATAGCTGTGGGTGACCAACCACAGCTATAGCAAGCAGCCAGGAAGATGGTCGCGATGGTCAAGACCATCGTGACCATCGGGCTTGCGACGAGACCCTTGTGGTAGGGTCTCATTGCCACAAGCCCCAGAGTGCTTTCGGCTCTAACAGAGCCGAAAGCACTCCCACTGACATCACTTGTGATGTCAGTGGGGCCGGCCTCAGACAGTAGGCATTCCCAAGGGAACACCTCCATCTGGGCAGCCATGTCCCCAGCCCACCCACCAAAGGGGGTGTGCTGTCACTCAACATCGACAGCACGCTATCCGGGTCTCGCGCATGCGCACGACGGAGCCGGCTCCATTGTGTGCATGCGCACTGGGCCACCATCGACTCGCTTGCGAGCACATAGCGCTCGCGAATGGGTCTGAATCAGGCCCACAGTCTGCTTATCATGTACTAAACCTGAGATTTTAAATACAGTCACTTTATTACATAATTAATAATGAATAAAACCTCGGATAATAACCTTAATGCTAGGGAACCTTCCTATGTAAGTGTGCAAAGTGTAAGTGTAAGGATATTAAGAAAAGACGCTAGTTAGCATTGTGCGACTACGTGTTTGTGGAGTACACCGTGGTACGTGTTTTGAAGGGTTGTTCATATTATATGTTTTAGTAAATGTATGTATTTATATAATGAGGACTTTTGACATTGTTCTTTTGAGTGGGAATCTCACGAGGCAAAAAAATAGCATTGCCGTATGTACTTATAATGTGTGAGATTTGCTAAAATGGCGCTGGGTGGCCATTCGAAAATTGCCGTCTTGTTGCCATTTGCAATATGGGGTTGTGCAGATTTTAATTTTAACAGATTCTGTCTCAGCCAATTATACAGCTTCGACAGTCCACCCTTTGATAGCAAACAACATGCTATCACACTCTGATTTTAAAAATTTAAGTTAGGCTTACACTATGACATATTATTTAATGTTATATTATGGGATGGCACAAGATGGTTCTTAAACCATCAATAATGTGTCTCTGTAGGACATAAAACTACCTTTATACGCACACTGCGGATCTTGGGAGATCATGGGAAAGATGTGGGGATGCATCCAACCTATAAAGGAAGTCTTGAAGGGGATAGGGACTTACATTATTTAAGATGTTTAAAATAACATTTCATAATACATTTCATGCATGCCTAAATCTATACATCATCTGATGGTACATTCTAGTTCAGGGTTGTAATGCAGTCCTTAATTTACCTCAGTATTCATATTGTTACTACTAACCACCATCATAATTTAATTCCTTCGATTTACCTTATCTTTACATTTTCCACATTTCAACACAGTAGGAACACATTTGACACACGAGCCAATTACTATGATGACAACCAATATAAGGATCAGGAGTTTACCTATACTAGCAACCATTTCCTGGACCCACTCTCCTAGACCAGCGAACCATTTCACTGGGTTCAACCAAGAGACCCATTCCTCTAGCTTCTCCTCTACTTCAGCCACTGAAGCATTATGGTTCTTCCGAAATTCCCATTTTAACTGCAGAATTTCATCCATCTTCCGGTCTATCACCTCCTTGGGGTCACTAGCATTATTTCTAATGTATGTGCAACACTTTACACCAAATTGGGTGGCTAAGGTCACGCAGTACCCTGCAGTGACAGCTGTTAAATTATTTAAAACTACTCTGTGTTGCACCAGTTCTTTCTTGTAGGCCTGTAACTCCTTACCTGTGTACCTAAATGTGTCATCATACATCTCAGTGATATTATCTATTAATTTAGCAAGGTCTCGGATATATCTGAAATTTAGTCTACCCCGAGCGATCCTGGTGGGATCCAATGCAACTAAAACTTGAAAGCCAGTTGTTTCACTAATTAACTGTGTGGCTTTATGTACATCACCAGGTATCATATTCCTTTTGTCTCTGTGTTCACACTGTGTGTGAAGATATGGTGATGGTGTGTTTTTATGAATACCAGGCATTTCACCATGTGTAAGGGTCATAACCTCTGGGAGCACTCTTCCCAGATAACACAAACCATCGGAACTCGGAGAGAGCCACTCATACGCTTTCCTTCCACATATAAAATATACATCATCGGGGAGAACATAAGGAATAGAATGCATCATGATCATCCAACACATTTCCCTCACAAATTATCCTATCTCAGGTCTCCCATCTGGCTAACACACGATTCTGGTTGTATAACCCTGGCACAGTACCCTTCTGGTACTCTGCCAACCATTTCTTTGATGTTACTTAATGTATACCGATACCGGAAGTGTCTCCCATTTAACCTACTTGTGCATAACAGTTCATTTATAGGCTCATAATCAGCTCTTAGTGAGAAGGTCATCATCCGGTTATTCCCAGTCACCTCCCAACTTCCTGGTTTATTGGAGTTGGTGATGTTCAAACATAAAGTGATTTATCTACTTGGTACTGGTGGAGTTTAAAATGAGGTGGTTTGGTGTTTAGAAATTTTCCATCCAGCGTCTTCCCTTGTTGCAGTTCTAAAACCTCAGAGACATTTAATGGAAATGGCACTAACCCTACATTATGCTGTCCCTGAGGCACATGAGAACACACCCAACAGTCCGTCTGGTTTAAAACTTTGCCCACCATAGTATGATAATCCTCTAAAGAATACCCACCCCAATACTGGTTATACTTAGGTTGGCACTGCTGGATGCAATTCTCATCAACTAAGGACCCACAAAACTCACAAATACAATAATCCTCAGACGATAGACCTTCACACTGTCTCCGAGTTTTCAACATAGCAGATCTCTTAGCAATTATTGTACTGGGTTTGGTCAGATACTCCCCCGGTTGGTTTAGCACTCTTTCTCCCAACTCCACTCCATTGATATCACCATCAGCTCCCCTCTCCGTCCTCTGTCCTCCATCACAGAAACCAGAGATCCCAAAACAACCCAAGATAATGAGAACTCTGGGAGAAAACACAAAGATAACCACAGCTGACCAATCCATTGCTGAAAACAATGATCTACAAATTTCTTTAGCGCTGTAACCTTTAACCTTCCCGGAACAGACTTGCAATTGACAGTTCTACGATATCTGCCTCGATTCCACCTTGTCTCTCCACTGGTTGATTGACCTTCTTACAGTGAGTGGAATGGACCCAGGTATCTCTCTCCGCCACTTTCAGTGAAGTTGTACTCGTCAGCAACACCTGATAAGTACCTTCCCACCGATCTGTCAAACAACCTGAATGCAACAAATTTTTGATCATAACAAATTCTCCAGGTTCAACATCATGACAGTTTGTTTCAGGCATATCATGTGACAATTTCAGTTTTTGCTGTTGCTGTTTTAACTGTTTACTCATTTTTATAAGATACCTTACAGTTACCTCGTTGTTACTTTTTAAATCTTCCTGTGGGCTTATAATCAAATGAGGTTGTCTACCAAACAGTGTTTTAAAGGGGGACAGATTTAGAGGGGGTCTAGGAGTTGTCCTGATACTATGAAGGACAAGTGGTAGTGCTTCTGGCCAACCCAGTCCAATTTCCGCCATGATTTTATTTAATTTATTTTTAATAGTCCCGTTGATCTTCTCCACCTTGGCACTGGCTTGCAGTCGGTAGGGGGTATGTAGTCTACTATTAATACCCATCAACTTACACATGTTTTGGAAGACATCACCTGTGAAATGAGTACCCTATCACTTTCAATAATTCTAGGGATACCGTATCTGCATATAAACTCCTGAACAATTTTCTTAGCAGTAAATGCAGCAGTATTAGTGGCAGCTGGGTATGCCTCAACCCAATTAGAAAACACATCAGTGCACACTAATACATACTTGAGATTCCTGCAGGGTGGTAATTGGATAAAATCAATTCGTATTACCTGAAAAGGTCCGTCAGTCATAGGAATGTGGGATGGTTCGGTAGGGATGGTTTTCACAATGTTTTTCTTCAAGCAGGTCAAACAGGACATTGCTCTCTTTTCTGCTTGGGAAGAAAAACCCGGTGCACACCAGTATGCTCTCACCAATTTGCACATACCTTGCTTTCCCAAGTGAGTCAGACTGTGCGCTGCCTCAGCCAGGCTTGGGTAGTATGCCTTGGGGACCACTGGCTTACCTTGTCCATCTCTCCAGAGTCCAGAAGACTCTTGCCCACATCCCTGGACCTCCAGACTGCCTTTTCCTGAATGGGACACAAATTTTGCATCTCAATTAATTTCAGCATGTCAATCATTTGAAACATCATTTGGTTAATTGGCACATTCACTTTTAACCCTGCTGCCCATTTGGCAGCTTTGTCTGCCCTGTTGTTGCCCAGTGACACCGGATCATCCTCACATGTATGGGCTTTACACTTCATTACTGCCACTGCCTTAGGCAATTGGATTGCTGTCAGTAGTCCTTTTATATGTCTGGAATGTGCGACTGGTGTGCCTGCTGCTGTCATTAAATTTCTCACACGCCATAGGGCCCTGAAATCATTTACCACCCCGAAGGTGTACCTAAAGTTAGTGTAGATATTAGTAGATTTACCTTCTGCTAATTCACAAGCTCTTCTTAGTGCCACCAGCTCCACCACTTGGGCCGAGTGAGGTGGACCAAGAGGTTCGGCTTCTATGATGTCTTCGTCATTTACCACAGCATAACCTGTAAATAACTCTCCAGTGTCAGTTTGTCTATGACAACTCCCATCCGTGTAAAATATCACATCTACATTTTCTAAAGGTTTATCCCATATGTCAGGTCTTGCAGTAAAGGTCTGATTCAGATATTCCATACAATCATGTGCATCAATATACTTGCAGAACTCACCTTCCGCCAGCGACTCACCTCTCTCCACCCTTTGTGTATCCTGTTGCACATATGGTAAATACGTTGCTGGATTTAACGTACTGAACCATTTAATGGTGATGTTTGCAGGTGCTAATAGGGCTAGTTCCCATTTTGTGAACCTAGCTGAGGAGACATGTCTGGTTTGGGCAGAATTCAGCAAAGCAGATACAGCATGGGGTGGATAAACAATCATACCATGGCCTAATACTACATCTTCACTCTTACTGACCAATAGAGCAGTTGCCACTACACTTCTTAAACACGTTGGGAGTGATCTTGCCACAGTGTCCAATTGTGCACTGTAATATGCTACGGGCCTACTGGCATCACCATGTTTTTGTGTGAGGACAAATAACTGCACGGTGAGGAGACGACGCGGCTAGATGTGAGTACGGGACGCGTGAATTCAGAGGAGTAAGGTAAGACTCCGTGAGAGGAGGGGGCACCCGGCTGAGTTATTCCTTTAGGAGTCCTTAGGCGAGGTTGTCTCCTCCCCAGACTATAGCTGCAACATTGGCAAGACCACGGACAGATCCTTGGAAGAGGTGAACAGCCGTATGTCCAGCCAGTTTGGGCAGCACAGTCCGGAGTCTGTTTTTTCATTTCTCCATTTTTCCGCAATCCCAGATCTCTATCATACCCGCACAGGTACCATACTGTCACCACCAGTGTGAAGACGTATGCATGCCAACGGCAACACTATTTGATCACTGATTAGAAGATTTATGTGGACTAAGATCATTTATTCATATATAGGAATTTCTTCCATCATCAGGTCAGAAGTGGGGGACGCCACACCTCTAGAGACTTTTACATCTTTTTCATATATCGATTATTAAGGATAATACAATTATTTTTAAAGGCACACAATATATATAATTTGTCTTGTATGCATTATATCTGTTATTTGTTGTATTGTTACCCTATTCAGTTTTGCATCTTATACCAGTAAAAATATATTATTATTACTATCTCCTCATGGTTTATATGTCACAATATTGCATTTAAGTTAGAGTGGATTAACATATTTGTGGGGTAACATATTTAACCCAACTGCACTAACTAATGTCAGGCGTGACTCATCAACTTACTGTATTTTAGTCTTCTCTAACATCCCCAGTTAACCTGACTGGCTGTAGACTACAAGTATGACTTGCCCCCTAGCGTTGACTTTCACTCTCCAATACAGCATTTAAGGCCACAACTGGAGCAGGTGACTGTGGAACATTCCCTGCATTCTGCATATATCCCTTATGTGGATATGTAGGTACTACCTGGTTAGGGGGTCCTACCCTCTTTACCTTACAGTTTCTAATTACATGTCCCACTTGGTTGCAGTTAAAACACCTTCGTGAGTGGGGTGGGGGAAAATGTTGTTGTGTGGGTTGGGCAGTAGAGAAAGATTGTGAGTGTGGGTAAGAATTTTGAGGGTAATATGGTGGCTGCGGTTAGTATGGGTTTTGTGGCTGTGTGTGATAAGTGGGGCAGGGCTGTGTTTGTGGTGGTGCAGGATTTGTGAGGTCATGTAGCTGTGCAGGTGCATGTGTGTCTGGTGACTGTGATGGTATATTCATTCCTTCTAGAGTTTGATTGCTAGCAGACATTAGCTTCTCGCTCTGGGTATCTCTCTTCTTGAGGATGTTTTTATCATACTCAATAGCAGAGTGTGTCTACAGTAACTCCCCTCAAGCCAGGTAGAGAGGTCTGGACTTGGGTCTTTAGATTGTCTTTAAGACCATCAGTAAGTACCGTGATGACCATTTCCCTATGGTGAGTGCTATCTTTAATATCTTCTATCCCAGTGTACTGGGTGATAGCCTGCAGAGCTCAGGTACAGTAATCTTCTGCAGATTCACTCTCTTTTTGTTTTAGGGTGAAAATTTTACTCCAGTTAACTACTACCAGAAAATATACACCCAATTAAGTTATTATGCGGGTAATGTTACCCTGGTTATCCTCGTCTGTTAAGGGAGCATCTCCCTCCAATACGCAATCTGTGATAAACTTTTTCACGTCGGTATTGTGCGGAAGACACGCCCTTAACACCACTTGCCAATCTTTATTGGTTGGCTCGTGAGCATTACCCAAGTTTTTCACATATCTTTGGCATTTTGCTAATTTCTTCTTAGGATCAGGGAAGTCGGTCATTATGGAATTTAGTTCAGCTCTTGTCCAAGGACAATGCATCAATACATCTCCTGTGGGCACCACACCATTTGCATCCGGATTCCCATTGGGAACAGTTATTGTCCTGACGGCATGTATGCCTGCCATAATGCTACCTTTGTCTGAATTACCTAGTTGAGGGTTCAGCCTACTGCTACTACGTATGGTATTAGTAATCTCCGCTACTGTTAAAGCAGGGGTTAATACTTCCTGTATGGGTGGGGCTACCTCCTTTTCTGGTACTAGTGAGGCAGCTACCTGTGCTTGCTGTGGTGGTACATTTAACATTTGTGCAACATGGGAGAGAGTGGACATCACAACAGGGTCATCATCTACATCATCAACACTTTCCTTATAATTACTTAAGAGAGGGTACAGGTTACATGTTAAATTTTTATGGGTTTTTACATCAACTGTAACCTTCACCCCCATCCGCATAGGGTGGTGGTGGTGCGCGTGAACTACTGACATTACCTTCGCAACGATTCCTTGCTGTGTGTGCATGCTATTTTGCGGCGTGCACACAACGCTGTTTAGCACGGCGTGTGCACTCCCCTGCATCATGTACGCAACGCTGGTTTGCATCGCATGCACACCCCTAAGCCATGTATCCCTCTCATGCTGCCATAGCTTTAAACAATTGTTATACTTTATCTTTTTCTTTCGAGAGTGCACCATACAGATGCTATCTCGGACATTCTTCAATGCCTCTTTATCAAAGCTGCCAATTCTGGGAAAAGGTTTAACACTCATTTTGGTCATCTTAAACCATATATCACAGTACATAGTTGCATATGCACCGTACTTTGTATGCATTATATGCCGTGCCGAACTCATCGGCGCTTCCAAGAGCAGCACATCATCTAACATCTCTACCATTTGCTTGGCTCCCATCTTGGGAAAATAACACTAAACTTTTCAATAGAGATTTAAATCGGTGAAAGAATGTCAAGGCTACTTTCACTTACCTGTGGATGATATTAACAGGATGCGCCCACACACCTATGGAAGAATAACCAGGCTGCTTCCACGCACCTAAGCCCTTTTCGAGTACTTTGCACTGCTAGAATTTAAGCATTCCAACAACACTTACCCTTTTCAGTGATTTCGTCCACCACTGCTCAGTTACAATCACAATATGCCACAACTGTGCGGTTCAATCACAATGCCCAATAACCCTAACTGCTCACTGGATGCTGCAATCACACTGAGAGCCGATACCTAACGCAAAACAACAACTACACCTGCTGTGTGTATAGACTTCGGTATCTACTACCAAGCCACTAGGCAGACACCAGGCACCTAGACCCTAAGGGTCCTACGATACCCCTAGTTAGGGAACATGTTACCCCTACCAACACACGTTCACTGTTACACACCTTTTTCCTGCGCAGAAAAATAAATGTTTTCCCAGATTTGGCAGCACCGACTAAGATCTTTAAAACAATGCTATCACGCTATCAATATCACAATGCAATCTCACCGGCTTTGTTTAAACACGCGACAGAAATACAGGAAATACGTATACTCTATTGTGCGACTAGTCGCATACACAATAATGCGACCGCTACACAAAATATATTATTACCCTTACACTAATGTGCGACTTCCCCTTTTAACATGAAGTTTTATCAACAAAGGAAAACAAACTTTTTTCCTTCCTGGTCCCTGGATTCTAATCAGCGCTCCTTGAACTCACACAATAACGGATAGCGGTCTCTCAGCAACAAAGTGGTAACAGGTATTCGAAGGCACAATGCATTCTTTCCTGCATATGGCGCCTCCACCCTTTACTGAGAGATCGATAACTGTGTGTTACTGTGTGAATGGTAGCGTGATTTCACTACGAGCCCCCAACTATCGATTCCTACCTATCTATACACCTTAAATATCGCTATTTAGCGTTATAAGTCACACAAGAAATAATTGCTTTCCAGACTTCGATTGTGTTTCCAAAGCACAAAAATATATTATTCACCAAAAAGCAGATAGTTACACGGTGTGATCTAAATACAATTAGCGCAAACAGATTATACAATCACTAGGTACAGTCGAATACATACGCATGCGCTCTGAATCCAGTTTCCCGGCATCAACTATGAAACTTCCGTCAACAGCAAAGAAAAGATGACTGACTAGCAGATTCAGGGTGCTTGCACATAAACCCTTGCAGAGATAGGCAATACAATAGAACAAGTTGGCATAATCCCATTGGTTCTTCTTCCTGGTTCTCCTGTTACGATGCAGTTCATAGGTCAGTTTGTATTGTAACAGTTCAGCCTCCAACAGCTTCTTTGTGTCTGTTTTCCTGCCAAAGAACAAGTCTAAACTGGCTAATTACATTACATGAACAGAGTACATTTCAATGCCTATCTCTAAGATCCATAATTCCCAGACGCATGTTGCGATTTCCTTGCCGATGGAACCGGAAATCTGCAAATAAACAGTGGTTCAGAATGGCACCAAACACGGTCTGCTTATCATGTACTAAACATGAGATCTTAAATACAGTCGCTTTATTACATAATTAATAATGAATAAAACCTCGGATATTAACCTTAATGCTAGGGAACCTTCCTATGTAAGTATGCAAAGTGTAAGTGTAAGAATATTAAGAAAAGACGCTAGTTAGCGTTGTGCGACTACGTGTTTGTGGAGTACACCGTGGTAAATGTATGTATTTACTGTATATAATGAGGATTTTTAACATTGTTCTAATCCGTGGAAATTGCACGACGCTAAAAAATAGCATTGCTGTATGTACTTATAATGTGTGAGATTTGCTAAAATGGCGCTGGGCAGCCATTTGCAAAATAGCGTCTTGTTGCCATTCACAAAATGGCGTCGTGCAGATTTTAATTTTAACAGATCTGTCTCAGCCATTTATCCGGCTTCGACAGTGTGGATAATTTGTCAGTAGATGAGGTCATAATGCAACTATCAGTGCGCAACAGAAATCAGCAGTTCCCCTGCCCCCCTCCCCACCACACACACATTACAGCGACATCCCCATCCTCCATCCACAGGAAATTATTGAAAAAGCAAAAGCACAGAATGAAGTAATTGTGCAATGCTTGAAAGTGGACACTGTATGCCTATACGGTACAAAATAAGATCACTCAGTATAGATAAATAATACAGAACACAGAATAAGTAGCATACAATAGAAAAACAGGGTGCATATACTCAGTTCAGCAGATAAAAGTCACCAGAGCATCAACTTTATATAAACCCAATATGCTGGAGCCTGCAATTCAAGATAGGTAATCAAGAAGAAGTTTAGAAGTCATAGGAATATCTCCTGTAGAAATATTAGAGGATATTGTGGGCCTAAGTTATTGAATGTGGAGTAACAGAAACTCCTGTGAAGGTTCCTCACACAGTGATGCTCTCTGCACAATGTACAAATGATTGTGGGAGGTTCACTCATTGTTCATTGGTTGAGCATCTAATAAATGACTGTAGTTAAGCAACAAGAAAAGAGACAAGAGGCAGCAAGCAGAGGGATAAATCAGTCCAGGGCTGATTGACTTGTCACCTGTAATAATGTGGCTGGTCCCTGGAAAGGGGCCAGCACTAGGAAGCAGTAGACAAATTCTGAGTCTAGTCCTTAATAGACCACGGCTGGGCCCAAACAGGTAAAATGTCTTGAACCAAGGCCGACAGCCAATTGTTCCTGCCAAATAATGATGGTTGGAACTGGCTTGAAATTTGGGTTGGCCCAGAGGGCATATGCCTCCTAACCTAGCCCACCCCTGCCCTGGACCCTTGGACAAAAGCTAGTCCAAGGGTTCTATGTGATTTTTTGATCAAACAGATAATCACGGTCCCAATATCTGTGCTACACACTATGCAATTTAAATGAAATATCTGGCACATATTATAGTGAATTTGCATATTTTTACGCCGACAGGAATGCAGAGATTTTCGGTCTTGACCGACAAATCGGATAATTGAAAGAATATTTTTGTGGAAGTTTTCTAACCATTTTATATGTGGGATGCTGAATGATCGTTTATACACACTATCACCCAATTATTGGCAAATCAGTTTAATAATTGTACTGTGTGTAGGTAGCTTTAAGTGAGCAGTAAATTGGATAATGAGAGTTGTGTGTGTGTTCTATATGTAATACATTTTCTTTAAATATGTATTTTTAATTAACTTAATTTCTCTGGGGCACAATTAGGTTTCATTGTGTCCTGGATGGCAGTGCATGCTGGCACTTGCAGTTCCTTAAGTGCCAGAATGATACTGGAAGGTGGATTGGGCACAGGGGATAAAGTGTAACTAAAATCCTTACATTTCCATTTTAAGCCACACCCACCACCCAAGGGTGTGGGAACAGCCCTAATACTATCAATACTTGGCCATTTTAGTGCCAGGCATGTTGAGTGTTACATTTTGCATTTTGATCTACCTATATATTGAGCAGTGTTTAGCTGGACTGAAGTAATAAAACAAAATCTACATGCAAGCAAAAGTAAGGATGCAACTTGAAAATAATGCCAGCTACATTACTACAGCAATCCCTTACTTAATTATCAGTTTTTCCTTGTTTCTAATATTGGAGCCTCATTTACTGTATGCATAGTGTATGTACAGCAAACAGAGGTGAAATTGTTTTCCTAGTACAACTCATATTCCACCATAAAATGGTGGCTGCCAATTGCAGAAGCCAATCTCTATTGCAAAATATGTCAAAATTCAAGTAATTTTATGTTCTACTAGCTGGGATACCCAGCGTTGCCCGGGTTGAAGAATGGACCTTGACGTACATCTGCAGCCTTCATTTTTTACATTGCAGACCAACTTTGGAGACCATAGCATATGGAAATGTGCTTGTAGGAAATCAGTAACTGTCAGTGCAGGTGCAGTGTGACAGTTGACCCTCAAACTCACTGCTCTTCTGTTGGACCTCTGCCTGCCCCCACTGGTATATATCAGCCTGTGCCTTCAGATCAGTGCAGTTTTAGACACTGGAAGACATCCTGAGAGAACTAGCTTAAAATATTTTTTAAATCAGAGACTCCAAGGTCTACTTGGTAAGCACCATGAAATCCTCCCTCACAAACTTAAATCATATCCAAAAACCTGATCAAACTACACCACCATGCCAAATTTTTTGGCGCTAGGTACATAACACGTGCATAAACAACAAACAGACAGACATACATACATACACACACACTTTTCACTTATTATATAGAAGCTGGAAACACCTCCAAGAATGTGCAGTCTCCATCCATTGAAGTCCAATAATTGTGTTTCTGACCTTGGCAATACTGTATATAGGCTTGCCATATCATCCTTTTAATTCGGGACACATATGAATTACACACATTCTGTGGCTGGCTGACTTCAAGTTTCCATTTCATCTGGTTTTAATCAGCTACAGAGATTGTGTGCAAGGTTAGGCATACAGTTTAGCCATAAAAAGCCGGTGTCCTCAATGTGCGCATTTTTTTGTTAACATGATAGATTCCCATTTATTTTAGTATCCATGGAAATGAAAAAAGTAATTCCTAAAGGTGCCTAAATCATTTAATTGGAATTATAAACTTACCAGATTTTGGATAGGTTACCAAATAAACATCGCTGTCTCTAATTTCCATATGCTCTAAAGAGTCCACTGTTTCCGGTGTAGTGATATCTACTTGAAAATACATATCTTTATGTTTGAACATGACTGTGTTACAAATCTCATCCAGCAATGTTTGGTCCATTATTCTTTCTAACCCAAACCTGTAACAGTTAAATAGGTTTAGTAAAACATTTGGCTGCATAGTGTTATAATGGTACAAAAGTGAGAGACAGCGACCAAGGTCTTATTTTGTATTCTCAGATACTGTGATTTCTGTTTAAAGTAGACATGTGCACTGACCCCAGTATATTGGCTTTGGTTTTGGATCTGTATTAACTTCGTGTTTCATTTTTGGCAAAACCGCCCTCACGGATTTTGGTTTTGTATCTGTATATTTTTTCAAAAAAATTATGAAAACTGCTAAAAGCACATAATATTTTCCTGTTTTTGTTCCTGCAGTATTATAAACTCAATGGCATTAATATCCAGTCATTTACAGTCAATTTGCACCACCTCAAAGCTCACAATATTGTATTTATCCAGTTTAGGCCAAAAGGTTGCACCAAGCAAGCTGGCTGACTAAGCTAAGCGACAGCAGTGGACGGCACAAACACGTTGCAGTTCAACTTCTAACATGGTACATCTAGGAAACAGAGTGGCACTGCAGTGGCAGACAGGATGGCAGTTTAATATAAATTATACAATGCTATAGCATGTTTTCATTAGAGATGTGCGCCGACCCTCGTGTTTTGGTTTTGGATCTGGTTCTGGTTTGGGATTTTTTTCCTTGTTGTTTTGTTTTCGTATTTTGGTTTTGTATCTGGATTTTTTTCTTAAAAAAACATAAAAACAGCTAAAATCACATAAAATGGGCCTGTTTTTATTCTTACAGTATGATTAACATCAATATCATTTATTTCCAGTAATTTCCAATCAATTTTGACCACCTCACAATATTTTTTGCTTCATCTAGTTAAGGCCAAAAGGTTGCATCCAGCTAGCTGGCAGACAAACTAAGTGACACAGTGGGTGGCACTAACATGTGACAGTTAAGCTTATAATTTCAAACACAGATACAGTGTGTTATACAGTGTGGGTTGGATACACCAATAGTGCACTTACTGTGACAGCAGTGTCGGCAGAGCGGGGTTGCTGACAGTATCCTCAGTACATGGAATGGCATTGCTGCGGTGCTGGCAGTGACCTCATGATGGGTACCGGTGATGTCGGCAGTGCGGGGGTGCTGGCTGTGTCAGCAGTGCGGGGGTGCCAGCGGTGTCTTTAGTGCAGGTTTGCTGGCTGTGTCGGCAGTGCGGGGGTTGCTGGTGGTGTCCTCAGTACATGGAATGGCAGTGCGGGGGTGCCAGCGGTGTCTTTATTGCAGGTTTACTGGCTGTGTCGGCAGTGCAGGGGTGCCAGCGGTGTCTTTAGTGCAGGTTTGCTGACTGTGTCGACAGTGCAGGGGTGTTGTCAATGCAGGGTGCCGGCGGTGTTGGCAGAGCGGGGGTGCCAGCGGTGTCCTCAGTGCATGTGTGCTGACAGTGTCGGCAGTGTCGGGGTCGCTGACGGTGTCCTCAGTATGTGGGGCAGCAGTGCAGGAGTGTCAGCAGCTGTGGTGTCGGCAGCGGGGGATGCTGCCAATGGGGGTGCCGGCAGTGTCAGCAGCGGGGGGTGCCGGCGTTGTCAGGCGGCGGGGGAAGGCGGGCGCCATCTTTTTCTCTCTTTCACTGCATTTTCAATGGGCTTAACGCTGATTGGCTGAGAGCCGTGACAGATGGCTCTCTCAGCCAATCAGCGTTAAGCCAGCTCAAAACAAAACCTCGCAACCCAACAGCGGGGTCGTGAGGTTTTGCCTCGGATGAGGGATCCAGGGCAGGCAGGGAGATCCGAAATTTGGGTGGGTTCGGATCTCTGAGATCCGAACCCGGTCATCTCTAGTTTTCATAAATCGAGAACAGTGGCGTAACTAGGGTATTTGGAGCCCAGGGCAAATTTGAAAATGGAGCCACACCCCCTCCCTATGTGCGCGTGGCCACTGAAAAATGGGGCGTGTCAACATGACACACACCCCTTTCTTGTCACTGGGAACATTTCTTTCCATTTGCACCTTAATGCAATACCCCTTATACTGTCCCACCCCTATGCAGTGCCCCTAGTAGTGGTCCCCCTTATGCAGGCCCCGATTAGTTCCCCTTATACAGGCCCCCAGTAGTGGTCCCCCATATGCAGTGCCCCTTACACAGTGCCCCCTGTAGTGGTCCCCCTTATGCAGCCCCCCATTAGTTCCCCTTATACAGTGCTCCCAGTAGTGATCCCTTATATGCAGGCCCCCAGTAGTGATCCCCATATACAGTGCCCCTTATACAGTGCCCCCAGTAGTTGTCCCCCTTATGCAGTGCCCCCTGTAGTGGTTCTCCCTTTTCAGTGCCCCCTGTAGTGGACCCCCCTGTGCAGTGCCCCCAGTAGTGAGCCCCTTATATAGTGCCCCCAGTAGTAGTCCCTCCTATACAGTGCCATTTATATAGTTCCCCCAGTAGGAGTCCCCCCTGATGCAGTGCCCCCTGTAGTAGTCCCCAGTAGTGGTCCCCCACAATGCAGTGCCCACAGTAGTATCCCCCCCCAGTGGTAGTCCCCAGTAGTGGTCCCCCATGATGCAGTGCCCACAGTAGTATCCCCCCCAGTGGTAGTCCCCAGTAGTGGTTCCCCACGATGCAGTGCCCACAGTAGTATCCTCCCCAGTAGTGGTCCCCCCCTGAAGCTGTGCCCTCAGAAGTATCCCCCCAGTAGTATCCCCCCAGTAGTGGTCCCCCCCGAGGCAGTGCCCCAGTAGTATCCCCCCCCAGTAGTTGTCCCCAGTAGTGGTCCCCCCCCCGAAGCAGTGCCCCCAGTAGTATCCCCCACCCAGTAGTAGTCCCCAGTACTGGTTCCCCCCCACCAGAAGCAGTGCCCACAGTAGTATCCCCCCCAGTAGTGCCCCCAGTAGTAGTCCCCTTCTTTGTAATAGAGCGCCCCCCCGAAATACACACTAAAATTAAACAAAAGAAAAATACTTACCTGTATCCACACTCCTGCTCCCGCCGCCGTCCGCACGTACATCCTCCCGGGCCGGGCTGCTCTGCATTATTGGAGAGACGTCGTGACATCATGACGTTTCTCCCATTACCACTGCAGGAGCCGGACAGAAGCCCGGCTCTTGCAGTGGGCGCGCAGCAGTCAATGAGAGTCTATCTGACTCTCATTGGCTGCTGATTCACACACACATCGCTGCCGCTTGGCAGTGATGTGTGTGTAGCAGCAGCAGCCAATGAGAATCTGTCTGACTCTCATTGGCTGCTGATTAACACGCACATCACCACCAGTGCTGGCGGTGATGTGTGTGTTATGCACAGTCTGAGCCCGCCTGCCACCCTCCTCCTGGCGCTATTGGGCAAGCGCTCTAGGGGAGGGAAGGGGCTCAGCTGTGCAGCACAGGACCGGCGCTGGAAGACTAGCGCCGGTCCTGTGTAAATGTGTAGCGCTGACCGCACTCACTGCGGTCAGCGCAACACTGGCTAACTAGGGCGGGCCGGTACCGTGGCACCCAGGGCACGCACCCCGCTCGCCCTGCCCTAGTTACGCCACTGATCAAGAACTACATCAGAGGCCTTGGGGGCAGTACAGGGAAAATGGAGGTGAAGTATGTAGTGGAAGATAGAATGATTGAGCAATTGATTGATTGATTAATCATTATTTTATTACTGCTATAAAAAAAAACAAAGCATAAATTGGAAAATACTATTAAAAAACAAAAAAACAAACATCCAAAATGGATGAAAGTGGTGCATTAATTAATTGATTGAATCATTGATTAATTAATAATTGATTGACTAAGAAAATTAAATTTAAAGCTATAAAATATTACATTGTCAGTAGCTAAGGATTCCTCACAAGGGTTGAAAGAAAAGCCAATAATATTAATAGTTGCACTGCAGAGTAGGTAACTCCAAATCAGCCTAACATATACCAAAAAGAGGAGACTAACCTGCTGGCCATACTACTAGCAACACACCACTGTAGTGCTCTAAGCATTGTATAGGGGCACTATTACTATAAGCATTGTATAGGGGGCACTACTACTGTGGGCATTGCATAGGGGGCACTACTACTGTGGGCATTGCATAAGGTGACTACTACTGTGGGCATTATGTGTAAGGGGCACTACTACTGTAGGCATTGCATGTAAGGAGAGCTACTACTGTGGGCATTACATAAAAGGCACTACTACTGTGGGCATTGCATAGGGGGCACTATTACTGTGGGCATTGCATAAGGTGCACTACTACTGTGGTCCAGCGAGGCCCGGAAGCCTCGCTGGACCTACTTTAGCAGTTGTGAGCAGGTAAGTCACTGCTGTGCCACCAGAAACAATATGGGGTAAATTTACTAAGATGGAAGTTCTATTTAAGAAGTGATGTTGCCCATAGCTACCAATCAGATTCTACTTCTCATTTATCTAGCACCTTCTAGAAGATATTACCTGGACTCTGATTGGTTGCTATGGGCAACATCACTTCTTATATAGGACTCCCATCTTAGTAAATGTGCCCCTATGTGTCCAGTCTAACATGTCAGAATTTCAACAGTGTCTACATGTTGATTGTCAACATGGTCGATGTCAACATTATGACCATGATCAGCACATCATACCATACCCCAGTGTACACAATTTGGGCATGCAAAGGTTTTCTGTTGGAACAAATTGCCCTGTTTATATATCTTTTTATTATATAAATGGTTTTGGTTGCTGGCCTGGAAAATAATTTTGTCTACTTTAGTAGTGTATGGAAACTGGAAAATGCACATGTTAGATCTTCAATGTCTTCACATATTAATAATTTAAGATCTCCCCCTTTATTTAAGTCAACGCTTACATTTACAGAAAATACTGTTTGGGTTTTCCTTTCTCAGGTCTTAAATTAATCATAGAAGGGAGGCGACAATGGTACTGTCTTAGGGCCTGATTCAGACCCGGACGCTATTTGCGGCTGCTCGCTGGCCAAAAGGGGCTGGCTATTTAAATCACGTGCTTGCACTGCGTCGCGTAAAGCCGCCCACTAAGTAATAGCGAGCTGCCGTACTATGCGCTCGCACCTGTATAAAGACACCTCTTTGCCACTCGCAACACACGTCATCTCCGGCAGTTGTAGGATTAACCGGGAACATCGAGAGCCATCGGAGCTGCTCGCAGCACTTGTGGTAGCCTTTTCCCACCACAACATTGCGAGCAGTTCAGGCTAAAATACAACCCAGTCACGTGTGCAATGACGCTACTTTGGTAATTATGCACACCCATTAAACGCCATTTTGATGGTCGGGCACGCCTGCGTTCACACATCCACATCCCCGTTTACAAGCACCTTCCCCTGTTACCACCCACAAACGGCACTGTCACTCAAAATAGCGGCCAACTGCGGGCTACGGGCAAGCACTTTCCCATCACAATGACAGGTTTGCGCACGCGCATTGCGAATCATACACATGCGCAGATTGCGAAAAATCGCTCAGTGTGAGCGAGCGCAGCATAGCGTCCTGGTCTGAATCAGGCCCTCAGTTACAAGATGTGTGTGGCTTGTATGTTGCAGGGGGAAACG